>LR778256.1:60031577-60076184 GCA_902810595.1 Coregonus sp. 'balchen'
TCGCAAAGAGCGACATCATTGATATACACAGAGAATAGAGTCGGCCCGAGAATTGAACCCTGTGGCACCCCCATAGAGACTGCCAGAGGTCCAGACAACAGGCCCTCCGATTTGACACATTGAACTCTATCTGAGAAGTAGTTGGTGAACCAGGTGAGGCAATCATTTGAGAAACCAAGGCTATTTAGTCTGTCAATAAGAATGCGGTGATTGACAGAGTCGAAAGCCTTGGCCATGTCGATGAAGACAGCTGCACAGTACTGTCTTTATATCGATCGCGGTTATAATATGGTTTAGGATCTTTAGCGTGGCTGAGGTGTACCCATCACCAGCTCGGAAACCAGAATGACTAGCGGAGAAGGTACGGTTGGATTCGAAATGGATGGTGATCTGTTTGTTAACTTGGCTTTCACATACTTTCGAAAGGCAGGGCAGGATGGATATAGGTCTGTAACAGCTTGGATCTAGAGTGTCACCCCCTTTGAAGAGGGGGATGACTGCGGCAGTTTTCCAATTATGTGACTTCTGAAGGTAATAGAGTGCACCAGATCTTATTTAGGGGCTTCATAGCAAAGGGGGTGAATACATATGCACACACCACTTTTCCATTATTTAGTTTTTAGAATTTTTGAAACAAGTTATTTTTTTCATTTCAGTCACCAATTTGGACTATTTTGTGTATGTCCATTACATGAAATCCAAATAAAAATAAATTTAAATTACAGGTTGTAATGCAACAAAATAGGAAAAACGCCAAGGGGGATGAATACTTTTGCAAAGCATTGTACCTTAGTGTTCTTGGGCACAGGGACTATGGTGGTCTGCTTGAAACATGTTGGTATTACAGACTTAGACAGGGAGAGGTTGAAAATGTCAGTGAAGACACTTGCCAGTTGGTCAGCGCATGCTCAGAGTACACGTCCTGGTAATCCGTCTGTTGACTTGTTTAAAGGTCTTACTCACATCGGCTACGGAGAGTGTGATCACTCAGTTGCCCGGAACAGCTGATGCTCTAATGCATGTTTCAGTGTTACTTGCCTCGAAGCGAGCATAGAAGTAATTTAGCTCGTTTGGTAGGCTCGTGTCACTGGGCAGCTCGCGACTGTGCTTCCTTTTGTAGTCTGTAACAGTTTGCAAGCCCTGCCACATCCGACGAGCGCCGGAGCCTGTGTAGAATGATTCGATCTTAGTCCTGTATTGACGCTTTGCCTGTTTGATGGTTCGTCGGAGGGCATAGCGGGATTTCTTATAAGCTTCCGGGTTAAAGTCCCGCTCTTTGAAAGCGGCAGCTCTACCCTTTAGCTCAGTGCGAATGTTGCCTGTAATCCATGGCTTCTGGTTGGGTTGTGTATGTATAGTCACTGTGAGGACGACACCATCGATGCACTTATTGATGAAGCCAGTGACTGATGTTGTGTACTCCTCAATGCCATCGGAAGAATCCCGGAACATATTCCAGTCTGTGCTAGCAAAACAGTCAAACAAAGCAAAACTCATCACACTATCAAATCAAGTGGCCAGCTTGTGCAACAAAATCTCAAGCACTGGGAGTCCATCCTAGATAAATGTCAAAATCGTCTGGGTTTGGATACACGCAATTGTGCAAGCAAAGATGTCATTAGCACGGTCATTGAGAAACTAGGCACTCCTCAATATCAGAAATATCTAAAGGAAATCATTGTGGATCAGAACACATCCATTAACAGGAATAATATAACACAGCTTAAAGATTATAAGGCAAAGCCAGTCACAAAAGTGGCAAACGCAACTATCAGCCTCCCGAACGGCGCAGTGGTCTAAGGCACTGCATCGCGTGCTAGAGGCGTCACTACAGATCCGGGTGGCGCACAGTTAGCCCAGAGTCGTCCGGGTTTGGCCAGGGGGGCTTTACTTGGCTGATCACGCTCTAGCAACTTCTTGTGGCGGGCAGGGCACCTGCAGGCTGACCCCGGTCATCAGTTAAACGGTGTTTCCGCCGACACATTGGTGCGGCTGGCTTCCAGGTTAAGCGTGGTTTGGCAGTTCATGTTTCGGAGGATGCATGACTTGACCTTCACCTATCGATGTTACATTGAGCTGGGTGAATAGAATATGAATGACAGTCATCCAATATGCTGTATTAGAAATAAGGCCATGTTCATAAAAATACAAATAAATTCTCCCTCATCTTAAACGGCACCAAACGCCACTGGATTAGATACTAGATTGGATTATCTGATGCTGTAGAAACACCATGTAAAGTGGTGTAATTCTATTTCCTAATACTAATGTCATTCATAACCTTCATCTGTTTGCTTCATTTTGGCAGAGGGACTGGCTATATCCTATCATAGATGCATTCTTAAAATAGTCGCTCACTGTTTGACAAACCACAGCCCCATCTTGTACTCCCTGTTCACCCATGACTGCATGGCCACGCATGTCTCCAACTCAACATCAAGTTTGCGGACGACACAGTGGTAGGCCTGATTACTAACAATGACGAGACAGCTTACAGGGAGGTGAGGACCGTGGCGGAGTGGTGCCAGGAAAATAACCTCTCCCTCAAAGTCAACAAAATGAAGGGGCTGATTGTGGACTTCAGGAGACAGCAGAGAGCACACCCCCATCCAGTGTTCATGCATCTATCAGTCTAACTATTTACCCCATCCCTCTCTCTCGCACACACCTGTGAAAGAGATAGAATGTGTGTGTGCGTGCATGATTCTTTGTGTGGGAGGTTAGGCACAGGTCATTCCTCAACTGTAAACCCATGTCAACTGGGGTGTCTGCAGTCAAGAGCTAGATGCATGACCACATGGGGATGGTAGTTCAGAATGTACCCTTGGCCAAGATACTTAACTCTTTACTTCCTCATCCAGATGTGGTGGCTGGTAATGCACTTAAAGCATGCAGGTTCGTTTAGTATTTTGTGTATTCAAACTAAGATGTACTGTATAGACCACAGCTGTTCAATTCTTACCCTACGAGGTCCAGACTACTGCTGGTTCTGTCCTACTTGAATTAATTGCGCCCACCTGGCTTTGAGATCCAGATTTTAGGGGTATAGAGCAAAGTTTCCCCAACCCTCTCCTCAGGCTCCCCCAGACATTTCACATTTTTTGTTAACCCTAAACTGGCACACCCGATTCAATTAGTCAACTAATCAAGCCTTTAATTGAATCAGGTGTGCCAGTTTAGGATTAAAACAAAAAAGTGAAACATCTGTGGGGGAGGCTCGAGGAGAGAGTTGGGTAACCCTGGTATAGACAGTAAAAGTTTAAGACAAACTGAAATGAACAGCAGAGGCAAAACTTCCATTTTATTGCTTAGGCCCATCGCTCAGGCTATTGATGACTGCTCTCCATCGCACTCTGTTCTGGGCAGTATTCTCCAGCCTGTCCCACCTCTGTTCTGGGCAGTATTCTCCAGCTCATTCCACCCCATGCTGGTTTTCCTTGTATCTGCCTTCAGCTCCCACCTCCAGGGTACTCTTTTCTCTTCTGGGTTTCAGGATACATCTTGCCTGGTGATGTTGGAGGGGGGCGTTCGGAGGGTGTGGCCGATCCACCCCCATCCTCCAGATCTCCTGATCCACCAGAACATAGCTGGAGCGCTCCATCTTCCCATAACATTTACATTTTAGTCATTTAGCAGACGCTCTTATCCAGAGCGACTTACAGTTAGTGAATACATATTTTTTTTATACTGGCCCCCCGTGGGAATCGAACCCACAACCCTGGCGTTGCAAACGCCATGCTCTATCAACTGAGCTACATCCCTGCCGGCCATTCCCTCCCCTACCCTGGACGACGCTGGGCCAATTGTGCGCCGCCCATGAGTCTCCCGGTCGCGGCCGGCTGCGACAGAGCCTGGATTCGAACCAGGATCTCTAGTGGCACAGTTAGCACTGCGATGCAGTGGTTTAGACCACTGCGCCACTCTGCTGGTTTAGACCACTGCAGCCACACTGCTGCAAAACATTGGTGTCCACAGTTCTATCAAATAAATGCAACAGATTCTACAAACGCATTATAAGAAAAAATCCCTGCAGAATCCTTTTGGCCTGATGCTCATAGAGTTGATAGGCATGAAGACTTCTAGAAGTCTCATACACCTCCAGGGCAGGGGCTGGTCGTGGGCCTCCAAAGATGGCCACCTTGGCCGGGGGAAGATCAGCATACTTATTGTAGAGTAGCTCACTGTTCTGCATAAACCATAAGACTATAACGGTGTTCATGCATCCAACAGTAATTTATTCTGATACTATTTGACCCATTGGTTTCTTTATGCTCCTCTCTCTTCTGCATACTTTGTGTGTAACGTGTGGGAAATACACAGTACTATTCCTGTAGCCTTGAGTCTAGGGAAGCCATAGGCACTAAGCCTAAAACACTACGTATAAAATTGCTACAGTTCCATACTTACCTATGATAAACTGTCACCGTCCTCCAACGGCACGTTGAACCTTAACATGGTTAAGGGGATACCCTGACTAAACAAACAGAGCTGAATTAAATACTGTGGGCCACGCCCTTAATCAACAATTAGCCACACCTGGGACTGGCAACCCAACAAGGGTATGTTCACAATATCAACGGTTCTACCCCGTTACATGAGCATGTGTGTGGTTCAAAGTCTCTTTGTGCCGGTGCCAGATGTTAGGCACAGGTTGTTCCTCAAGTGCAAACCCATGCCAACTGGGGTGTGTGCAGTCAATATCTAATTGGGATGGGAATTCACAGGGTGTACCCTTGGCCAAGATACTTCACCACAAGTTAACCCTTTACCTCCTCATAAACAACTATGTTTTGTGAGACCAAAACAAACATGTACTGTCTAGACAAAAAAGTTGAATACAAACTACATTGAATTGCAGAGGGGAAAAAATCCTGCTACATAGCATTGTTGTCCACATTTTTATTAATTATATGCAACAGAAGCTGGAAATGCATGATAAGAAAACCTCTGAGAGATTCTGTTTGTCACTACTCATAGAGTTGTCAGTCATTAACTACTTCCAGGATAGGGCCTGGTTGTGGTTTTCTGTGACTGAAGAGGGCTAACCCTCGCTTGGATAAGCCCGATGCATGGGAGGAAGCTACATTTACATTTACATTTTAGTCATTTAGCAGACGCTCTTATCCAGAGCGACTTACAGTTAGTGAGTGCATACATTACTTTTTTATTTTTTATTTTTTTCCATACTGGCATAAGGGTAGACAGCACCTTTTCTGTGTTATCATGTTTGGTTAAGCAAATATAAAGAAAATACATTGTCCGGCTATGGCGGAGTAGCAAAATGGCTGTCACAGCCACCAGGGGTGATATTTAGGTTTTACATCGCACAATTGTAATCATTGACCATTAAAACATAGGTGTAGAAATCACCTTTTGTGTTATCATGTTAGCATTGCTTGGAAATTGCATTTCACTGTTATAACTCCACACTCTTGGGTTGGATCAGAGAAGTGACCAACAGCAGGGGAAAGCAGATGGCATGATACTTCTCATCTTCAAAATGTTTCCCCTCCCTCTCTCTTACTCTCTCTTCCACCCTAGTCCCTATCACAAGCTATTGAGAATGAATTTATACTAATGTAAAAACATTTACAATCGATATTTATAATAAATAATAAATCAACCTCTATTGTGAATCAATGGATAGTGAGCTGTGTCTCATGTGTTTCACCATTAACATAGTGATCTTGCTGTTATCTGGTGCGTATGGACTGTGTCATAGACCAGGGTTACCAAAACTGGGTCGTGGGGCCACCCCTGGGTGCACGTTTTGGTTTTTGCCCTAGCACTACACAGCTGATTCAAATAATCAACTCATCATCAAGCTTTGATTATTTGAATCAGCTGTGTAGTGCTAGGGTAAAAACCAGAACGTGCACCCGCTCACATACAGATGTAGTACCTTCATTTGATCACTTGCTGAGAATTTTCATGCACCGCAGGAAATGCAGATGACCGTCGTGATTTACATAAATTCACACAAGAAAAAAACACACCAACACACGGTTATTTTAACAGTATTGCACTTTTCATGCAGCCTTCTTTTTTGTCCAGCTAATAACCTAACCGCCGATCAAGCAACAATATGCACTAAACGTTCAAATCTTGATGCTGCAGGATTATTTTGCTACGACAATGCTGGTCAAATTAAGATCCTATATCTGTACATGGCCCCACATGGCCTTGGCAAGGATAATAATAATAATAGGTAACACAAATGCTAGGAGTCAGGATTGGATATGTAGTAATTATTGCAACAGGGAAGTAAAAACATGCAGACTCCCTTTGAACATGAGTATTCAGGCTTTATTGAATTATCCCCCCCCCATTGTGATTAGCACATGAGCCATTCACACGTTCTCCCTGAGGGTGGCGACGTTGAGCGAGATCATAAATTTCTCCAACGTCAAGAGGTACTCCTCCGGGTGACAGCGTAGATGAGCGGCGTGCACAGACTCCTTCCACTTCCTGGTTTCCACAGCAACGCCCCGCTTCCTCCAGAAGTAGATGGCCGCCTCCATGGCGACGGGGTCACACAGCGCATCATTCTCGCAGAAGAAGAAGAGCGCCGGGGCGGTGACGGGGCTGTTGTAGAAGACCTGGACTGCGTTGTCGTAGTAGTGCACCGTCTGGGACTTGAAGAGCCAGAAGTATAGCATAGCGGTGTATCGCACCAGGGGCTCGATACGAGGGAACAGGGTCCTGCCCAGGCCTGAGGCACACACATAGACACAGGTCAAGGTTAATTACATTTAAATTCTTGTTAAATCAATTGGATAAGCCTATGTCATTTCCCCATACAGTAAACACGTGTAAAAAGCCCCCTCTGTAACTCAGCAAATACATTTGAATACAATCAAACATTGTAGAGGAGATAAGGTGGGAGCATGATTACTAGGTCTTCAACACACACAGCAACATTGTGATAAAAGGAGACTGACCCACATACACACACACACACACTGACCCACACACACACATACACACACATATACACACACACACACACACACCGTCTCAGTAACAGATCCCTCTCCTTTCTTAGAGTAATAATCCAAACCGACAATCCTACCTCCTTTCCTTCCCCTTTCTCTCACCTGTAGCCATATGCTCCAGCGACCCAACCACCATGCTGTCATACACATGTCCTACGACCTGTTGGGCCAGGCCCGGGTACTTGTGTGGCTCCCTGACCATCTGGCTAAGCAGCTGGGTGAAGGTGTACCCGCCGACGGAGAAGGCATGGACCAGAAGGGGGCGCCCTTTGAAACGTGGGTCGTCCAGGATCTCCAGGACCTCGGCCCCATACTCCAGCCCCCAGCGAGGCCACAGGAAGTGCCACACGGTGCTCTCCACAGATAGGATGTCCAGGCCACGTTCCAGGTAGAGGTCCCGGTACTTCGCCATGGCCCCCGGTTTGGCGCCAAGCCAAGGGAGGAGCAGGAGGAGGGGACGGGGGGAGGAGGAGGAGGGCGAGGATGGAGAGAGGGTTGGTACATCCGAAGCGGAAGGGGTCAGAGTTGAGGAAACGGTGGGGTGAGAGGGCGTGTCTGAGAGAAAGGGAGGAGAGGGGGAGGGGGTATCGCCCCCTGGTGTCCATCTGGTGTAGTAGTAGATGATGCTTCTGGTGACCCTCTGGGCTATGACCCGCCCCTCTCCCACTGGCGCAGACATGTCTGAATGGGAGTTACTGGGGGGAGGAAAAAGGGCCAGAATTAGAGCAGGATTGGAAGATTGGTTACAGTGGGAGAAAATATGGGTTAAACAAAAACTGCTATGCCTCAAGTTAAATTAATGTATAACCTACAGACACAGATGCAAGGTTGTGGGATCCAGCCAAGGTTGGATCAGGTATACATTGGTATACAGATAAGACTCACAGTAGGCTATTAGTATTACAATGAAGCATTAGACAGTATAGACAAGTTGCCTTGGTCCATATTAGACCAAAAAAGCAAAATAAGCTTTGGACTCATAGTTCAACACAAACAGATTTGTATCTATGTGCTGATGTAGGCTGCTGTGTTACAGGTCAATTTGGATCAGAAACATTCCTTTGTAAATATGCTCTACTTTTCATGCCCAATAACTTATGTTAGGCAAATGCTCAAATGGTTAAATAGCTCAGTGTCTGTCATTTAGACATACACAGTTTCATACAACTTCTTCAAACCAAGCCAATGTCACACACAGCAGGCAGCATTCATTGCATTCTCTACAGGGCATCAAATTAACTTTTTGGTCCACCAGCCACTGTGGCAGGTATATATAAAATCTACCAGAAACTCAGATTTTTTACCAGCCTAAATATTTTTTTGCCCTAAAATTATACCAACAAACCCCCCAAAATGGATGAACATGCTTTGTAATGTGTCTAAAACAATAAATGTATTACTGGTAAGAAATAACTAATGTGGTATATTGTTTAATTAATTGTTTTGTGACCTGAGTCTTTTAACCAAAATATCACAGATGAGACAAACATGTTCACTTAAGGGCGGGAGGTTACCGTGGTAGCGCGACTAGAGTCATGTTTGTAGCTGTGTCTGACTAGTAGAAGGGTTGTCTTCTCTTCCCTAGCAGTTAAATCTCAAACATAGAAAAACAACCTAGCTTGTGAACAAAACAATGTATATAGCTAAGAAACACAACGACAAAGTCTCACTTCAGTAGGCTTTCGTTTGAAGTAAATTAGACCAACTTTTATGCCTGTTCGCAGCGCTTCTAAAAATTAATATTTCACTCAGCTCTTCACGTGCGCACAGCCCCCAGCCAGGCAGTGTTGCAGTGCGAGGTGGAATAGGCTATATAGGATATGTAGTTCTTTGACTGTGCGATTAATTTACCAGGTTTGAAACAAACCGGGGAAAATACTTTGAAAACAGCTATTGCAGCATTTATTTTACTATACATATGATCAAACATGACTATATTTATTCACAAATGCGAGTGAAATGCTCGCACCGTGGAGCCCTGACCACCCACCAACGTGGCTGGTGAAATAGATAATGCCAAAATCTACCCTCATTTAACAGGTGTCTGGTGTTAATTTTAGGCCCTGATTCTGGAACTGTACCCCATGAAGAATTTGAGTATCCCCATAACAGTTGATAATCTGTCCACCGTCTTCTTTCTTTGAATTAACCGGGTTAGTAGATTCAAGCCTTCATCTGACCCGTCCTTATAAACGAACTCGGTATACAAATAGGGTTGGAAATAACCACAGCTGTCAAGATCCTGAGTCTATTCCATTTGAACTGCCCCCCTCTTGCGTGTCGCGGTTTTGCGACTGCACTTCCTTGAACTGATTTCACAAATGGCATCTAGGCGCGCAGAGCTCTTGCATGTTCTGACTACAGACATTGTGTACAAAGAACCATTGAGCAAAGGAACTTTGACAGAATAAAGCAACGTTTGGTAAGATGTAGATATGTGCATACTGGCTATCCTTAGGCAAACATAAGAGGGCAGAATAAAAAATGGTTTTGTTATTAAACAGAAACTTTACCACACACAAACTACCTTCAATGGATAAGAGAGTTAAGAGAGTAATGGGCCTCAACATCATGCTCTAACCAGAAAGCACTATAGTGGACACATTAAGTATATAGCCAATGAGAGCATTCACAGCTGACCACTCAGATGAGCGCCAGCTAGCCGTTTTAACAATATATATACACACACACACTGAGTGTACAAAACATTAAGGACACCTTCCTAATATTTTGTTGCACCCTACAAGGTGTCAAAAGCGTTCCACAGGGATGCTGTCACATGTTGACTCCAATGTTTCCCACAGTTGTGTCATGTTGGCTGGATGTCCTTTGGGTGGTGGACCACTCTTGATACACACAAAACTGTTGAGCTTGAAAAACCCGGCACCTACTACCATACCCCGTTCAAAGGCACTTAAATCTTTTGTCTTGCCATTCACGTTCTGAATGGCACACATACACAATCCATGTCTCGTTTGTCTCAATGCTTAAAAGTCCTTCTTTAACCTGTCTCCTACCCTTCATCTACACTGATTGAAATGGATTTAACAAGTGACATCAATAGCTTTCACCTGGATTCACTTGGTCAGTCTGTCAGTACACTCAGTGTATATAACGTTTTCTAAATTACTAAATATTAGATCAATGTACATTCAAATTTGTTTTGTTGGAGTGACATAAAAAGTTGAGATGAGACTGATGAAATGTTTAGTTGAGCAAGACTAGTGGCATCCATGTCAGTGTGAAAAGTAAAGAATTAGCTAGGGAAACTGACAGCTCAATAACGTTACATTGCTATACTGACTCTAATAAAAGCTCACATTGCGCTGTCCAAAAATGTCTGAATATTGGTCTTCAATCATTTGGCCACTGGTTTCATCGTTTGATTCAGGTCTAGTGTGATTGAGGCAAAAATAATAGCTAACGTTAGCCAACTTTTGGCTAGCTATAATGGTACATCAACGGGCGAAAATGAGCCAAGTTAATTTACTTCTGTTGAAACGGGACAAAACAAAGGATACAAAACATTTCCATACACACTAAAGCAGTTAGAGACTGCTACCTGACAGATAGCATGTGCCAGCTCTTAGCAAACAGCAGGTCCAGGTAACTACTACACTTTCCTTGTGAGCATTACACTTGACACTACACCTGTCTGATTAAAAGGTTTAACTGGCTTGGAGTAAAATGGGACTTATAGCCTCTTAAAAAATCACTGTGGATTCTGGGCTTTTCATTAAAGGAATATTTTACCCCAAATCAATTTTCACATATTTCAAGTCAATCCACCATGCATACTGTTGTGGAAATTCTAATCAATAACGAGGAAAGACAAGGTCAATCACCAATCAGGATATTACTTTACTCAAAACGTATTAATAGGGTAGCAAGTGAGGCTGGTCGACCCAACACTCTTGAGTGTTGGGCCGAGAGCTCTGACATACAGACAATACAAAGACAGTTTATAGCAAAGATACACCCTTTCAGTTTACATGACAAACAGCAGATGTGTGGAATGAGTCAAAAGGTGAGACTTGGAATATGAGATAGTGGTATCCCCCAGCCATA
Source organism: Coregonus sp. 'balchen' (assembly GCA_902810595.1). Taxonomy (NCBI): domain Eukaryota; kingdom Metazoa; phylum Chordata; class Actinopteri; order Salmoniformes; family Salmonidae; genus Coregonus; species Coregonus sp. 'balchen'. Next base: position 60,042,641 of record LR778256.1, read on the forward strand.
TAGCATTTGCAAAGAAGACTGTTCTTATTGTATGGAAACCAGAATTTGGCCCCCAAGACAAGGTTCCTCTCATCATTATCCATACCCGAGCCATCCCTCCCTGGTACCTTATATTACACAAACACCAACTCATTCTATGGAATGCATGGTGTAGGTTTTATCATCAAACCATTCATAAATCAACTGTCAGCTCCAGATACCCCTATCTCGAGTAAAACCCATGTCCTTGACCACACGCCTAGACTAGCTGCAGGGAGCTGGAGTAGAAACCATCCCTTTACAAAAACACAGCGTTAGTAGAACAGTATAGAATTGTTAACTATTAATATTAAACAAAACAGGTAAACATGTTACATGTTAATTTTTCTCTCACATTCCCCTCTCAAGGGATAATGTTCCTTCCAGGAAAAATATGAACAGTAACATGGAAAATCTTACTAACAGTTGTTGCAGAATATACAGTACCAGTCAGGTTTGGCCACACCTACTCATTCAAGGGTGTTTCTTAATTTTTACTATTTTTTACATTGTAGAATAATAGTGAAGACATGAAAACTATGAAATAACACATATGGAATCATGTAGTAACCAAAAAAGTGTTAAACAAATCAAAATATATTTTATATTTGAGGTTCTTCAAAGTAGCCACCCTTTGCCTTGATGACAGCTTTGCACACTCTTGGCATTCTCTCAACCAGCTTCACCTGGAATGCTTTTCCAACAGTCTTGAAGGAGTTCCCACATATGCTGAGCACTTGTTAGCTGCTTTTCCTTCACTCTGCCGTCCGACTCATCCCAAACCATCTCAATTGGGTTGAGGTTGGGGGATTGTGGAGGCCAGGTCATCTGATGCAGCACTCCATCACTCTCCTTCTTGGTAAAATAGCCCTTACACAGCCTGGAGGTGTGTTGGGTCATTGTCCTGTTGAAAAATAAATAATAGTCCCACTAAGCCCAAACCAGATAGGATGGCGTATAGCTGTAGAATGCTGTGGTAGCCATGCTGGTTAAGTGTGGCTTGAATTCTAAATAAATCACAGACAGTGTCACCAGCAAAGCACCCCCACACCATAACACCACCTCCTCCATGCTTTACGGTGGGAACTACACATGCAGAGATCATCCGTTTGCCTACACCGCGTCTCACAAAGACACGGCGGTTTGAACCAAAAGTCTCCAATTTGGACTCCAGACCAAAGGACACATTTCCACCGGTCTAATGTCCTTTGCTCATGTTTCTTGGCCCAAGCAGGTCTCTTATTATTATTGGTGTCCTTTAGTAGTGGTTTCTTTGCAGCAATTCGACCATGAAGGCCTGATTCACACAGTCCCCTCTGAACAGTTGATGTTGAGATGTGTCTGTTACTTGAACTCTGTGAAGCATTTATTTGGGCTGCAATTTCTGAGGCTGGTAACTCTAATGAACGTATCCTCTGCAGCAGAGGTAACTCTGGGTCTTCCATTCCTGTGGTGGTCCTCATGAGAGCCAGTTTCATCATAGCGCTTTTTGGTTTTTGCGACTGCACTTGAAGAAACTTTCAAAGTTCTTGACATTTTCAGCATTAACTGACCTTCATGTCTTAAAGTAATGATGGACTGTCATTTTTCTTTGCTTATTTGTGCTGTTCTTGCCATAATATGGACTTGGTCTTTTACCAAATAGGACTATCTTCTGTATACCCCCCTACCTTGTCACAACACAACTGATTGGCTCAAACACATTAAGAAGGAATTAAATTCCACAAATTAACTTTTAAGAAGGCACACCTGTTAATTGAAATGCATTCCAGGTGACTACCTCATGAAGCTGGTTGAGAGAATGCCAAGAGTGTGCAAAGCTGTCATCAAGGCAAAGGGTGGCTATTTGAAGAATCTCAAATGTAAAATATATTTTGATTTGTTTAACACTTATTTGGTTACTACATGATTCCATGTGTGTTATCAAAGTTTTGATGTCTTCACTATTATTCTACAATGTAAAAAAATAAAAAGAAAGAAAGAAAAACCCTTGAAAGAGTGGGTTTGTCCAAAGTTTTGACTGGTAGTGTGTGTATATATATATATATATATATATATATATATATATATATATATATATATATATAAACCCCGGGGCTCCACATGCGGTAGTCCGGCCCTGTATTGTGAGGTCCCTTGCAATTCCAAGCCCTAAAAAGTAGGCTATAGCCTCCTTTTGTAAAAAAAAATAAAAGTCTGAGTTTGCAAATATTTTGCTGTCAGCACCCTACCAGTAGGCCTATTATAATGAAGAAATTGACTAAACATTATAAATTGTTGCATGAAGCTGCTATGATACAGTTTTAAAATGGAGAATATAATCACTTCGACAAACTGTACTTGCGCTGATTCTCCAGCAGATGTCAATCATGGATGGACTTGTTAAATTCCAGTCTTGGTTGTCTTCATCTAGAGTCCCAAAAAATGGTTTGTCACTAGCTTGGTGGCAGGTAGCCTAGCGGTTAAGAGCTTTTGGTCAGTAACCAAAACATGCTGGTTCGAATCCCCTAGGTGAAAAATCTGTCTGTGTCCTTGAGGAAGGCACTTAACCCTGATTGCTCCTGTAAGTCACTCTGGACAAGAGTGTCTGGTGAATGTAGTTGCCACAAAGTCATAATTATGTGTAAAACCTGCCTATTTCAACAATTTCTCTTCATAAAATCTGATTTGAAACCTAACCTTAACCACACTGCTAACCTTACCATATATTTATGATATAGGCAAGAAGCTGCCATGTGGGGAAACGTAGGTGGCTCGTTTCAGCTCATTGTACATCTTGTTATTAATACCGTGTCTTGTTTGAGGTGTTTTGACTCTTGTCACGTCTATGCTAATATGGCTCAAATTTATCCACCATCTTTGATAGGACTACGGTCATTCATCGAAGGCAGGACACAGCTGTGCATGAGCTCAAGGAACAAGGGTCTTTGATTACAGATGTAAATGCACAAGATGCCCACTAAGCATGTATCAACCCCAGTTGAACTGCAGTGTTGTTGAACTTAGCTACACAGAAAAACCTTGAACCTTGTTTAAGGTTGAATTTCACATTTATTTAAATGTCTAATTTATCCCTGACAAACAACAAGGGAACAAATCGATGCTCCAATCCTTACTGGAAAGATGGGAACAATACAAACACTGAGTATTTTATGGTGGTGTGGGGAGCACAGTGTGAGGCACATGCTGGAAAATCATTGAAATGTGGGTTACACACAAACACACACACACACATACACAGACAGACATTATTCTTAACTGACCTTTGCATTAAATACTAGATTGATACTGTAGAAACACTGTAAAGTGAAGTAAAGTAATGTCTTAACCTGAGTCTGTTTGCTTCATTTTGGCAGAGGGACTGGGTCATACTATCATAGATGCATTCTTAAAATAGTAGCTCACTGTTCGACATAAACCACAGCCCCTTCCTGTACTCCCTGTTCACCCATGACTGCGTGGCCAGGCACGTCTCCAACTCAATCATCAACAGTGGTCCTCTGTAGCTCAGCTGGTAGAGCACAGTGCTTGTAACGCCAAGGTAGTGGGTTCGATCCCCAGGACCACCCATACACAAAAATGTATGCATGCATGACTGTAAGTCGCTTTGGATAAAAGCGTCTGCTAAATGGCATATTATTTTTATTTATTTATGGTAGGCCTGATCACCAACAACAATCAGACAGCCTACAGGGAGGAGGTGAGGGCCCTGGCGGAGTGGTGCCAAGAAAATAACCTCTCCCTCAACGTCAACAAAACAAACAAGCTGATCGTGGACTTCAGGAGACAGCAGAGAGAGCACGCCCCCATCATCGACAATCATCATCAACATCGACAAGGCCGCAGTGGAGAGGGTGAAAAGCTTCAAGTTCCTCGCACATCACTGAAACCCTGAAATGGTCCATCCCTACAATCAGTGTGGTGAAAAATGCGCAACAGCACCTCTTAAACCTCAGGAGGCTGAAGAAATTTGGCTTGGCCCCTGAGATCCTCACAAACTTCTACAGATTCACCATTTACATCATCTTGTTGGCCTGTATCACCGCGTGGTACGGCAATTGCGCCATTCGCAACCACAGAGCTCTCCAGAGGTTGGTGCGGTCAGCCCAACGCATCACTGGGGGCACACTGCCTGCCCTCCAGAACATCTACAGCACCAGGTGTCACAGGAAGGCCAAGAAGATCATCAAGGACCCAGCCACCCGAGCCACGGTCTGTTCCCCCTACTACCATCTAGAAGGTTGACACAGTACAGGTGCATCAAAGCTGGGACCGAGAGATTGTTAAAGCTTCCATCTCCAGGCCATCAGACTGTCAAACAGTCACCACTACCCAGCCTCCGCCCCGTACCCTGCCCTGAACCTTAGAGAATGCTGCCCTATGTACACTGATCAAAAATATAAATGCAACATATAAATTGTTGGTCCCATGTTTCATGAGCTGAAATAAAAGATCCCAGAAATGTTCGATACGCACAAAAAGCTTATTTCTCTCATATTTTGTGCACAAATTTGTTTACATCCGTGTTAGTGAGCATTTCTCCTTTGCCAATATAATCCATCCACCTGACAGGTGTGGCATATCAAGAAGCTGATTAAACAACATGATCATTACACAGGTGCACCTTGTGCTGAAGACAATTAAAGGCCACTCTAAAATGTGCAGTTTTGTCACACAACATAATGCCACAGATGGGTCTTTGAGGGAGCGTGTAATTGGCATGCTGACTGCAGGAATGTCCACCAGAGCTGTTGACAGATAATTGAATGTTCATTTCTCTACCATAAGCCGCCTCCAACGTTGTTTTAGAGAATTTGGCAGTACGTCCAACCAGCCTCACAACCGCAGACAAAGTGTATGGCGTTGTGTGGGCGAGCAGTTTGCTGATGTCAATGAGTGCCCAATGGTGGCGGTGGGGTTACGGTACGGGCAGGCATAAGCTACGGACATTGAACACAATTGCATTTTATCGATGGCAATTTGAATGCACAGAGATACCGTGACGAGATCCTGAGGCCCATTGTCGTGCCATTCATCCGCCGCCATCACCTCATGTTTCAGCATGATAATGCACTGCCCCATGTCACAAGGATCTGTACACAATTCCTGGAAGCTGAAAATGTCCCAGTTCTTCCATGGCCTGCATACTCACCAGACATGTCACCAATTGAGCTTGTTTGGGATGCTCTCGATCAACGTGTATGACAGCGTGTTCCAGTTCAATATTCAGCAACTTCGCACAGCCATTGAAGAGCAGTGGAACAACATTCCACGGGCCACAATCAACAGCCTGATCAACTATATGCGAAGGAGATGTGCCGCGCTGCATGAGGCAAATGGTGGTCACACCAGATACTGACTGGTTTTCTGATCCACAACCTTTTTTTAAGGTATCTGTGACCAACAGACGCATATCTGTATTCCCAGTCATGTGAAATCCATAGATTAGGGCCTAATTTATTTATTTCAATTAACTGATTTCCTTATATGAACTGTAACTCAGTAAAATCTTTGAAATTGTTGCATGTCGCTTTTATATTTTTGTTCAGTATACGTACAGTGCCTTGCAAAAGTATTCATCCCCGTTGGCGTTTTTCCTATTTTGTTGCATTACAACCTGTAATTTAAATGGATCTTTATTTGGATTTCATGTAATGGACATACACAAAATAGTCCAAATTGGTGAAGTGAAATGAAAAAAATAACTTAATGTAAGGAAAAGTGGTGTGTGCATATGAATTCACCCCTTTTGCTATGAAGCCCCTAAATAAGATCTGGTGCAACTAATTACCTTCTGAAGTCACATAATTAGTTAAATAAAGTCCACCTGTGTGCAATCTAAGTGTCACATGATCTGTCACATGATCTCAGTGTATATACACCTGTTCTGAAAGGCCCCAGAGTCTGCAACACCACTAAGCAAGGGGCACCACCAAGCAAGCGGCACCATGAAGACCAAGGAGATCTCCAAACAGGTCAGGGACAAAGTTGTGGAGAAGTACAGATCAGGGTTGGGTTATAAAAAAAGATCAGAAACTTTGAACATCCCAGAGAGCACCATTAAATCCATTATAAAAAAAATGGAAAGAATATGGCACCACAACAAACATGCCAAGAGAGGGCCGCCCACCAAAACTCACGGACCAGGCAAGGAGGGCAGTAATCAGAGAGGCAACAAAGAGACCAAAGATAACCCTGAAGGAGCTGCAAAGCTACACAGCAGAGATTGGAGTATCTGTCCATAGGACCACTTTAAGCCGTACACTCCACAGAGCTGGGCTTTACGGAAGAGTGGCCAGAAAAAAGCCATTGCTTAAAGAAAATAATAAGCAAACACGTTTGGTGTTCGCCAAAAGGCATGTGGGAGACTCCCCAAACATATGGAAGAAGGTACTCTGGTCAGATGAGACTGAAATTTAGCTTTGTGGCCATCAAGCAAAACGCTATGTCTGGCGCAAACCCAACACCTCTCATCACCCTGAGAACACCACCATGTTTTTCATCGACAGGGACTGGGAAACTGGTCAGAATTGAAGGAATGATGGATGGCGCTAAAAACAGGGACATTCTTGAGGGAAACCTGTTTCAGTCTTCCAGAGATTTGAGACTGGGACGGAGGTTCACCTTCCAGCAGGACAATGACCCTAAGCATACTGCTAAAGCAACACTTGAGTAGTTTAAGGGGAAACATTGAAATGTCTTGAAATGGCCTAGTCAAAGCCCAGACCTCAATCCAATTGAGAATCTGTGGAATGACTTAAAGATTGCTGTACACCAGCGGAACCCATCCAACTTGAAGGAGCTGGAGCAGTTTTGCCTTGATAAATGGGCAAAAAACCCAGTGGCTAGATGTGCCAAGCTTATAGAGACATACCCCAAGAGACTTGCAGCTGTAATTGCTGCAAAATGTGGCTCTATAAAGTATTGACGTTGGGGAGGTGAATAGTTATATACGCTCAATTTCAGTTTTTTGGTTTCTCAATAACAAATATTTTGCATCTTCAAAGTTGTAGGCATATTGAGTAAATCAAAGGATACAAACCCCCCAAAAAATCTATTTTAATTCCAGGTTGTAAGGCAACAAAATAGGAAGTATGCCAAGGGGGGTGAATACTTTCGCAAGCCACTGTACATTGTGTCATTGAACACTGGTCACTTTAATAATGATTACATATTGTTTTACTCACTTCATATGTATATACTGTATTCCGGTCATGACTCATCCTATATAACTACTGCTGTACACACCTTTTCTATTCACATACTGTCCATACTGTCTATACACCCCATCATAGACAAATATACAGTTGAAGTCGGAAGTTTACATACACTTAGGTTGGAGTCACTAAAACTCGTTTTTCAACCACTCCACACATTTCTTGTTAACAAACTATAGTTTTTCTACTTTGTGCATGACCAAGCTTGGTCGCAAATGGATCTTCCAAATGGACAATGACCTCAAGCATACTTCCAAAGTTATGACAAAATGGCTTAAGGACAACAAAGTCAAGGTATTGGAGTGGCCATCACAAAGCCCTGACCTCAATCCTATTGAAAATGTGTGGGCAGAACTGAAAAAGCGTGTGCGAGCAAGGAGGCCTACAAACCTGACTCAGTTACACCAGCTCTGTCAGGAGGAATGGGCCAAAATTCACCCAACTTATTGTGGGAAGCTTGTGGAAGGCTACCTGAAACGTTTGACCCAAGTTAAACAATTTAAAGGCAATGCTACCAAATACTAATTTGTGTGTATTATTATTAGGTATTACTGCAATGTTGGAGCTAGAAACATAAGCATTGGGCTGCACCTGCGATAACATCTGCAAAATATGTGTACGTGACCAAAAATGTGATTTGAATAGCAGTGTTCATGCATCTAACGGTCTAATTATTTATTTACTTATTTTTTATCTTTATTCACCTCTCCTTTCAGCCTTCCCTCCCTCTCGTGCTCATTTAGTAGGCTATATTATACACAGTGAGAGCACCAACACTGCTTCATTACGGAACGTATCCAAGCTAAAAGTAAATACATACAGTGGGGAAAAAAAGTATTTAGTCAGCCACCAATTGTGCATGTTCTCCCACTTAAAACGATGAGAGAGGCCTGTAATTTTCATCATAGGTAATCACATTGTAGGATTTTTAATGAATTTATTTGCAAATTATGGTGGAAAATAAGTATTTGGTCACCTACAAACAAGCAAGATTTCTGGCTCTCACAGACCTGTAACTTCTTCTTTAAGAGGCTCCTCTGTCCTCCACTCGTTACCTGTATTGAAGGCACCTGTTTGAACTTGTTATCAGTATAAAAGACACCTGTCCACAACCTCAAACAGTCACACTCCAAACTCCACTATGGCCAAGACCAAAGAGCTGTCAAAGGACACCAGAAACAAAATTGTAGACCTGCACCAGGCTGGGAAGACTGAATCTGCAATAGGTAAGCAGCTTGGTTTGAAGAAATCAACTGTGGGAGCAATTATTAGGAAATGGAAGACATACAAGACCACTGATAATCTCCCTCGATCTGGGGCTCCACGCAAGATCTCACCCCGTGGGGTCAAAATGATCACAAGAACGGTGAGCAAAAATCCCAGAACCACACGGGGGACCTAGTGAATGACCTGCAGAGAGCTGGGACCAAAGTAACAAAGCCTACCATCAGTAACACACTACGCCGTCAGGGAATCAAATCCTGCAGTGCCAGACGTGTCCCCCTGCTTAAGCCAGTACATGTCCAGGCCCGTCTGAAGTTTGCTAGAGTGCATTTGGATGATCCAGAAGAGGATTGGGAGAATGTCATATGGTCAGATGAAACCAAAATATAACTTTAGGGTAAAAACTCAACTTGTCGTGTTTGGAGGACAAAGAATGCTGAGTTGCATCCAAAGAACACCATACCTACTGTGAAGCATGGGGGTGGAAACATCATGCTTTTGGGCTGTTTTTCTGCAAAGGGACCAGGACGACTGATCCGTGTAAAGGAAAGAATGAATGGGGCCATGTATCGTGAGATTTTGAGTGAAAACCTCCTTCCATCAGCAAGGGCATTGAAGATGAAACGTGGCTGGGTCTTTCAGCATGACAATGATCCCAAACACACCGCCCGGGCAACGAAGGAGTGGCTTCGTAAGAAGCATTTCAAGGTCCTGGAGTGGCCTAGCCAGTCTCCAGATCTCAACCCCATAGAAAATCTTTGGAGGGAGTTGAAAGTCCGTGTTGCCCAGCGACAGCCCCAAAACATCACTGCTCTAGAGGAGATCTGCATGGAGGAATGGGCCAAAATACCAGCAACAGTGTGTGAAAACCTTGTGAAGACTTACAGAAAACGTTTGACCTGTGTCATTGCCAACAAAGGGTATATAACAAAGTATTGAGAAACTTTTGTTATTGACCAAATACTTATTTTCCACCATAATTTGCAAATAAATTCATTAAAAATCCTACAATGTGATTTTCTGGATTGTTTTTCTCATTTTTTCTGTCATAGTTGACGTGTACCTATGAAGAAAATTACAGGCCTCTCTCTCTTTTTAAGTGGGAGAACTTGCACAATTGGTGGCTGACTAAATACTTTTTTCCCCACTGTAGCTAAGACAAAATATAATTAATAAAAATCATTCTGTACAGATCACGCCAGTCATTCATATGAATTGTTATAAAAGAGAGAGGGAGAGAGAGAGGGAGGGAGAGAGAGGAATAGAGAGAGGAAGAGAGAGAGAGAGAGAGAGAGGGAGAGAGAGAGAGAGGAACAGAGAGAGGGAGAGAGAGAGGAAGAGAGAGAGAGGGAGAGGGAGAGAGAGAGGAACAGAGAGAGGGAGAGAGAGAGGAAGAGAGAGAGAGGGAGAGAGAGAGGGAGAGAGAGAGAGAGAGGGAGAGAATGTGTGTGCGTGCATGAGTGTGCGTGTGTGTGATTCTTTGTGCCGGTGCCAGAGGTTAGGTACAGGTCGTTCCTCAACTGTAAAGCCATGCCAACTGGGGTGTCTACAGGCAAGACCACATGGGGATGGTAGTTCAGATTGTACCTTTGGCCAAGATACTTCACCATAAGTTAACCCTTTACCTCCTCATAAATAACTCTGTTTTGTGAGACAAAAAAAAACATGTACTGTCTAGACAAAAAAGTTTAATACAAACTAGATTGAATTGCAGAGGGGGGAAAATCCTGCTACATAGAATTGTTGTCCACAATTTTATCAATTATATGCAACAGATGCTGGAAATGCATTATAAAAAAAATATCCCACAGATTCTGTTTGTCACTACTCATTGCGTTGATAGGCATGAACTACTTCCAGGACAGGGCCTGGTTGTGGTCCTCTGTGACTGAAGAGGGCTCACCTTGGTTTGGATAAAATAAGCCCGATGCGTGTGACAAAGCATACAATGTGAAGGTCAACTGAGCCAGCAATGCTTGGGAATTGAGTATCACTGTTTTATTTTATTTTATTCACCTTTATTTAACCAGGTAAGCCAGTTGAGAACAAGTTCTCATTTACAACTGCAACCTGGCCAAGATAAAGCAAAGCAAAGCTGTTGTTATGAACTTTGAACTCCACGCTCTTGGGTTGGATCAGAGAAGTGACCAACAGCAGGGGAAAGCAGATGGCATGATATATGGACTGTGATGACAGGACAAAATGAGACTTGTTTTACATGTACAGTACCTCATCTTGACTTCTTGCCTCTCTCTATTTTTCCACCTCTCACATATTATCTCTTCCCTATCTCCTGCGTTTATTTTCTTATCTCTCCATTTCATTCCTTTCTTCTTACCCTCATACTCCCTCTGTATTCCTCCTCTCCGGTTCTTTCTCATCTCTCTCTCTTCCACCCTAGTCCCTATCACAAGCTCTTGAGAATGAATGTATACTAATGTAAAAACAATTACAATCGATATTTACAACAAATACTAAATCAATCTCTATTGTGAATCAATGAATAGTGAGCTGTGTCTCATGTGTTTCACCATAAACATAGTGACCTTGCTGTTATCTGGTGCGTATGGACTGTGTCATAGACCATATTGTGTAAGCAAACATACAGATGTAGGAACTTAATTTGATCACTCTTTTGTTGCTGAGAATTTTCCTGTGTCGCAGGAAATGCAGATGAGCTTTGTGATTTACATAGATTCACTGAAAATCCACACTAACACACGGTTATATTAATAGCATTGCACTTTTCATGTAACCCACTTTTTTGTCCAGCTAATAGTCTAACCACCGCTCAAGCTACATTATGGACTAAACATTCAAATCCTGTTGCTGGAGAATTATTTTGCTACGACAATGCTGGTCAAATTAAGATCCTATATCTGTACATGGCCCCACATGGCCTTGGCAAGTATAATAATAATAATAGGTAACAAAAATGCTAGGAGTCAGGATTGGATATGTAGTTATTATTGCAACAGGGAAGTAAAACATGCAGTATTCAGGCTTTATTGAATTATCCCCCCCCCCCCCCCCCCCCCCCCCCCCATTGTGATTAGCACATGAGCCGTTCACATCTTAGCCCTGGGGGGGGGCGATGTTGAGCGAGTTCAAAAATGTCTCTAACGTCAAGAGGTACTCCTCCGGGTGATAGCGTAGATGAGCGGCGTGCACAGACTCCTTCCACTTCCTGGTTTCCACAGCAACGCCCCGCTTCCTCCAGAAGTCGATGACCGCCTCCATGGCGACGGGGTCACACAGCGCATCATTCTCGCAGAAGAAGAAGAGCGCCGGGGCGGTGACGGGGCTGTTGTAGAAGACCTGGACTGCGTTGTCGTAGTAGTGCACCGTCTGGGACTTGAAGAGCCAGAAGTATAGCATAGCGGTGTATCGCACCAGGGGCTCGATACGAGGGAACAGGGTCCTGCCCAGGCCTGAGGCACACACAGACACACACACAGATTATTTTATTTACAGATCAAGGTTAATTACATTTACATTCTTGTTAAATCAATTGGATAAACCTATGTCATTTCCCCATACAGTAAACACGTGTAAAAAAAAAAAAACTCAGCAAATACATTTGAATCCAATCAAACATTGTAGAGGAGATAAGGTGGGAGCATGATTACTAGGTCTTCAACACACACAGCAACATTGTGACAAATACAGATGCAAAGTGCAGACCTTTTCTCTGTCACACACCCACACACACACACACACACACACACACTGACCCACATACACACACACATATATACACACACACCGTCTCAGTAACAGATCCCTCTCCTTTCTCAGAGTAATAATCCAAACCGACAATCCTACCTCCTTTCCTTCCCCTTTCTCTCACCTGTAGCCATATGCTCCAGCGACCCAACCACCAGGCTGTCATACACATGTCCTACGACCTGTTGGGCCAGGCCCGGGTACTTGTGTGGCTCCCTGACCATCTGGCTAAGCAGCTGGGTGAAGGTGTACCCGCCAATGGAGAAGGTGTGGACCAGAAGGGGGCGCCCTTTGAAACATGGGTCGTCCAGGATCTCCAGGACCTCGGCCCCATACTCCAGCCCCCAGCGAGGCCACAGGAAGTGCCACACAGCACTCTCCACAGATAGGATGTCCAGGCCGCGTTCCAGGTAGAGGTCCCGGTACTTCGCCATGGCCCCTGGTTTGGCGCCAAGCCAAGGGAGGAGCAGGAGGAGGGGACGGGAGGAGGAGGAGGAGGGCGAGGATGGAGAGAGGGTTGGTACATCCGAAGCGGAAGGAGTCAGAGTTGAGGAAACGGTGGGGTGAGAGGGCGTGTCTGAGAGAAAGGGGGTGGAGAGGGAATAGGAGGGAAGAGGAGCGTCTAGATGGGAGGATAAGGAGGGGGTGGGGGAGATGGTGGGAGGAGAGGGGGAGGGGGTATCGCCCCCTGGTGTCCGTCTGGTGTAGTAGTAGGTGATGCTTCTGGTGACTCTCTGGGCTATGACCCGCCCCTCTCCCACTAGCGTAGACATGTCTGAGTGGGAGTTACTGTGGGGAGGAAAAAGGGCCAGAATTAGAGCAGGATTGGAAGATTAGTTACAGAGGGGAAAAATTGCCTGTCTGTGCCATCATGCCAACACTTTGTCACTCATTGTCATGTTTGGCTTGATGAGGACAGGAGTTGGCAAGACCACAAACAGATCAGGGACCAGGCCAGGAAATATTAGCAAAACAAAAAATACTAAAAATTAACTTGAGGCATAACCAATATACCTCAAGTGAAATTAATGTATACCCTACATACACAGTCATGTGCACACATACACACATGCAAGGTTGTGGGATCCAGCTTAGGGGGATCAGGCTGGCAGCTGACTCATTCAGTTAGAGCATAGATAGTAGTTTACAGATACAGACTCAGTTGGTTGTGCAGTTACAGTGTTGTAATGAAGCTATCATGAGACAGTCTAGACAAGTTGCATTGGTCCAGGCACGTGAACAGATAGGGAATTTACCTGTGCAAAGCACATGCACCTTTGCCCTTCCAAAGTGCCCTTTTTGGTGGTGGTATAATTTCCAAAAAATGTTTTTTTTTTTTTTTTTTTAAATTTGTAGTGGTTGTTCTGAACCCACTGCCTGCAATTTGTCTTTAAATTCTCATCTATGCTTCAGTACCAAAAAGTTGTGCATCTTGATTGTTGACCAGTCATCAGATTTGGTGTGCAAAGGCGGTTTAATTTCCTCCAGTTTTACCTGGCAAAAACAGAATAGGCCTACGTTTATCATCCATATAAAATACAGTTTAGCAATCTACTATGGACGCATCTTTGCCAGAACAATAGGCTACCTGGCGATTTAATTGATTATTTTCATTTTTCAGATAGGCCTAGTTTGGTTGGCTACTGGCTATATGTCTAAAGATATGCAGCTGTAACATCGCACTGCCTTCAATATTGTGGGTTTCACTGGGGACGGGGGGACATGTCAAAGGTGTGCTTTAGGATCATGTGGACGCCTCCCAGCACTTGGGTAGGCTGTTTGGAGTGTTTATCAACTGGATAAAAAAATATATGTCCCCCCCACTTCTAAAACCAAAGTTGCGCCCCTGCTTGCAACTGTATTACAATATTTGTGAGGAAGAACAGGGCTACCCGGCTGGCAACAAGCATTCTGTAGGCAGGCGGCCCTTCAAAGTGATGGGGCGGTGCAGACAGAACATGCTTTACATCCGATCCTGCAACCTCTGCTACAAGTAAGCCATGTGATTCTGCTTGCTCTGGACTCCAGAGAAGTGACATGATATATCCCTAGTTGATTCTGCTTGCTCTGGACTCAAGAGAAGTGACATGATATATCCCTAGTTGATTCTGCTTGCTCTGGACTCCAGAGAAGTGACCTGATATATCCCTAGTTGATACTGGCTGCTAACATGAATGACTTTCAGGTCCAAATGCTGGTGTAAAACACAGTTTATTTCTGTAGCCTATCTTGCATTTTGAAAATGCATAACCGTTTGCAACCGTTTATGGCTGTAATGACAGGCTACATCTGTGCAGAGATTGTGCGCGCATGTACTTTTTCAAAAAGTTTGAGAAACACTGGGATACATGATAGTGGCAACAAATGGAGTTGTGTTCATTATAGTAGGCTACAGTATTTCTTACAATCTTCTATTTTGACTGTAATTGTGTTGGTCATTGTTAATAAGTGCAGCATTTATTCCAGTTAAAAATAGTTTTGCAAAATACTTTATCCCTCAGAATGAGCTGCTTTACAGCATTGCTAGCTAGCTACATGCAGCAATAACGCTGTTGTTGGATCGGTTTCATCCAATAGCTAGCTAGCTAACATAATGAAATCAGTAAATTAGCTATTTTTCCCTACCTGACCTTTACATAGCTTAGCTAGCTAGCTATCAATAATATATTTTCCATATGAAACTGCAATTGGACCTCCAAAATGTAGTGTAGGCAAGGTAATCTGGCTAGGTTAGCTAGCTTGGAATTTCTGGCAACTAGCTAGCTATCCAAAAACGTCAGCTAGCTTCTCAGGTAGCCTTAAAAGCTAGCAAGGTTTATATTGGACTTATAGCAAGTAGGCTGTCAACTGAAATGATTTGCTGTCCGGTTATTTGACTAACATTTGTGAGCTAAATCGAGGAGCTTGATCTTTGTGATAGCCAGCTAGCTAGCTAAGTTAACATGTCCTTAGCTGCCAAGTTAAATGAGCAGGTGTACTAGCTAGTAGCTAGCTACTCACTAGCTAGTTCTTATTTTTCTTTTAGGTTGTGTGAGTTAGCTGTCAAGGGGCCACTACTGAGTACTCTAGCTAGCTAACTATAGCTAACGCTATTTGATAAACGTTTTATGTTTGTAGCTATCTAGTAACAGTGCTATGTAGATATATATGTGTGCTTGGCTAGTGTTCTATTATAGCTAGCTAGCTAGTTACCTAGCCAAATAATGTGTGTTAGCTTGGCAAACATTAGCATGTAGCTGACGTTACTGTATAGACGAGAAGGCGGGAAGAGTTTGTGCCACTTGACATTTAAGGTAAAGTCTCCCTCTTTACTTTTTTTTTGTTAAAAACATAGCTGTTTTAGTAGGGCATGTCATAATAATGTTGTATGCCATTCCCCTGTTGACAATAGGACATGTTACTACATGATTCCATATGTGTTATTTCATCGTTTTGATGTCTTCACTATTATTCTACAATGTAGAAAATAGTAACAATAAAGAAAAACCCTTGAATGAGTAGGTGTTCTAAAACTTTTGACTCGTTGTGTACATTACTGTATTCTAATTTAATGTGCTGTATTGTGCTAACTGTACTGTACTATACAAATTAAAAGACAATTTCAATATTTAGGACCCTAATCATATAAATGCCATGTTATAGAAGGGTGAAGACACTTTTTTTGAAATATCACTATGTTTTGAGTAACTTCCCGCAGCAGCCGTTGTCTTCCTGAGATGGAAATAGTAACAAAGGCTCCAAAAACAAGCTGCAAAGTTCTCGTTATCATGGTTCATGTCTGTAGGTGTCGGTAAGTTTTGCAGTCTTGAGACAATATCTGACATACAAGTTTGCGCATGAAGTTTCAAATGACACAATTTTTGTTCTATATCGTGGAGCTCCGCCCCATAGGGGAGCTCTGCTCCTATTGGTTTACCCCGCTGCCTAGGCAGCGAACAGCCTGAGACAAAATTATGCACACACCTGCAGCCAATAGGAGTACAGGTGTCCCTATAAGAGGGGACGCTTCCCCTCAATCAGCCTCCCATTATCTTCAACGACTGGACTGGACTGAAGAAGCCGATAAGAAGACGAAGACTCAGGACGAAGAAAACGCAGTCGATTTTCCAGATCATCGACGTCGTCTTAAAATGAGCACACCAGGAGATTTTCCACCCCCAAATGCTATTTTCAGAGCTCAATATCGCTGTTTTTCTATGGTGGCTGCTGACCCCCACAACTTATGTTTTGTGTGTCTAGGGTCACAGCACGCCAGGGACGGCCTCATAGATCCTCCACTATGCGCCAGCTGCGCCCTCCTTTCATTGAAAGAGAGGAAGCAGCGTTGGGCATTTTTTATCAGTGTTAGCCTCAGCTTCTGAGGCATCATCTGAGGGCGCTGACTCAGGAGATGACAGGGATATTGGGGAAGAGATGGATATTCCAGCAGAACAATTCATCCCTCTGACCCATGATTTTAAGACCCCATTTCCATTGGAAAGGGCGAGGTCTTTTTCATCCCTGGGCGATGATGATGCGGGCTCTGAGAATTCAGCAGCCACATCATACGCCACAGCCTCTCTGCGCTCTGACTTTCCAGGGCTCATCGAGAGGGCTGCCGAGCGCCTGCAGATTAAGCTGCCCCCCATTCCCTCCAACCCGGAAGTGGATATGATGGAGGGCGGTCCTTATTCCAGGCCCAGGAGGGCGGCGGAGCCTCTGGGACCGACCATGCCCTCGCTTGGTAAGTATGTGGAGGGCTCATGGGAGGCACCTTTAGAGGCGCGTCCGCCGGCTAAGGCATACCTCCCATTCACCAGAGTATAAGGCAGACAGCAGGGCTTTTCAAGGGGAATCCCTAGGCTCGAGAGCGCCCTGGCTGCGTATCTCGTGCCGGGTTCGAGTCCCTGGCCCTCGTCCAAGAAAGCCGTTCTACCCACACAGAAGGACCGACTCACAGCACAGCTGGTTGAGAAGTCCTTCGTGTTGGGAGCCCAGGCCGTTGCAGCGGCGAATAATATTGCCCTCCTAGCAGCCTCTCTGTCCCGCCTAACAACGGGTAAGTCTGAGCTCACTGGGGAGGAAGTGGATGAGGCGTCCAGAATTTCTGCCGCTATTCTCCACTTAACGCAGGCATCAGCTGTGTGTGCGGGGAGGTCCATGGCCACTTCAGTGGTGGTGGAACGACACCTTTGACTGTCTATGACAGCCATGAAAGAGACAGACGGGGGCGTTCAGTAACGCGGCTCTATCTCTGACGACAGCCTGTTTGGGGTTGCCATCAAAGATGCGATGGAGTGTTTAATGAGGCTTGACGAGGAGAGGAAGCAGCTGGCCAGACACCTGCCACTGGCAGGAAGACTCGGCCCTGCACCAAAACAACCGTCAAGCTCCACTGCCTCAAGTAGACAGGGGTCTACAGCGAGGCGTCGTGCCCGGCGCCATGCAGCGACTTCCAGCAGCAGAGAAGCGGGCCCCGCCCCTCCGGCGGAGCCAGAGGTCCCGACCGTGCCGTTGACGAGAGAGGTCGTCAGAGCGTCTTCTTGGAAGCACCCGAAGGGTGGCCAGAAGAGATGGCACCTATGACGTGGCGAGGGGGCGAGAATGGGAGATGGCACAGTGGCAGGTACGACTGTGCCCACTATTCCCCCCCACCCTTCTGTTGAGGGTATGGAGGGAACTGTTGTTGTTGATGTGTTGAATAAAGAGTTGGCTCCAATTGACTATGTCACAAGAGCGCCCCTTTTCCATGATACATCCGAGAACGTTCAAGCTCCTTCACTCTCTCTCTCTCTCTCTCTCACCACTCTGAGTGTAGCTCATCCCACCAACGTTGCGTAGTTGAACACACACATGAGGCGGGTGTTAAAAAGGTAACAAGGCGCCGCCTTGCTTTACCTCATAAAGACCTCACATTACAGACTTCTAGGAGTGCTGTAGTGAAGGTCTCACATAGCAGACTGCAGTCACAGCCAGGTAATGGAATGATGACGCAATCGCTATTCGGGGACGGCGCTCTGTCTCAGGCTAACGCCTCAGTCAGTGCGGATCAGACCCGTGCTGCGTTCACGGAGGGCCGGGATATCGAGGTTACGAGTTTAACCAACGTATCAGCGCCCCCGTTTCTCTCAGAGCGCGCTAATGTTTCCTCTCCCTTTCTTGGGAGGCCCGCCTTGGGCTGTTCCACCACTTCAGTGTTGGGGAACAGCGGCGGCGAGGGCCGTCGAGGAGAAGAAAAGAGCGCACCCTGGCCCAGTCATCAGATTGTTTATCTGGGGATACAGATAGATACTGTGACGATGAGGGCTCGAATTTCGGACCCTCGAAGGGTTGCTATGTTGCTAGCCCTATGACGGTTTCGTCCGAATCACACGTTAACGGCGCTTTCGGTCATGTCACTCTTGGGTCTCATGTCGTCGGCCCATTTCGTGGTTCCCTGGGACTCCTGCGCATGCGCAAGATACAGCGATGGTTCGCCCAACTACGACTAGACCCAGTGCGTCAACATCGTCGGTGGTGGTTCCCCGCTCAGGGCAGATCTGAACTATTGGAGAGACCAGCGTGTTCTCACACACGGAGTCCCAATAGGCAAAGTGTCCTCCTACATTCCAGTGTTTACAGATGCCTCTCTGACTGGATGGGGAGGGACATGTCAGACCCAAGCGATAGGATGTGTGTGGCCTCTTTCGAGTCGTCACATCAACCTCTTAGAGTTGGAAACGGTTCTACTGGTTCTGACCCACTTCCCGTCTACCCTTCGGGGTCGCGATGTGCTGGTCTGGTCAGACAACTGAACCACAGAAGCTCACATCAATCGCCAGGGAGGAGTCAGGTCTCCTGCACTCCACCGGGCGGCGGAGGAATTGTGGCTGTGGGCTCACGAGCACCTTCGCTCATTGAGAGCAGCACACATTCCAGGCTACTTGAACGTAGGGGCTGACATCATGTCTCGAGGGGGTCCTCGAGACGACGAGTGGCATCTGCACCCAAACATCGTTCTCCAGATTTGGGAACGGTTTAGGAGAGCCAAGGTGGATCTATTCGCGTCACGCGTGAACACGCATTGCCCTCTTTGGTTCTCTCTTCGAGCTCAGGATGAACCGCCACTGGGGAGGGACGCATTTGCGCACCGACCGTGGCCGAGAGTTCTCCTGTATGCTTTCCCACCGCTGTCCTGCATTCTCCCACTGTTAGCCAGGGTGAGATCAGGCAGGCTGTCAATAATATTGGTGGCTCCCAATCGCCCAGGGGCTCCATGGTTCGCAGAGATGATTCAGATGTTGATTGCGCCACCTTGGCCAATTCCACATCAACGGGACGCGTTGTCTCAGGCTGGAGGCGTGATAGGGCAGTTGCCCATAATCGGCCAACCACTGAAGGTTTGGCTCCTGAGAGGGACAGGCTAGAGCGCCGTGGGTTATCTGATTCTTAATCAGAACCATACAGGGTTCACGTGCCAGGTCCACTTCCAGGGTTTATGCCAGCAAATGGAACTTGTTTTCACAGTGGTGTGCCACAGAAAATGTGGACCCCGTGTGTTGTTCTTCTTTGAGAAGCAACGATTGCCCGCCACCATTAAGGTGTTTGTAGCGGCGATTAAGGCTTGTCATGAGGGGTTTGGCAGAGACACTGTCATCAGCCACCCTCTGGTGAAACATTTCCTTTTGGGAACACAAATTGAACCAAATTCCCCTCAAGATGCTGTCTGTGAAGACGGCACTGTTGCTCGCTTTGACTACTGCTAAGCGTGTCAGTGATTTGTGTGCTCTTTCGACGAGACCCGACTGCCTTGCCATTAATGGCGATTTGAGCAGAACAGTGTTACGTCCTAACCCGGCATTTATGCCGAAGATTATTAAGAGCTCATATAGATCACAGACCGTGGAGCTGTGGGCTTTTTCTCCCCATGGGGAGAGTAGAGAGGAAAGGCTCCATCGCCTGTGCCCAGTGCGCGCTTTGGCGTGTTACGTTGAGCGCACAGCAGCGATTAGGTCATCGCCTCAGCTGTTTGTGTGTCACGGTGCGGCTGCACTAGGTAGACCACTTTCGAAACAGCGTCTGTCTCATTGGCTTTGTGAAGGCATTGAGACAGCTTATGAGGCAGCAGGACGACAATTGCCTCAGGGTATAAGAGCCCACTCCACTCTGGGAGTAGCGGCTTCTACTGCCCTTTTCAGAGGAACAGGGGTAGAGGATATCTGTGCAGCAGCGTCGTGGTCGTCACCGTCTCCATTTATCCGTTTCTATCTCTTGGATATGTCTTCTAATTCTTTGGCTCGGTCTGTACTCAGCGTAGCTGATGGGAGGCCTTGAGCTAGGAGAAAGGAATGCAGGACTAAAGGAGGTAGGTCTCTTTCAGGTCCGCTCCTTTAGAGGGAGACATACAGTATATGACATGACTCCTGACTGACATTACATTTACATTTTCGTCATTTAGCAGATGCTCTTATCCAGAGCGACTTACAAATTGGTGCATTCACCTTATAGCCAGTGGGATAACCACTTTCCAATATATATTTTTTTTCTTTCTTTGGGGTGGATGAATGCAATGCCCTCGTTTGGGTGTAGGGACTGATCAGAGCCTGAAGGTACGGAGGTGCCGTTCCCCTCACAGCTCCGTAGGCAAGCACCATGGTCTTGTAGCAGATGCGAGCTTCAACTGGAAGCCAGTGGAGTGTGCGGAGGAGCGGGGTGACTAGAGAGAACTTGGGAAGGTTGAACACCAGACAGGCTGCGGCATTCTGGATGAGTTGTAGGGGTTTAATGGCACAGGCAGGGAGACCAGCCAACAGCGAGCTGCAGTAATCCAGACGGGAGATGACAAGTGCCTGGATTAGGACCTGTGCCGCTTCCTGTGTAAGGCAGGGTCGTACTCTCCGAATTTTGTAGAGCATGAACCTACAGGATCTGGTCACCGCCTTGATGTTAGCGGAGAACGACAGGGTGTTGTCCAGGGTCACGCCAAGGCTCTTTGCACTCTGGGAGGAGGACACAACAGAGTTGTCAACCGTGATGGCGAGATCATGAAACGGGCAGTCCTTCCCCGGGAGGAAGAGCAGCTCCGTCTTGCCGAGGTTCAGCTTGAGGTGGTGATCCGTCATCCACACTGATATGTCTGCCAGACATGCAGAGATGTGATTCGCCACCTGGTTATCAGAAGGGGGAAAGGAGAAGATTAGTTGTGTGTCGTCTGCGTAGCAATGATAGGAGAGGCCATGTGAGGATATGACAGAGCCAAGTGACTTGGTGTATAGCGAGAATAGGAGAGGGCCTAGAACTGAGCCCTGGGGGACACCAGTGGTGAGAGCACGTGGTGTGGAGACAGATTCTCGCCACGCCACTTGGTAGGAGCGACCGGTCAGGTAGGACTCAATCCAAGAGTGAGCCGCGCCGGAGATGCCCAACTCGGAGAGGGTGGAGAGGAGGATCTGATGGTTCACAGTATCAAAGGCAGCAGACAGGTCTAGAAGGACAAGAGCAGAGGAGAGAGAGTTAGCTTTAGCAGTGCGGAGAGCCTCCATGACACAGAGAAGAGCAGTCTCAGTTGAATGACCAGTCTTGAAACCTGACTGGTTTGGATCAAGACGGTCATTCTGAGAGAGATAGCAAGAGAGTTGGCTAAAGGCGGCACGCTCAAGAGTTTTGGAGAGAAAAGAAAGAAGGGATACTGGTCTGTAGTTGTTGACATCGGAGGGATCGAGTGTAGGTTTTTTGAGAAGGGGTGCAACTCTCGCTCTCTTAAAGACGGAAGGGACATAGCCAGCAGTCAAGGATGAGTTGATGAGCGAGGTGAGGTAAGGGAGAAGGTCACCGGAGATGGTCTGGAGAAGAGAGGAGGGGATAGGGTCAAGAGGGCAGGTTGTTGGGCGGCCGGCCGTCACAAGATTCCATCTGGAGAGAGAGGGGAGAAAGAAGTCAAAGCATAGGGTAGGGCAGTGTGAGCAGGACCAGCAGTGTCATTTGACTTAACAAACGAAGATCGGATGTCGTCAACCTTCTTTTCAAAATGGTTGACGAAGTCATCCACAGAGAGGGAGGAGGGGGGAGGGGTAGGAGGATTCAGCAGGGAGGAGAAGGTGGCAAAGAGCTTCCTAGGGTTAGAGGCAGATGCTTGGAATTTAGAGTGGTAGAAAGTGGCTTTAGCAGCAGAAACAGAGGAAGAAAATGTAGAGAGGAGGGAGTGAAAAGATGCCAGGTCCGCAGGGAGTCTAGTTTTCCTCCATTTCCGCTCGGCTGCCCGGAGCCCTGTTCTGTGAGCTCGCAATGAGTCGTCAAGCCACGGAGCAGGAGGGGAGGACCGAGCCGGCCGGGAGGATAGGGGACATAGAGAGTCAAAGGATGCAGAAAGCGAGGAGAGGAGGGTTGAGGAGGCAGAATCAGGAGATTGGAGGGAGAAGGATTGAGCAGAGGGAAGAGATGATAGGATGGAAGAGGAGAGAGTAGCGGGGGAGAGAGAGCGAAGGTTGCGACGGCGCATTACAATCTGAGTAGGGGCAGAGTGAGTAGTGTTGGAGGAGAGCGAGAGAGAAAAGGATACAAAGTAGTGGTCGGAGACATGGAGGGGAGTTGCAGTGAGATTAGTAGAAGAACAGCATCTAGTAAAGATGAGGTCAAGCGTATTGCCTGCCTTGTGAGTAGGGGGGGACGGTGAGAGGGTGAGGTCAAAAGAGGAGAGGAGTGGAAAGAAGGAGGCAGAGAGAAATGAGTCAAAGGTAGACATAGGGAGGTTAAAGTCACCCAGAACTGTGAGGGTGAGCCATCCTCAAGAAAGGAACTTATCAAGGCGTCAAGCTCATTGATGAACTCTCCAAGGGAACCTGGAGGGCGATAAATGACAAGGATGTTAAGCTTGAATGGGCTAGTAACTGTGACAGCATGGAATTCAAATGAGGAGATAGACAGATGGGTCAGGGGAAAAAGAGAGAATGTCCACTTGGGAGAGATGAGGATTCCTGTGCCACCACCCCGCTGACCAGATGCTCTCGGGGTATGCGAGAACACATGGTCAGACGAGGAGAGAGCAGTAGGAGTAGCAGTGTTTTCAGTGGTAATCCATGTTTCCGTCAGCGCCAAAAAGTCGAGGGACTGGAGGGTAGCATAGGCACTGGAGGGTAACTCCGGTTCATTTTAGTGGGAAGTGTTCAGTACAGTAGAGGGAATGTTATGTATCTGCCCACCAGTGTTACTGGGTTGGGGCGGAATGATGAGGGAATCGTTTTTGTAACTTTGTTACACTACTATTAGACCAGTCATAAAGTATTGACGGAATTGTGACGTTATCTATCTGCTGGTTCAGATTAGTATGGCTCATATTCTGGTTATCTGCCCACTAGACATTGGCAATGCCATTGGACTAGGTGGGGCGGATTTGTACCGAGGACACAGTATATTGTATATATATATATATATATATGTGTCTTCACCCTTCTATAACATGGCATTTATATGATAAATACAGATTAGTGTCCTAAATACTGAAATTGTCCTTCAACTGCTGTAATTTGATTTCCCAACTTGTGAATCAGATTGTTAATTGGTCCTGTCTGGACCAACTAAATGTGGGGTTTTGGCTCAAGAATAGCCACATTGTAGTTTTATCATCGTATGTCTTATCTTTTGCTTGTGAATAAAATGTACAAATCACAGTCCAACCCTGTCTTTATTGTTGTAGAATTTCTTTACAAGGACATCTAGCCCAGAGAAAGTGTCTCTTGGAATTTGCGGCCCAAATGAAGCTTTCTTATGGCAGACCTCCGGTTTCATTATGGCAGTATGGCCATAAGGGAACCTTTCCTGAGTTGTTGGCTAAAATGCGGTTACAAGGTGGGTAAATTCTGGCTGAGTTAAGGCTGCCGCATCTGGGCCACTGCAGGGCCCTAATTCCAAATCACATGTGGGCCACACAAAAGTGGCCGATGTGGGCCACGTCCGGGCCAGATAAATTTAGCGACCATATTAGACCCCAAAAGAAGCAAATAAATTCCATGAACTTTGTAAGCTTTGGACAGTTCACACAAATGTGTTAAGCTTTGGACAGTTCAACAACACAACCAAGTGTGTAGCCTGTCTATGTGCTGATATGTGGCAGTCTTACAGGTACATTTTCATCAGAAACAGACCTTTGTTAATATGCTCTACTTCTTCATGCCACAACTTTTATTAGGCAAATACTCAAATGGTTAAATAGCCCCGCATCTGTCATTTTAACATACCCAGTTTCATGCAACTTCTTCAAACAAAGCCAACGTCACACACAGCAAGCAGCGTTCATAGCATTCTGCAACTGTACCCGATGAAGAATTTGAGAATCGTCATAGAGGTTGAATATCTACCCATCCTCCAGTCTTCTTTCTGTGAATTAACCCGTTAAATAGATTCGAGCATTAATTTGACCCGTCTGTTATAAACGAACTCGGTATACGAGTAGGGTGGGAAATAACCACAGCTTTCAAGATCCTGAGTCTATTCGATTTTGCGCCGCCCCGCGTCTGCTTCCGTGTCCTGGTTTTGCTCGTGCGCTTGGTTTCATGCAGTGGGCGCGCAAAAACGAACTCAACTGCGTTATCACATGCGCTCTCCCGTTTACGATTAAACGTCACATGAGAGCCCAGGTCGGTGGTAGCGATCCACGGACATAAATTATATTATATGACATGTCTTTCCGTCACATTTTAGGACTGTTTGAACTGTCATCATTACATTGTAAATAAGTGTAAATGGATAACCTATTTATCATAGTTTCACAAATGTTTGCTCTCGCACGCTCTGACTTCATACATTGTGGACAAGGAACTATTGAGAAAATAGGAACAGGCAGAGTTCGCTTGGCTGTTCGACAGAGGCACATTTGAAATAACATCCTCTTCCTGCCAAGTATGTCGGTGTCTATCCTATGTTATTTAGGCCATGATGGCAGATCTGTGCTGAGGGGTCATACTGGGAAAGTAGGCCTATGTCATGTCACCTAATTTGACCTTTCATCGTCAAAGTATCTAATAATACGACAGTATGTACAGACTGCAGTACATGATGCTGTTACTGTATGTTATTCTATTGGTCATGAAGGATTGTTAGCAGACATGTAGAAAAGTACCTGTACTGCTGTAGACGCATACCAAAGCAGTTCCCTGTGCTGCCACATGATGGTGCCAGACACCAAGTGCATTACTTTGTCAATTGTCAAAGTGGAAGTTGAGGCCTAGTTTAAATATAGAACGGATTTCACCTTTCCTTTCCTAAAGTAATGAGGACTGGAGACTTAGCATTCACTTAAATGAGTAGGTGTGTCCAAACTTTTTACTGGTACTGTATGTCTCATCATTGGTAGAATTGTTGTGTTATTCTGTTCTGGTCCTAGGGACCCACAGGGTATGCAGGATTTTGACTGAGCCCATTACTAATACACATCATTCAATGAATCAGGGGATTGATTATGAGTTGTTTTGTTGCGTAAGCTGTGTTAATGCTGGGTTGGAACAAAAGCCTGCACATGTAGGACTGAAGAACATGGAAAAATGGAGGCATCACAGAGGATATGCTTTCTATGGCTGAAACTATTCCCGGACTATGTTTAAGAAGTTGGAATTGAAGGAAGTTCATATTCAACTGGCAGAGTGACAACTTAAGCTTAGGTATTGGGATCGAACTAAGCTTAGTTTTAAGAGCGAGGGTTAGGCTTCAGTGAGGTTAAGGGAAAGGCATAAAAGTTAACATTGCGTACTCGGGCCTACCACCGTCCATCGCTATTCATTTTCTTTGAGTTAAATATACACCGCCGAAGAAATTTGAGGCTAGAGGCATAATCCAAGGTTAACTGATGTTCACAATGGGATCCTATGTTTAGTCATCGGCTAAGACAGAATTTTACCTTGGATTTATCTAATCTGCTTCTGTGAAAATGGACTATAAAGAATTTAGCTTCTTTTAAGAACCATAACAATTTAGGCTGTGGCCTTGGAGCTACAAATGGGTCTGGCTGGACATCAAAAACTTGAACTGTCTGTGTGTGTGGTCTACACTCACGGCAGAATGAAGTGCACACTGGTGGTCACGTCCAAATGCGATACTCTTTCCGTTGCCTTGAAAGCAAGTCAAACTGAATTAATTCGAACTCCTTATAGAATGTTTTTTTAAATCTAGCTACGCCCAACCTCTTCGTTTCCATATCAAAACACCAAGCCTCTAGTTACTGTTGCTAAGGAAAGAAAATCTCTGATTGGTTAACCTTTAATCAATGATGATGTAATTAGCTCCATTATGTTAAAACCATTGAAATACATTGCTATAATTCATTTTGAGATTATTAACTACTATAAGAATATATTTCAATTGGTTATAAAATATGTAATGCGCTAATCATATCACCATTAATTAAAGGTTTATTTTTTGCTTTAGCTGAGGAGGGTCCCATGTACCTCGAAACCTCCCTCTCACTTTATCACTCTACTCTACTCATTGGGTTTTCACCAGGGCCATGTGTGTTTTGCCAGTTTGATTGTGTGTACAGTATGTTGTCAGTGTATAATTTCAGTGGAGCTGTGTGTATGTATGTTGTCAGTTTGATTGTGTGTATGTTGTCAGTGTGAGGTGTGAGGTGTCAGTGTCTGTTTTCAGTGGCGCTGTGTGTGTGTAGGTGGGTTTTCAGTTTGGCTGTGTGTGTTGTCATTGCGAGGCGTTGAGGTGTGTTTGGAAAGATGTCCCCTTCCCCTTCAGCCCAGACCACCCCCTGTTGCTGTCGCATATTCAACCAGACTTTTTTTTCCAGCAGTCATTGTTGCTCCATGGAACCTATTGTTCAGAAAGAGAGGGAAACAGAGAGAGGGATGGGTGGTGGAGAGGTAGAAAATGGCTAGAGGGTCCACCCACAGAGGGGTGTGGAGATTCCACTGTGGCTTCCTGCTTTCTATTTCAATCCCTTTCTTTTCCTCTTTCATTCTCCCTTTGATTCTCTCGCTCGCTCTCTCTCTCTCTCTCTCTCTCTCTCTCTCTCTCTCTCTCTCTCTCTCTCTCTCTCTCTCTCACTCAATCTCTCTCTCTCTCAATTCAAATAAGGGCTTTATTGGCAAGTGAAATAGATAATAAACAAAAGTGAAATAAGCAAAAAAAATAACAGTAAACATTACACTCACAAAACTCTCTCTCTCTTCATATCTCTTGCTTGAGCTCTCTCTCGCTCTCTCGCGCTCTCGCTCTCTCGCTCTCTCGCTCTCTCTCTCATCTATGCTAGATTCTACCTCTCTCTCTCTCCAATTCAATTCAAAGGGCTTTATTGGCATGGGAAACATATGTTTACATTGCCAAAGCAAGTGAAATAGTAATAAAACAAAAGTGAAATAAACAATTAAAAATTAACAATAGTTCCAAAGGAATAGAGACATTTCAAATGTCATATTATGGCTATATACAGTGTTGTAACGATGTGCAAATATTTAAAGTACAAACATAAATATGGGTTTTATTTACAGTGGTGTTTGTTCTTCACTGGTTGCCCTTTTCTTGTGGCAACAGGTCACAAATCTTGCTGCTGTGGTGGCACACTGTGGTGTTTCACCCAATAGATATGGGAGTTTATCAAAATTGGATTTGTTTTCAAATTCTTTGTGGGTCTGTGCAATCTGATAGGTGTCTCTAATATGGTCATACATTTGGCAGGAGGTTAGGAAGTGCAACTCAGTTTCCACCTCATTTTGTGGGCAGTGTGTACATAGCCTGTCTTTTCTTGAGAGCCAGGTCTGCCTACAGTGGCCTCTCTCAATAGCAAGGCCATTACATTATACATTTACATTTACGTCATTTAGCAGACGCTCTTATCCAGAGCGACTTACAAATTGGTGCATTCACCTTATAGCCAGTGGGATAACCACTTTACAATATGTTTTTTTTTTCTTTCTTTGGGGTGGGGTAAGGGGGGGTAGAAGGATTACTTTATCCTATCCCAGGTATTCCTTAAAGAGGTGGGGTTTCAAGTGTCTCCGGAAGGTGGTGAGTGACTCCGCTGTCCTGGCGTCGTGAGGGAGCTTGTTCCACCATTGGGGTGCCAGAGCAGCGAACAGTTTTGACTGGGCTGAGCGAGAACTGTACTTCCGCAGAGGTAGGGGAGCCAGCAGGCCAGAGGTGGATGAACGCAATGCCCTCGTTTGGGTGTAGGGACTGATCAGAGCCTGAAGGTACGGAGGTGCCGTACCCTCACAGCTCTGTAGGCAAGCATCATGGTCTTGTAGCAGATGCAAGCTTCAACTGGAAGCCAGTGGAGTGTGCGGAGGAGCGGGGTGACGTGAGAGAACTTGGGAAGGTTGAACACCAGACGGGCTGTGGCATTCTGGATGAGTTGTAGGGGTTTAATGGCACAGGCAGTGAGCCCAGCCAACAGCGAGTTGCAGTAATCCAGACGGGAGATGACAAGTGCCTGGATTAGAACCTGTGCCGCTTCCTGTGTAAGGCAGGGTCGTACTCTCCGAATTTTGTAGAGCATGAACCTACAGGATCTGGTCACCGCCTTGATGTTAGCGGAGAACGACAGGGTGTTGTCCAGGGTCACGCCAAGGCTCTTTGCACTCTGGGATGAGGACACAACGGAGTTGTCAACCGTGATGGCGAGATCATGAAACGGGCAGTCCTTCCCCGGGAGGAAGAGCAGCTCCGTCTTGCCGAGGTTCAGCTTGAGGTGGTGATCCGTCATCCACACTGATATGTCTGCCAGACATGCAGAGATGCGATTCGCCACCTGGTTATCAGAAGGGGGAAAGGAGAAGATTAGTTGTGTGTCGTCTGCGTAGCAATGATAGGAGAGGCCATGTGAGGATATGACAGAGCCAAGTGACTTGGTGTATAGCGAGAATAGGAGAGGGCCTAGAACTGAGCCCTGGGGGACACCAGTGGTGAGAGCACGTGGTGCGGAGACAGATTCTCACCACGCCACTTGGTAGGAGCGACTGGTCAGGTAGGACGCAATCCAAGAGTGAGCCGCGCCCGAGATGCCCAACTCGGAGAGGGTGGAGAGGAGGATCTGATGGTTCACAGTATCAAAGGCAGCAGACAGGTCTAGAAGGACAAGAGCAGAGGAGAGAGAGTTAGCTTTAGCAGTGCGGAGAGCCTCTGTGACACAGAAGAGCAGTCTCAGTTGAATGACCAGTCTTGAAACCTGACTGGTTTGGATCAAGAAGGTAATTCTGAGAGAGATAGCAAGAGAGTTGGCTAAAGGCGGCACGCTCAAGAGTTTTGGAGAGAAAAGAAAGAAGGGATACTGGTCTGTAGTTGTTGACATCGGAGGGATCGAGTGTAGGTTTTTTGAGAAGGGGTGCAACTCTCACTCTCTTGAAGACGGAAGGGACATAGCCAGTGGTCAAAGATGAGTTGATGAGCGAGGTGAGGTAAGGGAGAAGATCACCGGAGACGGTCTGGAGAAGAGAGGAGGGGATAGGGTCAAGCGGGCAGGTTGTTGGGTGGCCGGCCGTCACAAGTCGCATGATTTCATCTGGAGAGAGAGGGGAGAAAGAAGTCAAAGCATAGGGTAGGGCAGTGTGAGCAGGACCAGCAGTGTCATTTGACTTAACAAACGAGGATCGGATGTCGTCAAACCTTCTTTTCAAAATGGTTGACGAAGTCATCCACAGAGAGGGAGGAGGGGGGAGCAGGGAGGAGAAGGTGGCAAAGAGCTTCCTAGGGTTAGAGGCAGATGCTTGTAATTTAGAGTGGTAGAAAGTTGCTTTAGCAGCAGAAACAGAGGAAGAAAATGTAGAGAGGAGGGAGTGAAAAGATGCCAGGTCCGCAGGGAGTCTAGTTTTCCTCCATTTCTGCTCGGCTGCCCGGAGCCCTGTTCTGTGAGCTCGCAATGAGTCGTCAAGCCACAGAGCAGGAGGGGAGGACCGAGCCGGCCGGGAGGATAGGGGACATAGAGAGTCAAAGGATGCAGAAAGGGAGGAGAGGAGGGTTGAGGAGGCAGAATCAGGAGATTGGAGGGAGAAGGATGAGCAGAGGGAAGAGATGATAGGATGGAAGAGGAGAGATTAGCGGGAGCGAGAGAGCGAAGGTTGCGACGGCGCATTACCATCTGAGTAGGGGCAGAGTGAGTAGTGTTGGAGGAGAGCGAGAGAGAAAAGGATACAAAGTAGTGGTCGGAGACATGGAGGGGAGTTGCAGTGAGATTAGTAGAAGAACAGCATCTAGTAAAGATGAGGTCAAGCGTATTGCCTGCCTTGTGAGTAGGGGGGGACGGTGAGAGGGTGAGGTCAAAAGAGGAGAGGAGTGGAAAGAAGGAGGCAGAGAGAAATGAGTCAAAGGTAGACGTAGGGAGGTTAAAGTCACCCAGAACTGTGAGGGGTGAGCCATCCTCAGGAAAGGAACTTATCAAGGCGTCAAGCTCATTGATGAACTCTCCAAGGGAACCTGGAGGGCAATAAATGACAAGGATGTTAAGCTTGAATGGGCTAGTGACTGTGACAGCATGGAATTCAAATGCGGAGATAGACAGATGGGTCAGGGGAAAAAGAGAGAATGTCCACTTGGGAGAGATGAGGATTTCTGTGCCACCACCCCGCTGACCAGATGCTCTCGGGTTATGCGAGGACACATGGTCAGACGAGGAGAGAGCAGTAGGAGTAGCAGCGTAGCCATGCTCACTGAGTCTGTGCATAGTCAAAGCTTTCCTTAATTTTGGGTCTGTCACAGTGGTCAGGTATTCTGCCACTGTGAACTCTCTGTTTAGGGCCAAGTAGCATTCTAGTTTGCTATGTTTTTTTGTTAATTCTTTCCAATGTGTCAAGTAATTATCTTTTTGTTTTCTCATGATTTGGTTGGGTCTAATTGTGTTGCTGTCCTGGGGCTCTGTTTGTGTTTGTGAACAGAGCCCCAGGACCAGCTTGCTTAGGGGACTCTAAACCAGGTTAATCTCTCTGTAGATGATGGCTTTGTTATGGAAGGTTTGGGAATCACTTCCTTTTACGTTGTTGTAGAATTTAACGGCTCTTTTCTGGATTTTGATAATTAGCGAGTATTGGCCTAATTCTGCTCTGCATGCGTTATTTGGTGTTTTACTTTGAACATAGAGAATATTTTTGCAGAAATCTGCATGACGAGTCTCAATTTGGTGTTTGTCCCATTTTGTGAATTCTTGGTTGGTGAGCAGATCTCTCTCATCTATGCTACATTCTACCTGTTTTCCTTTCTCTATTTGTCTATTTGTCAAAAAACTAGATCCCTCTTTCTCCAGTCTGTGACCCTGTCGCCTCTCTTGCTCTGTCGATCACCTCTCATTCATATGGAACAGTGTGTCTAATCCCCCTGGGGTATACAACATAATGTATTAAACAAACACTCATTGATTAGGCAACACAGACTTACATCCCACAGGCATCGACTCATTACACTTGCATTCCTTTACTGTCAAAAACTGGGTGTCATTTGTGTTTCAATCAATTAATCAATTAATTAAATTCTATGCAAATGCCATCCTCTAAATCCAGTGCTTGACTTGGGCAGGAGCTCACCGGAGCTGAGTACCGGCACCTAAATATTCTACTGCTTGAGCTCCTGTTCCTCTTATAGAATATTAGCTAAAAAGTATTGTGGAGCTCCTGCACCTAAATATAAACAGTAGCGGCACCCAACATGAGTACTGGCACCTATTCCAGTCCAAGTCAAGCACAGTCAAAATCCATGTACTGTAGATGTCATTTTATCCTCAAATGTGAGCATAATCACCTGATTTGAGGTTTAAAATATAGAATGTTCGGTGTTATTCAATGAGTGAAGGACATTTCCCCTGCAGTTTTTCTGTAAGCGGAGCCATTTGAAGTGGTAATAGTATACACCCCTGAGGTATCCCTCTGTATCTTGTTACTCCAATGGAAATCAGTATGGCCACCAAGGTCATCTCTATTGGCCATCTAACTGCATCCACCAGCTATCTGCAACCTGCTATTTGTCCACATGGGAGTTATAATGCATTATAACCAGGGCTTAAAATTAACACCCACCACCTGCCAAATGCTGGTAGATTTGGTCATTGGCGGGTACGATGTCTATTTCACCAGCCACTGGGTGGTCAGGGATCCACAGTGTGAGCATTTCACTCGTATTTGTGAATAAAAATATCAAGTATGATCACATTTATAGTAAAATAAATGCTGCTGTCAAAGTATTTCCGACGTTTTGTTTCATAGCTGGTAAATTAATCGCACAAAGTCAAAGAACTACAAATCCTATATGGCTGGGGGCTGTGCGCACGTGAAGACCTGAGTGAATTAATCATTTTTAGAAGCGCTGCACACAAGTACAAAAGTTGGTCTAATTTACTTGAAACAAAAGTCTACTGAAGTGAGACTTTGTCCTTGTGTTTCTTGGCTATTTATATTGTTTTGTTCACAAGCTAGGTTGTTTGAGATGTAACTGCTAGGTAAGAGAAGACAACCCTTCTACTAGTCAGACTCAATCTCACAGCCACAAACATGACTGTAATCGTGCTACCACGGTAACCTCCCGCCCTTAAAGGGGCAGGTGAAAATTTTTGTCGCATATGTGATATTTTGGTTAAAAGACTCAGGTCACAAAACATTTAATTAAACAATATACCACATTAGTTACTTCGTACTAGTAATACATGTATTGTTTTAGAAACATTAGAAAGCATGTTCATCCGTTCTTTTGTGTTCTGGTGTAATTCTGGTTGGTAAAAATCTGAGTGGCTAGTAGATATTTTAATCAAAACTATGACATCAAAGCTATGAAATAACACATATAGAATAATGTAGTAACCAAAAAAGTGTTAAACAAATCAAATATATATTTTATATTTGAGATTCTTCAAATAGCCATACAGAAGATAGCCCTATTTGGTAAAAGACCAAGTTCATATTATGGCAAGAACAGCTCAAATAAGCAAAGATAAATGACAGTCCATCATTACTTTAAGACATGAAGGTCAGTCAATACAGAACATTTCAAGAACTTTGAAAGTGTCTTCAAGTGCAGTCGCAAAAACCATCAAGCGCTATGATGAAACTGGCTCTAATGAGGACCGCCACAGGAAAGGAAGACCTAAAGTTACCTCTGCTGCAGAGGATACGTTCATTAGAGTTACCAGCCTTAGAAATTGCAGCCCAACAAAATGCTTCACAGAGTTCAAGTAACAGACACATCTCAACATCAACTGTTCAGAGGGGACTGTGTGAATCAGGCCTTTATGGTCAAATGGCTGCAAAGAAACCACTACTAAAGGACACCAATAAGAAGAAGAGACCTGCTTGGGCCAAGAAACATGAGCAATGGACATTAGACTGGTGGGAAGTTGTTATTTTGTCTGGAGTCCAAATTGGAGATTTTTGGTTCAAAGCGCTGTGTCTTTGTGAGATGCGGTGTGGGTGAACAATGATCTCCGATGTTAG
>LR778256.1:60076284-60271284 GCA_902810595.1 Coregonus sp. 'balchen'
GGTGAGTAACAAGCTTTCTTAGATAAGTAGATAGGGTAAGGTTTGAGAGCAAGGCTACAGCTTTCTTGGATGAAGTAAGATAGGGTAAGGTGAAGTAACAAGGCTTTCTTAGATGAAGTAAGATAGGGGAAGGTGAAGTAACAAGGCTTTCTTAGATGAAGTAAGATAGGGGAAGGTGAAGTAACAAGGCTTTCTTAGATGAAGTAAGATGTGGGAAGGTGAAGTAACAAGGCTTTCTTAGATGAAGTAAGATGTGGGAAGGTGAAGTAACAAGGCTTTCTTAGATGAAGTAAGGCAGGGGAAGGTGAAGTAACAAGGCTTTCTTAGATGAAGTAAGGCAGGGGAAGGTGAAGTAACAAGGCTTTCTTAGATGAAGTAGGGCTGTCACGGAATCAGCCGAGGCTGCTCCTCCTCCTTGCTCAGCCAGGCTTCGGCGTTCGTCGTCCCCGGAGTACTAGCTGCCACCGATCTATGTTTCGGTGTTTGACTTGTTTTGTCCTGATTGTGTACAACTGTTCCCCATTACGTTGTATTGTATTCCCTATTTAACCCTCTGTCGTTCTTTGTGTGTTGTGTGTTATTGTATTTCGTCATCGGCAGTGTTCGTGTGCCGGTTGTTTATTCTCCTTATGTGGAGATCGTTTTTTCTACTCTGGTTACTTTCGAGTAAAGTGCGTTTCCAGTAAGCTCTGTGTCCTGCGTTTGACTTCGCCTACCGCATTTCACAGTCGCATTCTGACAAGGGCAGGGGAAGGTGAAGAAACAAGGCTTTCTTAGATTAAGTAAGATAG
Source organism: Coregonus sp. 'balchen' (assembly GCA_902810595.1). Taxonomy (NCBI): domain Eukaryota; kingdom Metazoa; phylum Chordata; class Actinopteri; order Salmoniformes; family Salmonidae; genus Coregonus; species Coregonus sp. 'balchen'. The sequence goes on from LR778256.1 coordinate 60,077,076, forward strand.
GGGAAGGTGAAGTAACAAGGCAGGCAGCCACGCACACAGCTGACGGACCACATGTTTCCCCACAACACGTCAGCCCTAAGCTTTTACTTTGTGTGTGTACTTCACAACCGCTAGGCTAGTCTAACAGGCAGCAGGTTAAACAGACGCATTTTGATAGGGATGTTTTTATTCCATCCCTCCTCTACTCCTCTCCCTCCTCCTGTCTTCCTCTCCCTCCTCCTGTCTTCCTCTCCCTCCTCCTGTCTTCCTCTCCTCCTCTTTCCTCCTCCTTCCTCTCCTCCCTCCTCACTCAATCCCTCACTCCCGTCCTACTACCCTCCTCTCCCGCCGCTCCTCTCCTCTTCTCCCTCCGCCTCTCCTCCCCTCCTCCTCTCCCTGCTCCCTCCGTCTCTCCCTCCTCCTCTCCTCTCCCTCCTCCTCTCCTACTCTCCTCTTCTCCCTCCTCCTCTCTCCCTCCTCCTCTCCTCCTCTCCTCCTCCCCTCCTCATCCTCTCCTCCCTCCTCTCTCTCCCTCCTCCCTCTCTCTCCCTCCTATCTCTCTCCCTCCTCCTCTCCTCCATCCTCCGTCTCCCTCCTCTCCTCTTCTCCGTCCTCTCCTCTCCCCTCCTCCTCTCCTCTCCCTCCTCTCTCCTCCCCTCTCCCTCTCCCTCCTCCTCTCCTCTCCCCTCAATCTCCTCATAGACAACTCACTCCTCCTCTCCCACTCACTCCTCACCACCCACTCCCCTCAGCACATCAGAACTCTACAGCAGATATAGACAAACATCATTCCCTTTATTCTGACAGGAGCTTTGACTGAGGTCCCACTTCGCCCTATCATTCAACACCAATAACCCTGATAGACAGTTGAGACGAACCACCTCTCACAGAGCTCATCGCACAGCTCAACACACAGCTCAACACAAACACACACACACACACACACACAGCTCAACACACAGCTCATCAAACAGCTCAACACACAGCTCAACACACACACACACACACACACACACACACACACACACACAGCTCAACACACAGCTCATCAAACAGCTCAACACACAGCTCAACACACACACACACACACACACACACACACAGCTCAACACACTTCTGTAAGCATGAGGCGTTGATTAACAAGTCTTCTGATGATTTTACAATCATGCTCTACAACTGTTATGACATCATGTTAATAAAGACATTCTAAACCAGGCTGTCAGAGTGGGGCAGCCCTCAGCCACAGGACCAGGCTGTCAGAGTGGGGCAGCCCTCAGCCACAGGACCAGGCTGTCAGAGTGGGGTAGCCCTCAGCCACAGGACCAGGCTGTCAGAGTGGGGCAGCCCTCAGCCACAGGACCAGGCTGTCAGAGTGGGGCAGCCCTCAGCCACAGGACCAGGCTGTCAGAGTGGGGCAGCCCTCAGCCACAGGACCAGGCTGTCAGAGTGGGGCAGCCCTCAGCCACAGGACCAGGCTGTCAGAGTGGGGCAGCCCTCAGCCACAGGACCAGGCTGTCAGAGTGGGGCAGCCCTCAGCCACAGGACCAGGCTGTCAGAGTGGGGCAGCCCTCAGCCACAGGACCAGGCTGTCAGAGTGGGGCAGCCCTCAGCCACAGGACCAGGCTGTCAGAGTGGGGCAGCCCTCAGCCACAGGACCAGGCTGTCAGAGTGGGGCAGCCCTCAGCCACAGGACCAGGCTGTCAGAGTGGGGCAGCCCTCAGCCACAGGACCAGGCTGTCAGAGTGGGGCAGCCCTCAGCCACAGGACCAGGCTGTCAGAGTGGGGCAGCCCTCAGCCACAGGACCAGGCTGTCAGAGTAGGGCAGCCCTCAGCCCTCAGCCACAGGACCAGGCTGTCAGAGTGGGGCAGCCCTCAGCCACAGGACCAGGCTGTCAGAGTGGGGCAGCCCTCAGCCACAGGACCAGGCTGTCAGAGTGGGGCAGCCCTCAGCCACAGGACCAGGCTGTCAGAGTGGGGCAGCCCTCAGCCACAGGACCAGGCTGTCAGAGTGGGGCAGCCCTCAGCCACAGGACCAGGCTGTCAGAGTGGGGCAGCCCTCAGCCACAGGACCAGGCTGTCAGAGTGGGGCAGCCCTCAGCCACAGGACCAGGCTGTCAGAGTGGGCAGCCCTCAGCCACAGGACCAGGCTGTCAGAGTAGGGCAGCCCTCAGCCCTCAGCCACAGGACCATGCTGTCAGAGTGGGGCAGCCCTCAGCCACAGGACCAGGCTGTCAGAGTGGGGCAGCCCTCAGCCACGGGACCAGGCTGTCAGAGTGGGGCAGCCCTCAGCCACAGGACCAGGCTGTCAGAGTGGGGCAGCCCTCAGCCACAGGACCAGGCTGTCAGAGTGGGGCAGCCCTCAGCCACAGGACCAGGCTGTCAGAGTGGGGCAGCCCTCAGCCACAGGACCAGGCTGTCAGAGTGGGGCAGCCCTCAGCCACAGGGATCAGATTGTCAGAGTTGGGCAGCCCTCAGCCACAGGACCAGGCTGTCAGAGTGGGGCAGCCCTCAGCCACAGGACCAGGCTGTCAGAGTGGGGCAGCCCTCAGCCACAGGGATCAGATTGTCAGAGTGGGGCAGCCCTCAGCCACAGGGATCAGATTGTCAGAGTTGGGCAGCCCTCAGCCACAGGACCAGCCAGTGCTCACAATGCTGGTTCATTAAATATGACCAGTTAATGACCAACTCGGAAACGAGAGAGACAGTCTTCTCTTTCTGGGTGGTGGTCTGAGTTAGCCAAATGCCATTCCCCCCTTGCCAGCCTGCCTGATTCTGTGATGAAGATTACTTTATGATTTACTGTCACAGAGACCGAAATATTTACCATACCCTCCGAGACACACACAGAGGTCGGAGGACAGGGTCAGCTGCAGTGAAGTGCTGGAGTGGTCCAAGGGTTAAGTGCATTGCTCCAGGGCACAACGGCAGGAGGTGGCATCTAATGGGGAGTTAACCTGACCCTGCGTGTTAGCCTTAACCTAGAGGTGTTGCATGTTAGCTTGTTAGTCTTAACCTAGCCGTTGTCTGCATGTTAAAACCGAACAGACGGTGGAGGTTTGGTGTGTGAAGTGTTAAAACAGAACAGACGGTGGAGGTTTGGTGTGTGAAGTGTTAAAACAGAACAGACGGTGGAGGTTTGGTGTGTGAAGTGTTAAAACAGAACAGACTGTGGAGGTTTGGTGTGTGAAGTGTTAAACAGAACAGACGGTGGAGGTTTGGTGTGTGAAGTGTTAAAACAGAACAGACTGTGGAGGTGTGGTGTGTGAAGTGTTAAAACAGAACAGACGGTGGAGGTTTGGTGTGTGAAGTGTTAAAACAGAACAGACTGTAGAGGTTTGGTGTGTGAAGTGTTAAAACAGAACAGACGGTGGAGGTTTGGTGTGTGAAGTGTTAAAACAGAACAGACGGTGGAGGTGTGGTGTGTGAAGTGTTAAAACAGAACAGACTGTGGAGGTTTGGTGTGTGAAGTGTTAAAACAGAACAGACTGTGGAGGTTTGGTGTGTGAAGTGTTAAAACAGAACAGACGGTGGAGGTTTGGTGTGTGAAATGGCAAAACAGAACAGACGGTGGAGGTTTGGTGTGTGAAGTGTTAAAACAGAACAGACGGTGGAGGTTTGGTGTGTGAAGTGTTAAAACAGAACAGACTGTGGAGGTTTGGTGTGTGAAGTGTTAAAACAGAACAGACGGTGGAGGTTTGGTGTGTGAAGTGTTAAAACAGAACAGACGGTGGAGGTTTGGTGTGTGAAGTGTTAAAACAGAACAGACTGTGGAGGTTTGGTGTGTGAAGTGTTAAACAGAACAGACTGTGGAGGTTTGGTGTGTGAAGTGTTAAACAGAACAGACTGTGGAGGTTTGGTGTGTGAAGTGTTAAACAGAACAGACTGTAGAGGTTTGGTGTAAACAAGATGTTGTCTCCTAAATCAGGTCTCCTCATCTCTCCTCTCCTCTCCTCATCTCTCTTATCCTCTCCTCGTCTCTCCTCTCCTATCCTCTCCTCGTCTCTCCTCGTCTCTCCTCGTCTCTCCTCTCCTCTCCTCATCTTTCCTCGTTGCTCCTCGTCTCTCCTCTCCTCTCCTATCCTCTCCTCATCTTTCCTCGTTGCTCCTCGTCTCTCCTCTCCTCTCCTATCCTCTCCTCATCTTTCCTCGTTGCTCCTCGTCTCTCCTCTCCTCTCCTATCCTCTCCTCGTCTCTCTTGTCCTCTCCTCGTCTCTCCTCGTCTCTCCTCGTCTCTCCTCGTCTGTCCTCGTCTCTCCTCTCCTCTCCTCTCCTCTCCTCTCCTCTCCTCTCCTCTCCTCTCCTCTCCTCTCCTTGTCTCTCCTATCCTCTCCTCGTCTCTCCTTGTTTCTCCTCATCTCCCCTCGTCTCTCCTCTCCTATCCTCTCCTATCCTCTCCTTGTCTCTCCTATCCTCTCCTCGCCTCTCCTCGTCTCTCCTCATCTCTCCTCTCTCATCTCCTCTCCTATCCTCTCCTTGTCTCTCCTATCCTGTCCTCGTCTCTACTCGTTTCTCCTCATCTCTCCTTTCATCTCCCGTAGTGGAGCCATTGTGTGCCTGGAGAATAAACGGTTGCAGCCTCTCTGCTCTCACATCTGGCCCGCCAGGGGAAACTATGTGGGTCTGGGAACCCAAGCATGGCTCTCACCAGGCTGATTAGCTCTGATTGTTTCATGTTGTTCATATCTTAGTTTCATTTGGTCCCTTTGGGTTTTCAGATGTCCGTCAGTCAATCCACCTTTACTGTGAAAAACACCATGTTGAAGGAAAAGGAAGGTTCATATGACTATTGAAACATTTAACATAATAATATATGCAATTTAATATAATATGCCATTTAGAAGACACTTTTATCCAAAGCGACTTACAGTCATGCGTTTATACATTTTTACATGCGGGTGGTCGCGGGAATCAAACCCACTATCATGCCGTTGCAAGCGTTATGCTTTACTAACTGAACTGCAGAGGATCAGGATTTACTTGAAACATCAGATCAGAATCAGTTGATTGTCAACAGTTTATGAAGTATTTCCAGACTCCAGACATCAGTTGGTGTTGTTGTATTTAGTAGTTTAAATTGAAGGATTATCAGGTGAGCATAGTCCTTAAAATGGTCTTGGTCTTAATCCTAAACTTTATCTTGATCTTAATCCTAAACTTTATCTTGATCTTAATCCTAAACTTTATCTTGATCTTAATCCTAATCTTTTTTCTTGATCTTAACATTGATCTTGATTGGCTTGTCACATCTGTCTAATACCTGAAGTAAATTGATCCCAATGGGGGATTTTATAAGAAATCCTCTCTTGAAGCCCCTGGCTAAAGTGTATGATTTCATTTGATCTCTCCAGCCACAGATTCTTCCTATATAACACTCTGGTTAACTCAGTCTGCTCTCAAAATGCACACACTGGAGGCAGTGGTTTCTCAGCCCTGTCAATCATTCCCAGATGTCATTCCTTGTGACTCAAGAAGTTGAATAAAAAAACAAAAAACACAATATAAATCCAATTACAGAGACGAATGATAACTATCCAAGAAAGGCTTCTGAAGGAAATTGGAAGTGCATTGTGTCAGCAGCAGTATACGCTTTGATGGGAGCCACTTGCCAAAAGATCTGAACTGGAAAATCATTGAAGATGACTAGATGACTGTAATGGATCACAGCGACATCAACATTATATCCTGAATGAAAAACGTCCTACATATTTATTACTCTTGGTATGCTATTAGTCATGCTTTAGTCACGTTTTATGTATGTGTTTTACCACCATTTAAACAGGAAGTTACAAGCAGAATCGCTGCACATAAAACATGTAATCGTCATTGCTAACAATCTCTCATCTCTGTCATGTCATAGTCACAAACGATGACAGGAACAGTCTGATTAAAATGTTGTGTGTATGCATGCATGTGTTTGTGTGTGTGCATGTGTGCGTGTGTGTGTACGTGTGTGCGTGCGTGCGTGCGTGCGTGTGTGTAGCTGGGTATACCCCTTCAGCCTCCTCTGTAGAGAGACAGGGATGGAGAAGTTAGAGAGGGGATATCAGGCAGTGTGTGTGTGTGTGTGTGTGTGTGTGTGTGTGTGTGTGTGTGTGTGTGTGTGTGTGTGTGTGTGGCGTGGTGTGGTGTGTGTGTGTGTGCGTGTGTGTGTGTGTGTGTGTGTGGTGTGTGTGTGTGTGTGTGTGTGTGTGTGTGTGTGTGTGTGTGTGTGGTGTGTGTGGTGTGTGTGTGTGTGTGTGTGTGTGTGTGTGTGTGTGTGTGTGTGTGTGTGTGTGTGTGTGTGTGTGTGTGTGTGTGTGTGTGTGTGTGTGGTGTGTGTGTGTGTGTGTTGTGTGTGTGTGTGTGTGTGTGTGTGTGTGTGTGTGTGTGTGTGTGTGTGTGTGTGTGTGTGTGTGTGTGGGTGTGTGTGTGTGTGCGTGATCAGTGTAAAACCCCCAGATGATCCTCTCCTGTAGTGTTATAGTAAAGGCCCAATAGGTGTTTCATACGGCTGCAGCTAACTCTGTCTAACCCAGCTCAGTCGGTCTGCTGTTGATTAGAAAGAGAGGAAGAGAAAAGTCACAATGGAAAGACGTGAAATGAAGAGTCTTTAACTGAAATGCAAACACAAAACATGAAAAGCGAAACACAATCATATGAAACAAACACATAGTAGGCCCTCTAACATCTGCCTGAATTGCCTTAGAGCCACCAACTCCACCAACTTTAAGGACTTTTGGAGATCATTCCACATGAGAGGCGCAAAAAAAAAAAAGCAGATTTACCTAACTTGGTGGAGATTAAAGAAATCTCCAGGGTTAGCCATCCCTGAGTCCGGGTCTGGTAACTTAGCCGTCCCTGAGTCCGGGTCTGGTAACTTAGCCATCCCTGAGTCCGGGTCTGGTAACTTAGCCGTCCCTGAGTCCGGGTCTGGTAACTTAGCCGTCCCTGAGTCCGGGTCTGGTAACTTAGCCATCCCTGAGTCCGGGTCTGGTAACTTAGCCATCCCTGAGTCCGGGTCTGGTAACTTAGCCATCCCTGAGTCCGGGTCTGGTAACTTAGCCATCCCTGAGTCCGGGTCTGGTAACTTAGCCATCCCTGAGTCCGGGTCTGGTAACTTAGCCATCCCTGAGTCCGGGTCTGGTAACTTAGCCATCCCTGAGTCCGGGTCTGGTAACTTATACGTCTGATGGTTAACAATGAGGTAAGGTATGGCGGAAGTTCATGCAATAAGGCTTCATAGACAAAAAGAGCGCAATGCGTCGATCTACAAGACTTCAAGGATGGCCAGCCTACTTTCTGATACAAAATACAATAAGGTGTACTGAATTTATCACCGTAATAAAGCGCAATGCGCTGTGATAAACTGCGTCCAATGGCTTCAATACAGTGCCAGCTGCGTTCATATAGACAATACACTATTAGTCAATAACTGGAATGAAAGTTGACTGAATTATTTGTTTTCTGCTATTTAGTGAAAGACAGGACCTATTCCTATAGAAGAAGCCTATTTTCATTCTTTAATTTCTTAACAAACTCATCAACATGCTTTTTGAAAGATAGCTTTTTTTGTCAATCCAGATGCCCAGATATTTATAAGATCAATGAGGGCACAATCCCAAAAGACTGGTAGAAAATAAAAACGATTAAAAAAAATAAGTGAGAACGCTGTAACGGAGAGTCAGTCCACAAGCACGCCACACATTAACGATAGAGAGCTGACTGTCTGAAGGAGTCAGTGTGAGTCAGTGTCTCTCTGCAGAGGCAGAGGCTCAACACAAGGCTGCATTGAGACTATGATTTATGAGTGACTCAAGCCATGCTCAGATAATCCCTACCATTGTGTCGCTGAGTTGTCGTAGTGCTGCTGCAAATGTACATTGTCCCAGGGGCGTTGGTAGTTATAATGTAAGTAACCTAATTATGACCCTCTAACTCCCCTGAATGCCTCCGTCAATCCTACAGATATTGGATGCAGTAATCATGCGCCTATGAACCTGAGTTATACTTTTAGGACTGAGGTGGTTTGCTCTAGTAGGAAGTCCACTGTGTGCAGCTCACCCTGCACTATCAGCTCAAACATAAATATCCCTGTCATGTCTACATCTGATGAGCTTCCCAGTAAAGTAATAAAAAGAATCAAGAATCCCAGAAAAGTGCTAAAAATAGCCCACATTAACATACCTGTATGTAGCGCGAGAAACAAGGTTTCATGAAATCGATAACTTGCTAGTAACAGATAACATTCACATACTTACTATCTCTGAAACTCACTTAGGTAATACCTTTGATGTTATAGTGGTAGCAATTAATTTCAACATCTACAGAAGAGACAGGAACGCCAATGGGGGAGGTGTTGTCATTTATGTTCAGAGTCATATTCCTGTAAAGCTTAGAGAGGATCTCATGTCAAATGCTGTTGAAGTAATATGGCTACAGGTTTACTAATAAGCCTGCACCCATTAAGAAAATGACTGTAAAAACGGTTAAATCGCTGTGGATTGATGAGGAACTGAAAAATGGTATGGTCGAGAGGGATGAGGCAAAAGGAATGGCAAATAAGTTCTGCTGCACAGCCGACTGGAAAACGCACAAATTGAGAAATCATGTGACTAAACTGAACAAAAAGAAGAAGAAACTGTACAATGAAACAAAGGTAAATGACATAAAGAATGATAGTAAAAAGCTTTGGAGCACCTTAAATATATTTGGGGCAAAAAGGCGAACTCGGCTCCATCCTTCATTGAATCAGATGACTCATTCATCACAAAACCCACTGATACTGCCAACTATTTTAATGACTATTTCACTGGCAAGACTAGAAAACTTAGGCATGTCAACAACAAAGTGTGAACCAACAGATCCATGTACAGTGCCTTGCAAAAGTATTCATCCCCCTTGGCGTTTTTCCTATTTTGTTGCATTACAACCTGTAATTTAAATGGATTTTTATTTGGATTTCATGTAATGGACAAACACAAAATAGTCCAAATAGGTGAAGTGAAATAAAAAAAATTACTTGTTTCAAAAAATTCTAAAAAATAAATAACTGAAAAGTGGTGTGTGCATATGTATTCACCCCATTTGATATGAAGCCCCTAAATAAGATCTGGTGCAACCAATTACCTTCAAAAGTAACATAATTAGTTAAATAAAGTCCACCTGTGTGCAATCTAAGTGTCACATGATCTGTCACATGATCTCAGTATATATACACCTGTTCTGAAAGGCCCCAGAGTCTGCAACACCACTAAGCAAGGGGCACCACCAAGCAAGCAGCACCATGAAGACCAAGGAGCTCTCCAAACAGGTCAGGGACAAAGTTGTGGAGAAGTACAGATCAGGGTTGGGTTATAAAAAAATATCCCAAACTTTGAACATCCCACGGAGCACCATTAAATCCATTATTAAAACATTGAAAGAATTGAAAGAAACAAATCTGCCAAGAGAGGGCCGCCCACCAAAACTCACGGACCAGGCAAGGAGGGCATTATTCAGAGAGGCAACAAAGAGACCAAAGATAACCCTGAAGGAGCTGCAAAGCTCCATAGCAGAGATTGGAGTATCTGTCCATAGGACCACTTTAAGCCGTACACTCCACAGAGCTGGGCTTTACAGAAGAGTGGCCAGAAAAAAGCCATTGCTTAAAGAAAAAAATAAGCAAACACGTTTGGTGTTCGCCAAAAGGCATGTGGGAGACTCCCCAAACATATGGAAGAAGGTACTCTGGTCAGATGAGACTAAAATTGAGCTTTTTGTCCATCAAGGAAAACGCTGTGTCTGGCGCAAACCCAACACCTCTCATCACCCCAAGAACACCATCCCCACAGTGAAGCATGGTGGTGGCAGCATCATGCTGTGGGGATGTTTTTCATCGGCAGGGACTGGGAAACTGGTCAGAATTGAAGGAATGATGGATGGGGCTAAATACAGGGAAATTCTTGAGGGAAACCTGTTCCAGTCTTCCAGAGATTTGAGACTGGGACGGAGGTTCACCTTCCAGCAGGATAATGACCCTAAGCATACTACTAAAGCAACACTCGAGTGGTTTAAGGGGAAACCTTTAAATGTCTTGGAATGGCCTAGTCAAAGCCCAGACCTCAATCCAATTGAGAATCTGTGGTATGACTTAAAGATTGCTGTACACCAGCGGAACCCATCCAACTTGAAGGAGCTGGAGCAGTTTTGCCTTGAAGAATGGGCAAAAATCCCAGTGGCTAGATGTGCCAAGCTTATAGAGACATACCCCAAGAGACTTGCAGCTGTAATTGCTGCAAAAGGTGGCTCTACAAAGTGTTGACTTTGGGGGGGTGAATAGTTATGTGCACTCAAGTTTTCTGTTTTTGTGTCTTATTTCTTGTTTGTTTCACAATAAAAAATATTTTGCATCTTCAAAGTGGTAGGCATGTTGTGTAAATCAAATTATACAAACCCCCAAAAAATCAATTTTAATTCCATTTTGTAAGGCAACAAAATAGGATAAATGCCAAGGGGGGTGAATACTTTCACAAGCTACTGTATAACTGACCAAATTATGAAAGACAAGCATTATTTTGAATTCCGTAAAGTGAGTGTGGAAGAGGTGAAAAAGTATTGTTGTCTATCAACAATGACAAGCCACCTGGGTAATTACTGTGGGTAATAGCGGACGATATTGCCACTCCTATTTGCCATATCTTCAATCTAAGCCTAAGTTATTCCCCTAAGAAAGTTATTCCCCTAAGAATAGCAAAGCCCCCTTTACTTGCTCAAACAGCCGACCAATCAGCCTGTTTCAAATCATTAGTAAACTTTTGGAAAAAAATGTGTTTGAGCAGATAAAATGCTATTTCACAGTAAACAGATTGACAACAGATGTTCAGCACACTTATAGGGAAGGGCATTCAACATGTACGGCACTTACACATATGACTGATGATTGGCTGAGAGAAATGTATTATAAAAAGGTTTTGGAAGCTGTTTTGTTAGACTTCAGTGCAGCTTTTGACATTATCGATCATAATCTGCTGCTGGAAAAACGTATGTGTTATGGCTTTACACCCCCTGCTATATTGTGGATCGAGAGTTACATGTCTAACAGAACACCCAGGGTGTTCTTTAATGGAAGCCTCTCCAACATAATCCAGGTAGAATCAGGCATTCCCCAGGGCAGCTGTCTAGGCCCCTGTTTAATGACCTGTATGTCTATGTATGCTGATGACTCAACACTGTACATGTCAGCTACCACAGCAAGTGAAATCACTGCAACGCTTAACAAAGAGCTGCCAGTGCGGCTTGGCGAGGTCGTGTTTCGGAGGACGCACAGCTCTCGACCTTCTCCTCTCCCGAGTCCGTACGGGAGATGCAGCGTTGGGACAAGACTGTAACTACCAATTGGATATCACGAAATTGGGGAGAAAAAGGGGTAAAAAGTACAAAGAAATAAAAGAAATAAAAAATCAAAGAGCTGCAGTCAGTTTCAGAATGGGTAGCAAGAAATAAGTTAGTCCTAAATATTTCAAAAACTAAAGGTATTGTATTTGGGACAAATCATTCACTAAACCTCAACTAAATCTTGTAATGAATAATGTGGAAATTGAGCAAGTTCAGGTGACTAAACTGCTTGGAGTAACCCTGCATTGTAAACTGTCATGGTCAAAACATATTGATGCAACAGTAGCTAAGATGAGGAGAGGTCTGTCCATAATATAGTGCTGCTCTGCCTTCTTAACAACACTATCAACAAGGCAGGTCCTACAGGCCCTAGTTTTGTCATACCTGGACTACTGTCCAGTGGTGTGGTCAGGTGCCACAAAGAGGGACCTAAGACAAGTAAAATTGGCCCAGAAAAAGGCAGCACGGCTGGTCCTTAACTGTACACGTAGAGCTAACATTGATAATATCCATGTCAATCTTTCTTGGCTCAAAGTAGAGGAGAGATTGACTTCATCACTACTTGTTTTTGTAAGAAGTATTGATATGCTGAATGCACCGAGCTGTTTGTTTAAACTACTAGCACACAGCTCAGACACCCATGCATACCCCACAAGATATGCCACCAGAGGTCTCTTCACAGTCCCCAAGTCCATAACAGACTATGGGAGGCGCGCAGTTCTACATAGAGCCATGACTACATGGAACTCTATTCCACATCAGGTAACTGCTGCCTTGGCAGGAACTAATGGGGATCCATAATAAACCCCAGGAAGAGTAGCTGCTGCCTTGACAGGAACTAATGGGGATCCATAATAAACCCCAGGAAGAGTAGCTGCTGCCTTGGCAGGAACTAATGGGGATCCATAATAAACCCCAGGAAGAGTAGCTGCTGCCTTGGCAGGAACTAATGGGGATCCGTAATAAACCCCAGGAAGAGTAGCTGCTGCCTTGGCAGGAACTAATGGGGATCCGTAATAAACCCCAGGAAGAGTAGCTGCTGCCTTGGCAGGAACTAATGGGGATCCATAATAAACCCCAGGAAGAGTAGCTGCTGCCTTGGCAGGAACTAATGGGGATCCATAATAAACCCCAGGAAGAGTAGCTGCTGCCTTGGCAGGAACTAATGGGGATCCTATAGAAATACAAATACAAATGTCGAGGAACAGACACCACTGCCAGCCAATCAGGGCTTGAGACTTGTTGGTCCACCAGCCAGTGTGCATGCCTGGTAGAGGATCAAATTCCACAGCCACTCAGACATTACCAGTATTTGGCTGGTTGCTGGTGTTAACTTCAGACACTGCTACCAATACACCATATTATACTGGGATTTTACCTTGTTGGCTTCTATGTTTTGCTGAATATTAACTTTAGGGCAGTTCTCCTTTGTGTACACTCCAAGATCCTGTCTCTGCCCGAGGGTGAAGATAATGAAGATGATGGTGGTGGTGATGGTGATGAAGGTGTTGGTGGTGAAGATGATGGTGGTGGTGATGGTGGTGGTGTTGGTAGAGGTCATGGTGGTAGTGGTGATGGTGATGATGATGATGGTGGTGATGGTGATGAAGGTGGTGGTGATGGTGATGATGGTGATGGTGGTGGTGATGGTGATGAAGGTGTTGGTGGTGATGGTGGTGATGATGGTGATGGTGATGGTGATGATGATGACGGTCTCTATGAGTTCTGTACCTGGATGAAGGAGTGTGTTGTGTTTCACCTAATGTGTCTCCCAGCTGCTAGACATGTATTTAGAGCGGCGTAATGCTTGCTGTCACAGAACACTATCAAACCTAACACTGTATTGTTGAAAGGATGGAGACAACATCAAAAGAGAGAAGGGATCTAGCTGCTTATCCCTTAGCTTATCTTAGATCTCAGCCTGCGTCCCAAATAGCACCTTATTGTTGATAGTGCACTACTTTTGACCAGAGCAATATGGGGCTCTGGTCAAAAGTAGTGCACTATGTAGGGAATAGGGTGTCATTTGGGCATGAAACATGCCAGCCAGACATCCTTTGGTCAGCCGCTCATCTCTACATCCCTGAGCCTTATCCCTTAGATAACCAATCTATTGATGAGGACTTCAATGGGGCCATCTGGGAAATATCGCGATTAGATTATCATTAATGAAATTGATCAGTGCCTGTGTCTTTAGCCCGAAACCAACGTCCTCAAAGTGACACTGTCTCTGTTGTTGGGTGAGGACTGGTTGTGAAGTGTGCATCCCAAATGCCACCCTATTTATTCCCTATATAGTGCACTACTTTTAACCAGAGCCCCATGGGCCAAAGAAAGTAGTGCTCTATGTAATGCACTCTCTGGTCAAAAGTAGTGCCCTATATAGAAAATAAATAGGGTGGCATTTCAGATGCACACTAGGTGTTTGCTGCCCAACTCAAGGGCAAACATGGATTACGCCTTTCTTTGACCGAGGTCTATATGAAATATTGAACATCTGATGCCTCAAAGATAGCACCACCACCGTCTAATAGCCGTTAAGTCTTCCAATGTGAGACTTAATCAGCACCACTCATGAAGGGAAAGTAGTGCATTAATATTTTACACTAATTCCTCCTGGTTCCCCCAGAGTGTGTTCCTGGGATAGTGCAGGTCTGGTCTGCTAGCCAGCTGCTCCACTCGATACCGACAGGAAACGTGTTCCTGGGATAGTGCAGGTCTGGTCTGCTAGCCAGCTGCTCCACTCGATACCGACAGGAAACGTGTTCCTGGGATAGTGCAGGTCTGGTCTGCTAGCCAGCTGCTCCACTCCACACCGACAGGAAACGTGTTCCTGGGATAGTGCAGGTCTGGTCTGCTAGCCAGCTGCTCCACTCCACACCGACAGGAAACGTGTTCCTGGGATAGTGCAGGTCTGGTCTGCTAGCCAGCTGCTCCACTCCACACCGACAGGAAACGTGTTCCTGGGATAGTGCAGGTCTGGTCTGCTAGCCAGCTGCTCCACTCCACACCGACAGGAAACGTGTTCCTGGAATAGTGCAGGTCTGGTCTGCTAGCCAGCTGCTCCACTCCACACCGACAGGAAACGTGTTCCTGGGATAGTGCAGGTCTGGTCTGCTAGCCAGCTGCTCCACTCCACACCGACAGGAAACGTGTGTTCCTTGGTCTGCTAGTTATTACTCAGGAATTATTTAGTTTTTTACGAGACGGGTGAACAACACCGCGTTTGACATCGACACAGCTTTCCTTCCTTCCTTCCTTCCTTCCTTCCTTCCTTCCTTCCTTCCTTCCTTCCTTCCTTCCTTCCTTCCTTCCTTCCTTCCTTCCTTCCTTCCTTCCTTCCTTCCTTCCTTCCTTTCTTCCTTCCTTCCTTCCTTCCTTCCTTCCTTCCTTCCTTCCTTCCTACCTTCCTTCCTTCCTTCCTTCCTTCCTTCCTTCCTTCCTTCCTTCCCGCTATTTGATTCTTACTCTCTCCTGCCCTCAGCTCTCTACATGACCCCTCTCTGTCCTCAGCTCTCTACATGACCCCTCTCTGTCCTCAGCTCTCTACATGACCCCTCTCTGTCCTCAGCTCTCTACATGACCCCTCTCTGTCCTCAGCTCACTACATGACCCCTCTCTGTCCTCAGCTCTCTACATGACCCCTCTCTGTCCTCATCTCTCTACATGACCCCTCTCTGTCCTCAGCTCTCTACATGACCCCTCTCTGTCCTCAGCTCTCTACATGACCCCTCTCTGTCCTCAACTCTCTACATGACCCCTCTCTGTCCTCATCTCTCTACATGACCCCTCTCTGTCCTCAGCTCTCTACATGACCCCTCTCTGTCCTCAGCTCTCTACATGACCCCTCTCTGTCCTCAGCTCTCTACATGACCCCTCTCTGTCCTCAGCTCACTACATGACCCCTCTCTGTCCTCAGCTCTCTACATGACCCCTCTCTGTCCTCAGCTCTCTACATGACCCCTCTCTGTCCTCATCTCTCTACATGACCCCTCTCTGTCCTCAGCTCTCTACATGACCCCTCTCTGTCCTCAGCTCTCTACATGACCCCTCTCTGTCCTCAGCTCACTACATGACCCCTCTCTGTCCTCAGCTCTCTACATGACCCCTCTCTGTCCTCATCTCTCTACATGACCCCTCTCTGTCCTCAGCTCTCTACATGACCCCTCTCTGTCCTCAGCTCTCTACATGACCCCTCTCTGTCCTCAGCTCTCTACATGACCCCTCTCTGTCCTCAGCTCTCTACATGACCCCTCTCTGTCCTCAGCTCTCCAGACCATATAGACTACACCTAGAGTCTTCTGTACTCTGGACTGACCATCCAGACCATATAGACTACACCTAGAGTCTTCTGTACTCTGGACTGACCATCCAGACCATATAGACTACACCTAGAGTCTTCTATACTCTGGACTGACCATCCAGACCATATAGACTACAAGTAGATTCTTCTACACTCTGGGCAGGGGCCGTCTCAATGTTAGCCCTGAGCGTTCTCCCTCCCTCCCTCCCTCCCTCCCTCCCTCCCTCCCTCCCTCCCTCCCTCCCTCCCTCCCTCCCTCCCTCCCTCTTGACCATTCATCCTGCTGATCCATGCTCAGTGTTTAAACCCTATGCTGGAGCTGCCTGCCTCTTATCCGCTGCACCTTGTGTCCCAAATGGCACCCTATTCCCTATGCTATGTACTACTTCTCTCCAGGGTCCACAGGGCTATAAAGGGACTAGGGTGTAATTTGGTACCCAAACCTTGTGGGCCTTTGATATAGGAGCTGATGGCATCCCCCCCCCCCTTACCTCCACACCTCCTGTCCCCCTACAGGCCCTGGGGGGATGTAACTCCACGCCACCCAGCACCATTCAACTCTGACTGACACTGCGATGTAAACACAACACAAACACAGGTTTTTAACCTGCAGGGACTGAACTGGAGAGAGCCTCAGGATACACACAGGAAGAGAGGAAGAGACCAGGAGTGGGGACTCTAGTCATGGAAGAAAAGAGTGGGGATGGATGGATGGATGGATGGATGGATGGATGGATGAATGGATGGATGATTGAATGGATGGATTAATGGATGATGATGGATGGATTGATGGATGATGATGGTGGATGGATTAGATGGATGGATGGATGGATGGATGGATGTGGATGTGATGCATGGATGGATGGATGGATGGATGGACTGGATGGATGGCTGGTGATGGATGGTGGATGGATGGATGGTGGTGGTGGATGGTGGATGATGTAGGTGGCTTTAATGGATGATTGAATGGATGGATTAATGGATGATTGAATGGATTAATGGATGGATTAATGGATGGTTGAATGGATGTGCTCTTGAACTGGATGGCATTCTGGATGTTGATGGCTGGATTAATGGATGATTGAATGGATTAATGGATGGATTAATGGATGATTGAATGGATTAATGGATGGATGGATACAACCCTAACCAGAGGGTCAGCAGCCCACTACTCCCCACCCCGATCCCTGAGCTAGCCTGTGGAAACCAGAGCTAGCCTGTGGAAACCAGAGCTAGCCTGTGGAAACCAGAGCCTGTGGAAACCAGAGCTAGCTAGCCTGTGGAAACCAGAGCTAGCCTGTGGAAACCAGAGCTAGCCTGTGGAAACCAGAGCTAGCCTGTGGAAACCAGAGCTAGCCTGTGGAAACCAGAGCTAGCCTGTGGAAACCAGAGCTAGCCTGTGGAAACCAGAGCCTGTGGAAACCAGAGCTAGCCTGTGGAAACCAGAGCCTGTGGAAACCAGAGCTAGCCTGTGGAAACCAGAGCTAGCCTGTGGAAACCAGAGCCTGTGGAAACCAGAGCTAGCCTGTGGAAACCAGAGCTAGCCTGTGGAAACCAGAGCTAGCCTGTTGAACAGAGGAGCAGAGAGAGCCGGGATAGTGCTCTACTTTCTGAAGGTACAAGATGACACACATACAGTGGCATTTCAGGTGCATTGGTCTAGTTTCCAAGGCCAGATTCAGGTGAGTTGGTCTAGTTTCCAAGGCCAGATTCAGGTGAGTTTGTCTAGGTTCCAAGGTCAGATTCAGGTGAGTTGGTCTAGTTTCCAAGGCCAGATTCAGGTGAGTTGGTCTAGTTTCCAAGGCCAGATTTAGGTGAGTTGGTCTAGTTTCCAAGGCCAGATTCAGGTGAGTTGGTCTAGTTTCCAAGGCCAGATTCAGGTGAGTTGGTCTAGTTTCCAAGGCCAGATTTGAACTTGGCATCCTGATTGTCAGAGTGAGTTACATTTCTAAGCTAACCTAGCAACAAGCTAGCCTTGTTAGAACATATTGTATGAAAATGGGTGTTATATCTGGTACGCTAACCTTAGCAGAAACAAGGCCTCATACTTGATTTCATGCTTCCCTGGAACCAAAGCATTTACTTAATTTCTTACACGGGTTTAAACTGTTTATAATAGCCGGCGTCAGATAACCTCTGACCAAAGATATACAAATGCTTGTTTGTCCATTGTGATGGTGTTAATCTGTGTGTTAGAGGAAAACATTCCAACGCACTGCAACACGGTCTGTGAATCTACTGTAGTTTTATTAAACTGATGATAACATCCATTTATGAACGACTTGAACAAAGTTATACAAGTGATCCATTAAAACAAAGTACAATAAATACAAACATGCCTTTCTACTGTATGTACAAAATTAAATTTATTTAGAATATGTACATCTGCTTGCACACGCTATGGTTTTAAAATACACAGACATTTAGGATTTGAGATCTCATCCATTAAACTTCATTAGTTGAGCAGTAACTTACAGGAAAAAAACATACAGCATTTACAGAATAGGACATAGGACATACAGTTCACTTGAGCTGGCCTATACAAAAAGCTTGAATTTCAATCTTATTTAGATGTACAGTACAATGTGTTGTATTACTGTGATGGGCTGGTTTGCAGGGCAGAATTGCTACGACTGATTGTGGTCTCACATTCATATCATTTACATTTACGTCATTTAGCAGACGCTCTTATCCAGAGCGACTTACAGTTACTGAATACATATATATTTTATTTTTTTATTATTTTTTATCTGTTATTTTTTCAATGTTTTCATTTGTTTATTTTTTTTATACTGGCCCCCCGTGGGAATCGAACCCACAACCCTGGCGTTGCAAACGCCATGCTCTATCAACTGAGCTACATCCCTGCCGGCCATTCCCTCCCCTACCCTGGACGACGCTGGGCCAATTGTGCGCCGCCCCATGGGTCTCCTGGTCGTGGCCGGCTGCGACAGAGCCTGGATTCAAACCAGGATCTCTAGTGGCACAGCTAGGACTGCGATGCAGCGCCTTAGACCACTGCGCCACTCGGGAGTACGAGCATTATCAACTCAATGAGACTACGTAGACACGACATTCATACTGTTTATGCCGAGCATTATCAACTCAATGAAACGACATACAGTGCCTTCGGAAAGTATTCAGACCCATTGACTTTTTCCACTTTTTGTTACGTTAACACCTTATTCTAAAATTAATAATAAAGAAAACATCTCTGCAATCTACACACAATACCCCATAATGACAAAGCGAAAACAGGTTTTTAGAATTTTTTGCAAATGTATTAAAAATAAAAAACTGAAATACCTTATTTACATAAGTATTCAGACCCTTTGCTATGAGACTCTAAATTGAGCTCAGGTGCATCCTGTTTCCATTGATCATCCTTGAAATGTTTCTACAACTTGGTTGGAGTCCAGCTGTGGTAAATTCAATTGATTGGACATGATTTGGAAAGGCACACACCTGTCTATATAAGGTCCCACAGTTGACAATGCATGTCAGAGCAAAAACCAAGCCCTGAGGTCAGAGGAATTGTCCTTAGAGCTCCGAGACAATTGTTTTGAGGCACAGATCTGGGGGATGGTTCCCAAAAACATTCTGCAGCATTGAAGGTCCCCAAGAACACAGTGTCCTCCATCATTCTTAAATGGAAGAAGTTTGGAACCACCAAGACTCTTCCTAGAGCTGTCCGCCCGGCCAAACTGAGCAATCGGGGGAGAAGGGCCTTGGTCAGGGAGGTGACCAAGAACTCGATGGTCACTCTGACAGAGCTCTAGAGTTCCTCTGTGGAGATGGGAGAACCTTCCAGAAGGACAACCATCTCTGCAGCACTCCACCAATCAGGCCTTTATGGTAGAGTGGCCAGACGGAAGCCACTCCTCAGTAAAAGGCACATGACAGCCAGCTTGCAGTTTGCCAAAAGGCACCTAAAGACTCTCAGACTATGAGAAACAAGATTATCTGGTTTGATGAAACCAAGATTGAACTCTTTGGCCTGAATGCCAAGCGTCACATCTGGAGGAAACCTGGCACCATCCCTACAGTGAAGCATGGTGGTGGCAGCATCAAGCTGTAGGGATGTTTCAAAGTACAGAGAGATCCTTGATGAAAACCTGCTGCAGAGCGCTCAGGACCTCAGACTGGGGTGAAGGTTCACTTTCCAACAGGACAACGACCCTAAGCACACAGCCAAGACAACGCAGGAGTGGCTTTGGGACAAGTCTCTGAATGTCCTTGAGTGGCCCAGCCAGAGGCCGGACTTGAACCCAATCGAACATCTCTGGAGAGACCTGAAAATAGCTGTGCAGCGATGCTCCCCATCTAAACTGACAGAGCTTGAGAGGATCTGCAGAGAAGAATGGGAGAACCTCCCCAAACACAGGTGTGCCAAGCTTGTAGCGTCATACCCAAGAAGACTCGAGGCTGTAATCGCTGCCTAAGGTGCTTCAACAAAGTACTGAGTAAAGGGTCTGAATACTTATGTAAATGTTATATTTCAAATTGTTATGTTTTTGCTTTATCACTATGGGGTATTTTGTGTAGATTGATGAGGGAAAAAAACAATTTAACCCATTTTAGAATAAGGCTGTAACGTAACAAAATGTGGAAAAAGTCAAGGGGTCTGAATACTTTCCGATTGCACTGTAGACACAACATTCATACTGTTGTGTCTACAGTGCAATGCAGTGCCTTAGACCACTGCGCCATGTCTCCTGAGTGGCGCAGTGGTCTAAGGCACTGCATCGCAGTGCTAACTGTGCCACTAGAGATCCTGGTTCGAATCCAGGCTCTGTCGCAGCCGGCCGCGACCGGGAGACTCATGGGAGGCGCACAATTGGCCCAGCGTCGTCCAGGGTAGGGGAGGGAATGGCCGGCAGGGATGTAGCTCAGTTGATAGAGCATGGCGTTTGCAACGCCAGGGTTGTGGGTTCAATTCCCACGGGGGGCCAGTATAAAAAAAATATGTATTCACTAACTGTAAGTCGCTCTGGATAAGAGCGTCTGCTAAATGACGTAAATGTAAATGTAAAATTATCAACTCAATGAAACTACGAACACAGGAAATCAACATTGTAACGTGTGATGCAGAAAAAGCAAAGTATACCAAAGTGCAAGAGTGTGCCTGCTAGTACCTATAGGTGCTGTGGGTTGTCCATGTGGTTGGGTCGGTCTGTGTTGTACTCTAGATGGATGTGACTGTCCTGTGTGCAGCAGACAGGGCAGGGGACAGTTGTAGGTTTAGAGTTAGACTGGTACCGTATAGTATCTCCAGCCTCTGCCCATAATGTTTTCATAGTCAGCTGTAATCGAGAAGAGAAGGTAGGGGACAGAGAGACGAGAAGGTAGGGGACAGAGAGAAAGAAGGTAGGGACAAGAGAAGAGAAAGTAGGGGATAGAGAAAAGAAGGTATGGGACAGAGATAAGAGAAGGTAGGGGACAGGAAAGAAAGGTAGGGTACAGAGAAAGAAAGGTAGGGGACAAGAGAAGAGAAGGTAGGGGACAGAGAGAAGAGAGTTAGGGACAGAAAAGGAGTATTAGGGGGGACGAGAGAGTATGGGACAAGAAGAGAAGGTAGGGACAGAGAGAAGAGAAGGTAGGGAACGAGAGAACAGAAGTAGGGGAAGAGAGAAGAAAGTAGGGGACAAGAAAAAAGGTAGGGGACAGAGAGATGAAAAGGGTAGGGACACAGAGAAGAGAAGGTAGGGACAAGAGAAGAGAAGTAGGGGACAAGAGAAGAGAAGGTAGGGGACAAGAGAAGAGAAGGTAGGGACAGAGAAGAGGAGGTAGGACAGATAAAGAAAGGTAGGGACATAGAGAAGGTAGGGGACAGAGAGAAGAGAAGGTAGGGACACAGAAGAAGAAGGTAGTAGGGACAGAGAGAGTAGGGAAGAAGAAAGAAAGATAGGGGACAGAGAGAAGAGAAGGTAGGGGACACAGAGAAAAGTAGGAAGGATAAAGTAGGGACAAAGAAGTAGGGGACACAGGAAGGTAGAGGACAAGAGAAGAGAAGGATAGGGACAAGAGAAGAGAAGGTGGATACAGAGAAGAGTAGAAAGAGTAAGGGGGACACAGAGAAGAGAAGGTAGGGGACACAGAAGAGAAGAGTTAGGGACAAGAGAAAGAAGTAGGGGACAGAAAAAGAAGAAGAGTAGGGGACAAGAAAAGAAGAAGAAAGAGGACAGAGAAGAAGGTGGAACAAGAGAGTAGGACACAGAGAAAGGTAGGGGACAGAAAGAGAGGACAGAGAAGAGAGTAGGGACAAGAGAAGAGAGGAGAGTAGAGAGACAGTAGGAGAGAAGTAGGGAAGAGAAAGGTAGGGGACAAGAGAGAAGAAAGGTAGGGAAAGAGAAGGAAAGGTAGGACAGTAGGAGAAGAATAGAGGAGTGACAGGGAATGAAGAGTGAAAGTAGGACAGGGAAAGAGGTAGGTACATAAACGAGGAGTTGACAGGTAAAACGAGTCGGTAACATCTGGAGAATTATACCGAGGATTAATATGAAAGCACCATTGCCTGAATGTAACGTAAATGTGAGATCGATAAATCACTCTTCACTTCTAGATAAAGCATCCTGGAAGACATTCAGTATGGATTTACATAAACTCTATCTACTCTGAAAATCATTATGGTGGACTAACCTTAACAATCATATGGACCTATCATCTCATCATGGTAACAATGCATGTGGACCTATCATCTCACCATGGTAACAATGCATGTGGACCTATCATCTCATCATGGTAACAATGCATGTGGACCTATCATCTCACCATGGTAACAATACATGTGGACCTATCATCTCATCATGGTAACAATACATGTGGACCTATCACCTCACCATGGTAACAATGCATGTAGACCTATCATCTCACCATGGTAACAATGCATGTGGACCTATCATCTCACCATGGTAACAATGCATGTGGACCTATCATCTCACCATGGTAACAATACATGTGGACCTATCACCTCACCATGGTAACAATGCATGTAGACCTATCATCTCACCATGGTAACAATGCATGTGGACCTATCATCTCACTATGGTAACAATGCATGTAGACCTATCATCTCACCATGGTAACAATGCATGTGGACCTATCATCTCATGGTAACTTTTTTTCTTGTGACAGGTAGGTCTACATTTACTGCAGCATAGCCTATGGTACAGTAATATAAAGACTGAATGTGTGTCTAATTTACCCCTCTCCATCTGGCTTTGAGGGGTCACCTTGTTTTTTAATTGTGAAGATTTTTTATTTTTATTTTTTAGCTGCAGAGATTTAAAACAGCCAAACACTCGAATATCGTTGCTTTAAATCAGTGCACGCGGGAGCACTCTCTCACAGTCTTTCTCTCGCGCCATTCAAATTGCATCTGAAATAGATCATCCTTTTCTAGATTGATATATAGTCCTATATATAGATGTCCTAGCCTACGTCTTTCAGGTAATACAGTCAATGCAGTACTAGTCCCCTGTAGCTCAGTTGGTAGAGCATGGCCCAGCGTCGTCCAGTGTAGGGGAGGGAATGGCTGGCAGGGATGTAGCTCAGTTGGTAGAGCATGGCTCAGCGTCGTCCAGGGTAGGGGAGGGAATGGCCGGCAGGGATGTAGCTCAGTTGGTAGAGCATGGCGCTTGCAACGCAATAGTTGTGGGATGTTTTCCACGGGGGGCCAGTATGAAAATGTATGCACTAACTGTAAGTCGCACTGGATAAGAGCGTCTGCTAAATGATTAAAATGTATTAGCCTTATATTTAGCTAATTAATGATGGGTTATGCATAATATTTATAGCCTCTGACTCTTGCGCAATACTCAAGCGCCTGTGCTACGCTGGCCTCTCCTTAACAAACGCTCGTTAGCTCTTGGCGTCCCATGCAGGAAAAGCTAGACTAGAATAGCTTGCTGGGCATTATATTTTTTTAGCATTTCTTACGCCAATAGACTATTCAAAGAGGGACGCAAGCTCTTGTTTGCTGAATGTTAAATACAGCAGCCAATAGAACTCACGGGTAGCTTGAAAGAAGAGCGAACGCGTGATGGCGGTAGGCTATAGCAGTTATTTATTCAGACCCAGAACCAACCATTCAATCTTGGTGAAGAGAAGTGAAAAGCCTTCTGCATCTAATTCTAGTCCTATAATATTCAAGGATGTCATTAGAATGATGAAGATAAGGACAACGGAACGTATTTCATTTAACTGTTGAAAGCGAGGAAGGAATGAAGAAACACTAGAGAGAGAAAGAGGAAGTAGGCTTATAACATTAGGGGAAATATTATGAAAGGTATATATGCATCAGCCCACTAATTATACAAATAGGCCCTATTATATTTCCAAATGTAAATTAAATTCTCTAGCCTATACTGGTAACTTTGTAGGCCGCGTTTGCTGCAACAGAATCACATGTTCTCTCCCTGATTTATCATGGTTAGAACGACGTGCGTAACTCCAGTCCATATAATACAGTATAATACAATACAGTACAGTAATACAGTATAATGCAATACAGTACAGTAATACAGTTCACACTCAAAAAGATTAGCTACTACTGGGGCTAGTTTCATTTATTTACCCAGGAGAGCATATAGCGAGCTACATCTATGGGCTTTTATATAGCTAGCTACATCTATGGGGTTTTATATAGCTAGCTACATCTATGGGCTTTATATAGCTAGCTACATCTATGGGCTTTTATATAGCTAGCTACATCTATGGGCTTTATATAGCTAGCTACATCTATGGGCTTTTATATAGCTAGCTACATCTATGGGCTTTATATAGCTAGCTACATCTATGGGCTTTTATATAGCTAGCTACATCTATGGGCTTTTATATAGCTAGCTACATCTATGGGCTTTATATAGCTAGCTACATCCATGGGCTTTATATAGCAAGCTACATCTATGGGATTTTATATAGCAAGCTACATCTATGGGCTTTATATAGCTAGCTACATCTATGGGCTTTTATATAGCTAGCTACATCTATGGGATTTTATATAGCTAGCTACATCTATGGGCTTTATATAGCTACCTACATCTATGGGCTTTATATAGCTAGCTACATCTATGGGCTTTTATATGGCTAGCTTCATCTATGGGCTTTATATAGCTAGCTACATCTATGGGCTTTATATAGCTAGCTACATCTATGGGCTTTATATAGCTAGCTACATCTATGGGCTTTATATAGCAAGCTACATCTATGGGCTTTATATAGCTAGCTACATCTATGGGCTTTTATAGAGCTAGCTACACCTATGGGCTTTTATATAGCAAGCTACATATATGGGCTTTATATAGCTAGCTACATCTATGGGCTTTATATAGCAAGCTACATCTATGGGCTTTTATGTTTTTCTGTCGTGCGTAATGTGCAGTAGGCTACAGTATATCTTATGTTATATGTATTGGATAACGGAACAATCATTTGGGCTTCTTGGGGCTTGGGCTCATTAAATGTCGTTAATGTAGGGCTCATAAAATGTATTTACTGTATGGCTCATCAGGCTCAGGTAGCATCAGGTTAGAATTTTCATGCTGATCAAAGCTCTAATCAAATCCAGACATTTATATGCTTTATAATGCTTTTGAATGACACTTCCGGTTTTGGAGGGAATTACCCGGGAGAAAAGTGATTTATTCTCGGGATGGAACATTTTTAGTAGGGACACAGAGTGGTACCAGGAGCAGGGGACAGAGAGAAGAGAAGGTAGGGGACAGAGAGAAGAGAAGTTAGAGGACAGAGAGAAGAGAAGGTAGGGGACACAGAGAAGAGAAGGTTGAGGACAGAGAGAAGAGAAGGTAGGGGACATAGAGAAGAGAAGGTAGAGGACAGAGAGAAGAGAAGGTAGGGGACAGAGAGAAGAGAAGGTAGGCGACACAGAGAAGAGAAGGTAGAGGACAGAGAGAAGAGAAGGTAGGGGACACAGAGAAGAGGAGGTAAGGGACACAGAGACGAGAAGGTACGGGACAGAGAGAAGAGAAGGTAGGGGACACAGAGAAGATAAGGTAGGGGACACAGAGAAGGTAGGGGACAGACAGAAGAGAAGGTAGGGGACACAGAGAAGAGAAGGTAGGGGACAGAGAGAAGAGAAGGTAGGGGACAGAGAGAAGAGAAGGTAGGGGACAGAAAGAAGAGAAGGTAGGGCACAGAGAGAAGAGAAGGAAGGGGACACAGAGAAGAGAAGGTAGGGGACACAGAGAAGAGAAGGTATGGGACAGAGAGAAGAGATGGTAGGGGACAGAGAGAAGAGAAGGTAGGGGACACAGAGAAGAGAAGGTAGGGGACACAGAGAAGAGAAGGTAGGGGACACAGAGAAGAGAAGGTAGAGGACAGAGAGAAGAGAAGTTATGGGACAGAGAGATGAGATGGTAGGGGACACAGAGAAGGTTGGGAACAGAGAGAAGAGAAGGTAGGGACACAGAGAAGAGAAGGTAGGGGACAGAGAGAAGAGAAGGTAGGGGACACAGAGAAGAGAAGGTAGGGGACAGAGAGAAGAGAAGGTAGGGGACACAGAGAAGGTAGGGGACAGAGAGAAGAGAAGGTAGGGGACACAGAGAAGAGAAGGTAGGGGACACAGAGAAGAGAAGGTAGGGGACAGAGAGAAGAGAAGGTAGGGGACACAGAGAAGATAATGTAGTGGAGAGAAAGAAGAGAAGGTAGGGGACACAGAGAAGATAGGGGACAGAGAGAAGAGAAGGTAGGGGACAGAGAGAAGAGAAGGTAGGGGACACAGAGAAAAGAAGGTAGTGGACAGAGAGAAGAGAAGGTAGGGGACACAGAGAAGGTTGGGAACAGAGAGAATAGAAGGTATGGACACAGAGAAAAGAAGGTAGGGGACAGAGAGAAGAGAAGGTAAGGGACACGAGAAGAGAAGGTAGGGACAGAGAGAAGAGAAGGTTAGGGAACACAGAGAAGGTAGGGGACAGAGAGAAGAGAAGGTAGGTTACACAGAGAAGAGAAGTTTGGTGACCCGAGAGAAAGTAAGGTAGTGGACACAGAGAAGATAATGTAGGGAGAAAAGAAGAGAAGTTAGGTACACATAATGTAGGGGACAGAGAGAAGATAAGTTAGTACACATGAGAATATAATGTAGGTACAGAGAAAGAGAAGTTTTACACAGATAATTTATTTGACATATATAAGATAATTAGTGAAAGATAAAGATAATTTAGGTGAACATATAAATAATTATTTACAAGAGAATATAATTAGTTGACAAGAGAAGATAATTTATGGACACAGTAGAAGAGAAGTATGGACAGATAAAAAATTTATTGGACACGAAGAAGAAATTAGTTACATAAAATAACTTGACACATATAAAGTAGACAGATAAATAATGTTATGGACAATAGAAGAGAATGTATTTTACAAGATAATAGAATGTATGTGACACAGTAAACAAGTATTGTACAATATAATATAATTTATTTGACAGAGAATAAATTATTTACATATATAATAATTAGTTTACACCAGTATCAAAGGACAGATATTGATGTGAAAGCTTGTGCTCGTACTGCTCTCCACTAATGTGTTGACTGCAATGAGACAGTCTCTCTGAGTACAGGCTGGAGACAGTCTGCTCTGAGACAGGGCTGGAGACGCCTGCTCTGAGGACAGTGCTGAGACAGTCTGCTCTGAGGACAGGGCTGGAGACATCTTCTCTGAATACAGTGCTGGAGACAGCCTGCTCTGAGACAGGCTGGAGTCAGTCTGCTCTGAGACAGGCTGGAGACAGTCTGCTCTGAGGACAGGGCTGGAGACAGTCTGTTCTGAGGGCAGAGCTGGAGACAGTCTGCTCTGAGCCAGGGCTGGAGACAATCTGCTCTGAAGACAGTGCTGGAGACAGTCTGCTCTGAGGACAGGGCTGGAGACAGTCTGCTCTGAGGACAGGGCTGGAGACAGTCTGCTCTGAGCCAGGGCTGGAGACAGTCTGCTCTGAGCCAGGGCTGGAGACAGTCTGCTCTGAGGACAGGGCTGGAGACAGTGTGCTCTGAGGACAGGGCTGGAGACAGTCTGCTCTGAGGACAGGGCTGGAGACAGTCTGCTCTGAGGACAGGGCTGGAGACAGTCTGCTCTGAGGACAGGGCTGGAGACAGTCAGCTCTGAGGACAGGGCTGGAGACAGTCTGCTCTGAGGACAGGGCTGGAGACAGTCTGCTCTGAGGGAAGGGCTGGAGACAGTCTGCTCTGAGCCAGGGCTGGAGACAGTCTGCTCTGAGCCAGGGCTGGAGACAGTCTGCTCTGAGGACAGGGCTGGAGACAGTCTGCTCTGAGGACAGGGCTGGAGACAGTCTGCTCTGAGGACAGGGCTGGAGACAGTCTGCTCTGAGGACAGGGCTGGAGACAGTGTGCTCTGAGGGCAGGGCTGGAGACAGTCTGCTCTGAGGACAGGGCTGGAGACAGTCTGCTCTGAGGACAGGGCTGGAGACAGTCTGCTCTGTGGACAGGGCTGGAGACAATCTGCTCTGAGGACAGTGCTGGAGCAGGCTGCGTTCTCATCATTAAATCATGGGGCAGTAAGCCAGCGCTGGACAGGGCTGCCTGGGCTGAGAGCTCTGCTGGGCTGGGTTGCTCTGGGAGAAACATAGATTGGTCCTGAAATGTTAAAGCGGGCATGATGTGTTGCAGAGTGGCATTTGTGCGTTTAAAATTGCACCCTATTTCCATAGAGCCCTGGTCAAAAGTAGTGCACTATGTAGGGAATAGGGTGCCATTGGTGACGCGGCCATTGTCACCTTGTTCAGTGACCTAGAGGGAGTAAGTCGCCCAGAGGCGCTGGTGTCCCTTATCTGAACCTCTTTACTGTCTGTGCCCGACCACCATCACCATCACCGAGCTGCCGCTAGCTGGCACAGGACAGGATCGTCCTCCTGGGACTGTTCCCAACTCCTCTACTCACATCGCCCTGTCCGTCACCGAGCGGCCGCGGTGATGATGCTGGGGTTCACAGTGAGGACAATCAAATACTGTCCCATCCTCGTCCCTCCTACGCTCCCTTCCAACTGTCAGTCCCCCCCTCCGGTCTCTGTGCAGATCTGGAAGTGTCCTTAATTTGGTACAAATTAGGGCTGGGAATTGCCTGGGACCTCGTGATACGATATTATCATGATACTTAGGTGCCGGTACGATATGTATTGCGATTCTCGCGATTCTATATGTATTTCGATTCTCACGATTCTGTATGTATTTCAATTCTCACGATTCTATACGCGTTGCGATTCTCACGATTCTATATGTATTGCGATACTCACGATTCTCACGATTGTATATATTTTGTGATTCGATGCTTGATTGTGATTTGATGTTGTAAACATATTGCTCACTATATGTTAGTTAGTTTTGATCAGTCATAATCAAATGATGTATGTTGGCTCACTATTTAAAAGAAAGAGAACTAGCTGGTACAGCCGACTAGCGCTAGCTAACACTACCTAGCAAAAAAATAAAGACAGGTTGTTTTTTATTTGTTTATTTTATTTTTACTAATCAATACTTCGAGTCAAAGTATCGATTATAATATCGTCAAAAATAATATTGCGATATTTAACTGTACCAAATTTTTCCTCCATCACTTGCACAAATCCTGCGGTTCTATATGTATGTGGGGCGTGGTGGGCTCAAAATATAAACTTAAATAAGGAGGTGTCGTAACAGAACAGACTCACAATGACAACCCATCGTCTAGAGTGTGTGACTGAGGAAGCAACTTACACACAACCAGCTTTCTCTGTGTTTCTGTCTGCGTTGGTTGTCTTCTCTTGTCTTGAGATGTGTGTGTTTGTGTGTGTGTGTGTGTTTGTGTGTGTGTGTGTGTGTGTGTGTGTCTGTGTGTGTGTGTGTGTGTGTGTGTGTATGTGTGTGTGTGTGTGTGTGTGTGAGTCTCTGTGTGTTCTTTTAAATTATTTCTGTCCAGCGGTCTGTGCCGGTACTGCTTGTGGTTCTGGTACCACAAGGCGGTGGGGAGGTTCTGGTTGTGGTTCTGGTACCACAAGGCGGTGGGTAGGTTCTGGTTGTGGTTCTGGTACCACAAGGCGGTGGGTAGGTTCTGGTTGTGGTTCTGGTACTACAAGGCGGTGGGAAGGTTCTGGTTGTGGTTCTGGTACCACAAGGCGGTGGGAAGGTGCTGGTTGTGGTTCTGGTACCACAAGGCGGTGGGTAGGTTCTGGTTGTGGTTCTGGTACCACAAGGTGGTGGGTAGGTTCTGGTTGTGGTTCTGGTACCACAAGGCGGTGGGAAGGTTCTGGTTGTGGTTCTGGTACCACAAGGCGGTGGGAAGGTGCTGGTTGTGGTTCTGGTACCACAAGGCGGTGGGGAGGTTCTGGTTGTGGTTCTGGTACCACAAGGCGGTGGGTAGGTTCTGGTTGTGGTTCTGGTACCTTAAGGCGGTGGGAAGGTTCTGGTTGTGGTTCTGGTACCACAAGGTGGTGGGAAGGTTCTGGTTGTGGTTCTGGTACCACAAGGTGGTGGGAAGGTGCTGGTTGTGGTTCTGGTACCACAAGGTGGTGGGAAGGTTCTGGTTCTGGTTCTGGTACAACAAGGTGGTGGGAAGGTTCTGGTTGTGGTTCTGGTACCACAAGGTGGTGGGAAGGTGCTGGTTGTGGTACTGGTACCACAGACCGATGGGGGCGTTCTAGTTGTGGTTCTGGTACCAAAGGGTGGTGGGGAGGTTCTGGTCCTGACACGATAGGGCAGTAGGGAGGTTCTGGTTCTGGTACCACAGTGTGGTAGGGATGTTCTGGTTCTTGTTGTGGTTCTGGTATCACAGGGCGGTGGGGAGGTTCTGGTTGCGGTTCTGGTACCACAGGGCGGAGGGGAGGTTCTGGTTGTGGTTCTGGTACCACAGGTCGGTGGAGAGGTTCTAGTTGTGGTTGTGGTACCACATGGCGTTGGGATGGTTCTGGTTCTGGTACCACAGGGTGGTGAGGAGGTTCTAGTTGTGGTTCTGGTACCACAGGGCGGTGGGTAGGTTCTGGTTCTGGTACCACAGGGTGGTGAGGAGGTTCTGGTTGTGGTTCTGGTACCACAGGGCGATGGGGAGGTTCTGGTTTTGGTACCACAGGGTGGTAGGGAGGTTCTAGTTGTGGTTCTGGTACCACAGCGTGGGGGGTAGGTTCTGGTTCTGGTACCACAGGGCGGGGGGGAGGTTCTGGTTCTGGTTCTGGTACCACAGGGCGGTGGGGAGGTTCTGACAGCCCATGTACTCCTTCCTCATCTCTGCTTCGCTCAGAGGGGGCGTGGTGTTACAGGGAGCACCAGATAGGGTGACGTTCAATAGGCTGGCTTTGGGGTCTAGGAGGCGGGACATCCCTGAATCCTGAGAAGAGATTGGAGGAAGAAGAGGCAGGTCAAACGATTGATGGTGGTGGTGTGATCTCCACTTTATGCATTATTGCAAGAACATCATTTTGGCACCCTCATACCAATTTAACAGCTTCACCCTAGATCATTTAGTTTATCTCTTCTCAGTGGGTAACGCTGGCTGTAATCACATCGTTTTAATCCCTTTTGCCCCCTGGTTTACCCCTAACACATTCAGATGTTTATAACATGCCTTACTCAGGTGGTCTATAAGACACATTGTAGGGTGTGTGTTGTGTAGGGTGTGTGTTGTGTAGGGTGTGTGTTGTGTGTTGTGTAGGGTGTGTGTTGTGTAGGGTGTGTGTTGTGTAGGGTGTGTGTTGTGTAGGGTGTGTGTTGTGTAGGGTGTGTGTTGTGTGTTGTGTAGGGTGTGTTTGTGTAGGGGTGTGTGTTGTGTCGGGTGTGGTGTTGTGTCAGGGTGTGTATTGTGTGTTGGGTAGGGTGTGTGTTGTGTAGGGTGTGTGTTGTGTCAGGGTGTGTGTTGTGTCGGGTGTGTGTTGTGTAGGGTGTGTATTGTGTGTTGGGTAGGGTGTGTGTTGTGTAGGGTGTGTGTTTGTTTTTTGTCGGGTGTGTGTTGTGTGTGTTGTGTGTTGTGTGTTGTGTCGGTGTGTGTTGTGTGTTGGTGTTGTGTTGTGGTTGTGTGTGTGTGTTGTGTCGTGTTGTGTGGTGTTGTGTGTTGTGTGGGTGTGTGTTTGTGGTTGTGTTGTGTGGGTGTGTGTTGTGTGGTGTGTTTGTGTGTTGGGTGGGTGTGTGTTGTGTGGGTGTGTGTTGTGTCGGGTGTGTGTTGTGTCGGGTGTGTGTTGTGTCGGGTGTGTCTTGTGTGTTGGTCGGGTGTGTGTTGTGTCGGGTGTGTGTTGTGTCGGTGTGTGTTGTGTGTTGTGTCGGGTGTGTGTTGTGTGGTGTTGTGTTTGTGTCGGGTTGTGTTTGTGTAGGGTGTGTGTTGTGTAGGGTGTGTGTTGTGTGTTGTGTAGGGTGTGTGTTGTGTAGGGTGTGTATGTGGCATACCTTATTAAGGTCGTAACCCTCTACAGTTGATGTCTGCGCCCCCGCGGGCATGGACTATGGGCTAATTTCTACAGGCTAATAGCAGTAAGGCCAAATTCAATGTTTCATCAAATAACGCTTACCTTTCCAAACAAAAAGCGAAAAAAATGAGAAATAATATAAAAATAATAACACAAGGAATGAATACACAATGAGTAACGATAACTTGGCTATATAC
The DNA here is from genome assembly GCA_902810595.1 of Coregonus sp. 'balchen'. Lineage (NCBI taxonomy): Eukaryota > Metazoa > Chordata > Actinopteri > Salmoniformes > Salmonidae > Coregonus > Coregonus sp. 'balchen'. The sequence goes on from LR778256.1 coordinate 60,109,303, forward strand.
ACGGGGTACCGAGTCAATGTGCAGGGGTACGAGGTAATGGGGTGCTGGGGTACGAGGTAATTGAGGTAGATATGTACATATAGGTAGGGACAAAGTGACTAGACAACAGGATAGATAATAAACAGTAACAGCAGCGTATGTGATGAGTCAAAAGAGTTAGTGCAAAAAGGGTCAATGCAGATAGTCCAGGGCAGCTATTGGTTAACTATTTTACGAACTATTTAGCAGTCAGTCTTATGGCTTGGGGGTAGAAGCTGGTAAGGGTCCTGTTGGTTCCATCGGTACTGCTTACCGTGCGGTATCAGTGAGAACAGTCTATGACTTGGGTGGCTGGAGTCTTTTACAATTTTCTGGGCCTTCCTCTGACACCACCTGGTATAGAGGTCCTGGATGGCAGGGAGCTTGGCCCCAGTGATGTACTGGGTCGTACACACTACCCTCTGTAGTGGTCTTGCGGTCGGATGCCAAGCAGTTGCCATACCAGGCAGTGAGGCCGAGCAGTTGCCATACCAGGCGGTGAGGCCGAGCAGTTGCCATACCAGGCGGTGAGGCCGAGCAGTTGCCATACCAGGCGGTGAGGCCGAGCAGTTGCCATACCAGGCGGTGAGGCCGAGCAGTTGCCATACCAGGCGGTGAGGCCGAGCAGTTGCCATACCAGGCGGTGAGGCCGAGCAGTTGCCATACCAGGCGGTGTCTGCCGAGCAGTTGCCATACCAGGCGGTGAGGCCGAGCAGTTGCCATATGATGCAGACAGTCAAGATGCTCTCAATGGTGCAGCTATATAACCTTTTGAGGATCTGAGGGCCCATGACGGGGGGGGGAGAGGGCGTTGTTGTGCCATCTTCACGACTGTGTTGGTGTGTTTGGACCATGATAATTCCTTAGTGATGTGGCCACCGAGGAACTTGAAGCTCTCCACCTGCTGCCCTACAGCCCCGTCAGTGTGGATGTGGGGGCGTGCTCGGCCCTCTGTTTCCTGTAGTCCACAATCAGCTCCTTTGTTTTGCTGACATCGAGGTAGAGATAGTTGTCCTAACACCCTGAAAGTTTGCAAGCCCTGCCACATCCGACGAGCATCAGAGACGGTGTAGTACGATTCGATCTTGGTCCTGTATTGACGCTTTGCCTGTTTGATGGTTAGTTGGAGGGCGTAGAGATATTTCATATAAGCGTCCAGGTTAGTGTCCCGCTCCTTGAAAGCGGCAGCTCTAGCCTTTAGCTCAGAGCGGATGTTGCCTGTAATCCATGGCTTCTGGTTGCAGGGTGTGTATGCTGTGCAGAGTGGGTGTGTGTGTGTTGCGTACCTTACTGAGGTGGTCTGTAAGGCACTGTGCAGGGTTTTGTTACATACCTTACTGAGGTGGTCGATAAGGCATGTTGCTGGGTGCAGCGAGGCCCAGCTGTTGGCCACGTTGAGCAGCACCACGTTGAGATGTTTCAGAGATCCTTTCAGTCTCTTACCGAGCGCCCCGCTGTAACTCTGCTCTACGAAGACCAGTACCCGTCTAGCTCTGCAGCCTGCCAGGTCCGCCAGCAGCTCTCCCACGCTGTAACGCTCCTTCAGGTCCGCCTGCATGGGGAGGAAAACCAAATGATCACCCCATCACTGTATATATAAACATACAGGTACATAGGGAGACAAGCGATCAGTCCGCCAGTCATTCACACCACACCCTCCTCTCACAGTCTTATGGTCAATTACTCTTGTTGCTTGACCCTTGAGTCTTATGTTCAATGCCAGCATGAGAAGCGCACAGGTGTTCTCAAAGTTCATTGCCTCTGTAGGTTAAATCGAATGACCTATACGGTTTTACCTCAGAACCCAAAACCAATTCTGCCATGAGATTAGTTCAAACCTGTTCAAATTGACATCAAAAGGATGGAGCATGAAATAATTATTAGCAACAAATCCTAGCGGGTGCTAGATTGATGAGTCAGAAGGTGTTGTGGATCGGGGATGTACTGGAGCTGATCGGAGGCCCAGTGGGACAGGCATTCGAGAGAATACTACATAAATATGTCCAGCAGCTTTCCCTCCTGCAGGCTTTCACTGTCTGTTCTTCTGCTCCTGATCCTGTATGGTCTCTATAGTCTCTATGGTCTCTATGGTCTCTATGGTCTCTATAGTCTCTATAGTCTCTATAGTCTCTATAGTCTCTATGGTCTCTATAGTCTCTATGGTCTCTATAGTCTCTATGGTCTCTATGGTCTCTATGGTCTCTATAGTCTCTATAGTCTCTATAGTCTCTATGGTCTCTATGGTCTCTATAGTCTCTATGGTCTCTATGGTCTCTATGGTCTCTATAGTCTCTATAGTCTCTATAATCTCTATAGTCTCTATGTCTTCTATAGTCTCATAGTCTCTATAGTCTATAGGTTCTCTATGGTCTCATGGGCGGGGGCTCTCTATAGTATCTATGGTCTCGATAGTCTCTATGGCCTATAATCTCTATAGTCTATATAGTCTCTATAGCTCTTGGTCTCTATGGTCTATTATGGTCTCTATAGTATCCTATAGTCTTAATAGTGCTCTATGTTCTATATGGTCTCTATAGTCTCTATAGTTCTCTCCGGTCTTAGCGTCTTATAGTCTCTAGTCTCTATAGTCTTATGGTCTCTATGGGTCTATAAGTCTCTATAGCTCATTAGTCTAGATTGTCTCTATGGTCTCTATAGCCCTTCTTAGTCTCTATGGTCTCTAGGGGTCTCTATGGGTCTCTAAGTCCTTGGTCTCAAAGTCTCTAAGCTCATAGTCTTTTGGGTTCATAGTTTATAGTTCTATGCCATGGTCTCATGGTCTCAAATTTTCTATAGTTCTAATTCTCATTCTTATATTCTATGGCCTATAGTCTCTATGGTCCCCTTAGTCTCTATGCCATGGTCTCTATAGTCTTATGGTCTCTAGGTCTCTATAGTTCTATTTCTATGGTCTCTTGGTCTTATGGTCTCTATGTTCTAAGTCTCTTAGTCTCTATGGTCTTATGGTCTCTATTCTCTATGCTCTATGGTTCTAGGGTCCTATGGTCTTTATGGTCTCTAGGTCTCTATGTCTCATATTCTATAGTCTTATGTCCTATGGTCCATGGTCTTATGGTCTCTATAGTCTCAAATTTCTAATACTCTTAGTCTCTATGTCTTATTCTCTATGGTTCTCTATAGTTTTATATCTCTATGCTATGTCTCTATAGTCTCTTAGTCTCTATGGTCCTAAATCTCTATACTTAGTCTCTATGGTTTAGGGCTTTATTTTGTCTTATGGTTCTAGGGTCTCTATAGTTTATGGTCTTTTATCTCATGGTCTCTTGGTCTCTATGTCTCTAGGGTCTCTATGGTCTTAGGTCTCTATAGTCCATGTTCTATGGTCCCCCTATACCTATGGCCCTTATAGTCCATAGTTTATGGCCTTATGGCTTATGTCTCATATTTATATTTTCTTAGTCTCTATATTTCCCTATAGTCTTATGGTCTCATAGTCTCTATGGTCTCTATGGTTTATATTCTATACTTTGGCTCTATGGTTTTATGGTTTATAGTCTTATGGTCTCTATATTCTTATATCCTATGTCTCAAGTCTCTATATCTCTATATTCTCTTAGTCTTATATCTCTATGTTTATTTCTAATAGTCTCTATAGTCTCAAGTTTCTAATTCTCTAGGTCTCTAAGTCTCTATTCTCGGGTCTCTATAGTTCTAGGGTTCTATGGTTCTATGGCCTATATCTCTAGTTCTATAGTCTCTATAGTCTCAAAGGTCTCTATATCTCTATAGTCTCTAGGGTCTCTTAGTCTCTATATTTCATAGTTCTATAGCCTATATCTATTGGTCTCTATAGTCTCAGGGTCCATTTCTCTATGGTCTTATAGTCTCTATAGTCTCATGGTTTTATAGTTCTATGGTCTCTATGGTCTCTAGGGTCTCTATATTCAAATTTTCCCTTATAGTCTCTTGGTTTTATGGCTCTATGTCTCATAGTCTCTATATCTCTTAGTCTTAGGGTCTCTATAGTTCTTGGTTTATGGTCTCTATGGTCTCTATAGCCCGATAGTTCTAAAAGTCTTTAGTCTCTATGGTCTCTATAGTCTTATAGTTCTAAGTCTTATGGTCTCTATGTCTCTATAGTCTTTTGGTCTCTAGGTCCTATAGTCTCTAGGGTCTTAGGGTCTTTGGTCTCTATGGTCTTATGGTCTTATGGTCTCTATGTCTCTATTGTCTCTATGGTCTTTATAGTCTCTATGTCTCTATGGGGGTCCTATGGTCTCTTATCTTATGGTCTCTATAGTCTCTATAGTTATATTTCTTATGTCTTATAGTCTCTAGGGTTCAATGGTTTTATGTTTATGTCTTATGGTCTCTATTCTTGGTCTTATGGTTTTATAGTCTCATAGCTCTAGGGTTCCTATAGTCTCATAGTCTCTATAGTCTCTATGGTTCTATGGTCTCTATAGCTTTGGCTCATGTCTATTAGCTCATGGTTCTATAGTCTCTATGGTCTTTGGGGTCTCATTCTCTAGGGCTCATGGTTTATGGCCCCTTTAGTCTCTATAGTTCATAGTTTTGGTCTTGGTCTTTTAAGTCTCTATGGTCCTATGGTTCTATGGTCTTTAGGGTTCTATGTCTCTAGGGTCTCTAGGGGTTCTATTTTTCCTATAGTCTCTATAGTCTAAGGGTCTCTATAGTCTCTATAGTCTCTATAGTCTCTAATTCTATGTTTCATAGCTCTATAGTCCTATAGTCTCTAGGGTCTCTAAAGTCTCTAATTTCTATGTCTCTAGGGTTTTTATCTCATAGTTCTATGGTCTCTAAGTCCCTATAGTCTCAGGGTCTTATATCTTTTGGGCTATATAGTCTCTATGGTTCTATTTTTCCTATAGTCTTATGGTTTTAGGTTCTATGGTCTTATATCTCATGCTTATGGTCTTAAGTCTCTATGTCTCTAGGGTCTCAAGTCTTAAGTCTCTATAGTTCTATGGTCTCTTGGTCTCTATGCTCTTGCTCTATTTTCTCATAGTCTTAAGTCTCTATAGTTTATTCTTATAGTCTCAGGTTTTATGTTCTATAGTCTTAATCTCTTAGTTCTTAGTCTCATGGTTCTATATCTCTATGTCTCTATTTCTCTATAGTCGCTAAGTTCTATATCTCTTAGTCTCTAAGTTTATAGTCTCTATATTCTCTTATCCTATAGTTCATGTTCTATATCTCTATATTTTTTATGGTCTTTTTTATTATGGTCTTATGGTCCTTAGTTCATAGTCTTAGGGTCTCTATAGTCTTATGGTCTCTTGGTCTCTATAGTCTCTATGTCTCTAGGTCTCAGGGTCTATAGTCTCTTAGTCTCTTGGTCTTAGTCTCTAGTCTCTATGGTCTCTTTTCCTTAGTCTTATGTCCTATGGTTTATAGTTCTATGGTTCTAGGGTTTCATGGCCCTCTATGGCTTATAGTTTATAGTCTCTAGGGTTTCCAGGTTCTATGGTCCTTTGTCTCTATGGTCTCTATGGTTTTATAGTCTCTAGGGTTTCCTTGGTTCTATAGTCTCTATAGCAATTTTCTCTATAGTCTTTATTCCCCAAAGTCTCTAGGGTTTCCATAGTTCTTTAGTCTCTTGGTCTCTAGGGTCTCTATGGTTCTATACTTATATTCTAGGGTCCTATAGTTTATAGTCTCTAAGTCTTAGGTCTCATGGCTTTAGTCTCTTAGCCCTTTTGTCTTTTGGGTCTCTATAGCTATATTCTCTATGGTTCTTAGTCATGGCCCTATAGTCTCTATGGCTCATGGTCTCTTAGTTCAAGTCTTATGGTTCTATGGTCTCTATAGTTTTTATCTCTATGTCTCTAAGTTCTATGGTCTCTATATTTTTATAGCTTATGGTCTCTTATCTCATAGTCTCTATTTCTCTATAGTCCTATGGTCCCCTATGGTTTATAGTCTCTTATCTCTATAAGCTCAAGTCCTTGGTCCTATGTCTCTTTGGTCTCTATGGTCTCTAGGGCCTTATAGTCTCATAGTCTTATAGTTCTATGTCTCTAGGGGTCTTTAGTCCTATATCTTATAGTCTTATGGTTCTATTCTCATAGTCTCTAGGTTTTATAGTCTTATGGTTCTAGGGTTTATAGTCTTATTCTCTATGGTCTTTTGGGTCTCTATAGCTCTATAGTCTTTATATCTCTATGGTTTTTGGTCTCTAAGTCTCTATGGTCTCTATGGCCCCTTTGGTTTTTTGGGTTCTATGGTCTTATGGTCTCTATGGTTTATATCTCTATAGTCTTAAGCCCCTTATGGTCTTATAGTCCATAGTCTCTATAGTCTCTATAGTTTATAGTCTCTTGTTCTCATAGTCCTATAGTCTCTATATCCTATAGTCTCTTGGTCTCTAAAGTCTCTTATTCTCTATAGTCTATAGTCTCTTGGTTTTTTATAGCTCTATAGTCTCTTGGCTCTATAGCCCTTAAGCCCTTTTGGGTCTCTATATTCTATGGCTAAAAGTCTCTAGGGTCTCTAGGTTCTAAGTTCTATGGTCCTTGGCTCTATTTTTCCATGTCTCTTAGTCCCTAGGGTCTCATAGTCTATATTTATGGCCCCAGTTTTAGTTCTATAGTCTCTTTGGTCTTTTGGGTCTCTATAGTCTCATATCTCTATTTTTAATTCTATAGTCTCTTAGTCCCATGGCTCTTTTAGTCCTATGTTCGGGGTTCTATGTCTCATGTCCTTAGCTCTAGGTCTCTATGGTCTCTTAGTTCTATAGTTTATATTTTTTTAAGTCGCTATAGTCTCATAGTCCTATAGTTTTATAGTCTCTAATCTCTATATTCTATAGATCTTTATTCATAGTCTCTATATTCTCTATGGTTTTATAGTCTTGTATCTTACTTCTATAGTCTTATGGTTCTATGGTCTTTGTCTCTATAGTCTCTATGGTTCTATGTCTCTAGGGCCCTCTTGGTTTATATCCTATAGTCTCAAATGGTCTCTATGGTTTTTTTCTCTATTTTCCTATGGCCCTTATGGCTCTATAGCTCTTGGCTCTATGGTCCTATGTCTCTATGTCTCTAGGGTCTCATAGTCTCTAGGGTTTTGGTCTTATGGCTCTAGTTTTTATAGTCTTATGGTTCTATGGTCTCTAGGGCTCTATAGTCCTATGGTCTCATATCTCTATAGTCCTATAGTTCTATGGTCTCATGGTCCTTAGTCTCTATATTTAAGTCTCTATGGTCATATGTTATATAGTTCTATGGTCTCTATAGTCTTATGGTCCTATAGCTCTATGGTTTAGGTCTCATATCTTATAGTCTCTATGTCTCTATGGTCTCTAAGTCTCATAGTCTTAAGTTTTATAGTCTCTATGGTCTTTAGTCTTTTGGTCTCTAGGGTCTTATGGTCTCTTAGTCCTATAGTCTCATTCTCTATGGTTTATGGTCTTTTGGTCTCTTATCTCTATAGTCTTAGGTCTTATATCTCTTAGTTTATGGTTTTTGGTCCTATAGCTCTATGGTCTCTATGGTCTCTATGGTCTCTATGGTCTCATGGTCTCGGGTTTTATAGTTTTATTGTCTCTATGTTTTTTAAGTCTTTAGTTCTAGGCTCTTATCCTATATCTCTATGGTCTCTATATTCAAATTAGTCTTTTGGGTTTTATGTCTTATGGTCCTAAGTCTCATGGTCTCATGGTCTTAACTCTTAGTCTTTTGGGGTTTTATGGTTCTAAGTCTCTAGTTCTATAAGCTCTATAGTTCTAGGTCCTTAGTCTTTTTGGGTCTCTTGGTCCTATGGTCTTAAGTTCTAAGTTCAAAGTCTCTATGGCTCTATGGTCTCAGGGTCTTATATCTATAGTCTTATGGTCTCTATAGTCTCTATGTCTTATGGTCTCATGGTCTCTTAGTCTTAGGGGTCTCTATGGTCTCATGGTCTCTATGGTCTTATGGTCCTGGGGGTTTATAGTCCTTTTGTCCTAGGTCTTTATATTTCTATAGTCTCTATGGTCCTATAGTTCTAAGTCTCTAGGGTTCTATAGTCTCATACTCTATGGTCTTATGGTCTCATAGTCTCTATAGTCTCTTTGGTTTTATGGTCTCTGGGGTCTCTATGGTCTCTAGGTCTATGTCTCTAATTCTTATGGTTTATAGTCTCAAGTCTCTATAGTCTCATGGTCCTATGGTCCTATAGTCCTATATCCTTAGTCTCATGGCTTAAGTCTATTAGTCTCTATGGTCTCTATGTCTCTATGGTCCTAGGTCTCATAGCCCTTAGGTCTCTTGGTCTCTATGGTCTCTATAGTCTTATTCTCTATGTCTTTGGTCTCTAGGGTTTATAGTCTCTATGGTCCTATGGTTCTATGGTCTTTAGGTCTCTAGGGCCCTTAGGTTCCTATGGTCCTATAGTCTCATAGTTCTATGGTCTCATGGTTCTATATCCTAAGTCTCTATATCTCATATCTCTATAGCTCTATGTTTTATAGTTTCATAGTCTCTATATCCTTTTGGGTTCTAAGTCTTATTTCTCTATAGTTCATAGTCTCTATGGTCTCTATAGTTCTATGTTTTAGGGTTCTATGTCTCTATATCTCTTGGTCTCTATGTCTCTATGGTCTTATTTCTCTATGGTCTCTATGGTTCTATAGTCTTATGGTCCTTGGTCCTATGGTCTCTATGTCTTTAGTCTCTAGGGTCTTATATTCTATGTCCTATGGTTTATATTCTATAGTTCTATAGTCTTATGGCCCTTTTGGGTCTTTTTTCTTATAGTCTCTATTTCTTATAGTCCTTATTCTCTAGGGTCTCTAGGGGCTCTATAGTCTCTATGGTTTATGGTCTTATATCTTTAAGTCTTTTTGTCTCTATGGTCTCTATGGTCCTATATCTTATAGTTCTTATTTTTAAGTCGAATTTCAAGCTCTATTCTCATATCTCTATTTTCTCTTATTCTATAGTCTCTATATTCTATAGTTCTATGTCTCTATATTCCCTATGTTCTAAGTCTTATATCTCATGGTCTTATAGTCTCTATGGTCTCAGGGTCCTATAGTCTCTTGTCTTATGGTCTCAAAGTCCTATGGTCTCTTTTTTATAGTCTCTTACTCTATGGTCTCTTGGTTTATAGTCTCAAAGCCCCTTTGGGTCTCTAGGTCTCTAGGTCTTATAGTCTCTAGGGGTCTTAGGGGCCTATAGTCTTATAGCCCTTATGGTTCTTGCTCTATGGCTTAGGTCCTATGGTTCTATGTCTCATAGTTCTAGGTCTCTATGGTTCTAGGGTCTCTTATCTCATGGTCTCAGGGTCCTATAGTCTTTGGTTTATGGTCTTAGTCCTATAGTTTTAATACTTTTAAGTCTCTTATCTCTAATCTTATGGTCCTATAGCCTATAGCTCTTGGTCTCTATGGTTCTATGTTTCTAGTTCATAGTCCTATGGTCTCTTAGCCCTTATTTCTCAAAGTCTCTATGGTCTCATGGTTTATAGTCCTATAGTCTCTTATTCATGTCTCTATGTCTATTAGTCTCTATGGTCTCTATAGTTTATAGCCCTATGGTCCTAAGTCTCTAGGTTCATGTCCTATGTCTCTATAGTCTCTATGGTCCTAGGTCTCTATAGTTTTATAGTCTTATGGTCTCTAGGTCTCTATATCTCTAGGGTCTCTATGGCCCATGGTCTTTATGGTTTTAAGGGTCCTATGGTCTCAGGGTTCCTTAGTATTTAGCCTATGGCTTATACCCCTTATGTCTTATGTCATAATCTCTAGTCTCTTGTCTTTGGTTCTATGTTAAAAGTCCTATGTCTCATAGTCTCATATTTTTCTATGGTCTTTTGGGTCTCTTAGTCTCTATAGTCCTTGGTCTCTAGGTTCTATGGGTTCTATGGTCTTATATCTCTTTTCCCTTTTGGGGCTCTATAGTCTTATAGTCTCTATGTTCTCTATGGTTCTATAGTCTCTATGTCTCTAGGTCTTAGGTCTCATTATATATAGTTCTATGGTCTCTAAGTCTCTATAGCCTCTGGGTCCTATAGTCCTATAGCCCAAATTCTTATGGTCTCTATGGTCTTTTAGTCTCTATAGTCTCTATGTCCTAGGTCTTTGGTCCTATAGTCTCTAGGTCTCATAGTTCTATAGTCTCTATATCCTTAGTCTCTATAGCCCTCTATGGTCTCTATGTCTTATAGTTTTCTTAGTCTCTATATTTATATGTTTAAGTCCTAAGTCTCATGGTCTCTATAGTCTCATGTCTCTATAGTCTCTATGTTCTATGGTCTCTATGGTTTTGTCTCTATAGTCTCATAGTCCTATATCTCTAGGTCTCTTAGTTCTAATTCTATAGTTCTATACCTTTTTGGTTTAGGTCCTATATTTCTATAGTCTCTTGGTTTTTATGGTCTCAAAGTCTCTTATCTCTATAGTCTTTAGTCTTATGTCTCTAAGTCTCTATGGTCTTTTTCCTAGGGTCTCTATGGTTTCTATAGTCCTATAGTTTCTATAGTTCTATGGGTCTCTATAGCTTATATCGTATAGTCTCTATATTTCCTAGGGCTCTAGGGTCTCTAGGGTCTCTATAGCTCATAGTCTAGGCTTTATGGTCTCTTAGCCCCTATATTCATAGTCTCTATATTTATGGTCTCTATATCTCTTGGGTTCTATATCTCTATGGTCTCATAGTCTCTATAGTTCTATAGCTTTTGGTTTTATATCTTATGTCTCTATGCCCTTTATAGTTCTATGGTCATAGTTTATTCCTTAGTCTTTTATCATATAGTCTTAAAATCTTAGGTCTTCAGGGTCCTTTTGGCACTCTGTCTGCTTGAGTCTAGGGATCAGGTTGTTGTCTTTGTTCCTGGGAGGTCCCTAGGGAGTCTGTGGCCATTGTTAACATGGGAGTGTTGTACTACTCCCGCTGCTCAGTCCAGCCACTCTCTGCAGGGTTTACCCTGCCCTGAACATATGGCAGGGATTACTACCTCTGGGAGGGGAAGGAAGGTGGGATTGTTGGGATTGTTCATAACTGGACATGTGACTAAGGGGTCAGTAAGATGAGTGCAGTTGAAAGACGGGAGGGAGAGGCAATAGAATTAAGAATGGCTCTTGTCAGAATGAGATGAAAGGGAGTTTCAGGGAAGGGTTTTATCCCAAATGGCATCCTATTTACTCTATCATGTGTAGGCAACCTTAGTCCTTCATGTTTTTGATTGAACCGACCTGGAAGATCAGGTGTGTTGAATTTAGGCAATCACTGAACTCACTTGGTCATGTGTGGTGCCTTGTTGGAACAGAATCCTGCAAATCCAGCAGTGTGAGAGGCACTTCAGCAACAGGGTTACCTACCCCTGCCCTATTTAGTGCACTACTTTTGACCAGAGCCCCCATGGACCAGAACCCTATGGGGCTCTGTACAAAAGTACTGCACTATATAGTGAATATGGTGCCATTTTGGATGCACCCAAGGTCTGATGTCTTCACTGCAGATCCATGGTAGTTAAGTTAAGTTGGGATGTGTGGTGGGGTTGTTTGTTATGAAAAATGGCAGGCTTACGCTAGCTCTATATCTCTAGGCTAATGTTCTCCACTCAAGACTGTGTTAGTGACGATATCCACACAGACAGCATAGAGAGTACCAGCCTAACACTGGAACTATTATTATAAAGAATGCCTGAGAACCCGAGAATGATCGTGCGACAACTCCCTCCAAGGGCTGTTCTCAGGCCCAAGGTAAAGACAAGACCAGGGGAACAGCCCTTGGAGGGAGTTGTCGCACGATCATTCCCGGGTTCTCAGGCATTCTTAATTTTATCAAACAGTTTTTCACTAAAAACATTAATTTAACGAGTAAATTAGTTTTTGCATTCTGAAGTTGCTACCCAAGCGGGCTGGTCGTTAGTTATTTTCTCATGTTGTGACCCAGTCGTTAACTCTAATCATTCTATTCATTCGACGTTGCTACGCTAAACAAGTCGTTAGCATGTAGCTAGCTAGCAGAGATTGAATTATGATGAGAGACAATGTGTAATGATGTAATAGTAAGCTACAACTGGTATGGCTGGCGAGACCGAGCTAACCAAGCTAGTTGGAGATGTTAATAGTGACGTTTCTCTTGATGGCACTGCAGTGGAAGAACTGTCCATGGTCCTGGCGCTGGTTGGTGACAGACATCTTCCTTGGCGGAGAACGGGACGTCCCGCTCACGTCATTGCCAGCTAAAATGGCACTCCAGCGCTTTCTGTTCTCCATGTTAGGCTGCCAATAACTCTTGAGTGAGCTCTCACATCGTTGGCCACTCATAGCCATGATCTCCCTTGCCTCCAGGCATTGGATAACTTTTGTATGAGCGTGTGCAGCACATGGGGATGTGTGAAACTTAGTCCTCAGCCTGAAGTGTCCCCACTTGCGCCAGAGAATAGCTAGCTTTTCACGTGGCGTCGACTGGTAAGACGCTTCGGGGGGGGGGTAGTCAATCTGAGCCTTGTAGTCAATCTGAGCCTATGCCAACCTCCAGTCCCTCGACTTCCTGGCGCTGACGGAAACATGGATCACCACTGAAAACACTGCTACTCCTACTGCTCTCTCCTCGTCTGACCATGTGTTCTCGCATACCCCGAGAGCATCTGGTCAGAGGGGTGGTGGTACAGGAATCCTCATCTCTCCCAAGTAGTCATTCTCAATTTTTCCCCTAACCCATCTGTCTATCTCCTCATTTGAATTCCATGCTGTCACAGTCACTAGCCCATTTAAGCTTAATATCCTTGTCATCTATCGCCCTCCAGGTTCCCTTGGAGAGTTCATCAATGAGCTTGACGCCTTGATAAGTTCCTTCCCTGAGGATGGCTCACCCCTCACAGTTTTGGGGGATTTCAACCTCCCTATGTCCACATTTGACTCATTTCTCTCTGCCTCCTTCTTTCCCACTCCTCTCCTCTTTTGACCTCACCCTCTCACCGTCCCCCCCTACTCACAAGGCAGGCAATACGCTTGACCTCATCTTCACTAGATGCTGCTCCTCTACTAATCTCACTGCAACTCCCCTCCATGTCTCCGACCACTACTTTGTTACTTTTCTCTCTCACTCTCCTCCCACACTACTCACTCTGCCCCTACACAGATGGTAATGCGCCGCCGCAACCTTCGCTCTCTCTCTCCCACTACTCTCTCCTCTTCCATCCTATCATCTCTTCCCTCTGCTCAATCCTTCTCCCTCCAATCTCCTGATTCTGCCTCCTCAACCCTCCTCTCCTCCCTTTCTGCATCCTTTGACTCTCTGTGTCCCCTATCCTCCCGGCCGGCTCGGTCCTCCCCTCCAGCTCCGTGGCTTGATGACTCATTGCGAGCTCACAGAACAGAGCTCCGGGCAGCGGAGCGGAAATGGAAGAAAACTAAACTCCCTGCCGACCTGGCATCTTTTCACTCCCTCCTCTCTACATTTTTCTTCATCTGTTTCTGCTGCTTAAGGCCACCTTCTACCACTCTAAATTCCAAGCATCTGCCTCTAAACCCTAGGAAGCTCTTTGCACACATTTTCCTCCCTCCTGAATCCTCCCCCCCCCCCCCCCCCAAAAAAAAAAAAAAAAAAAAAAAAAAAAAAAAAAAAAAAAAAAAAAAAAAAAGGGAAAAAAAAAAAAAAAAAAAGAAAAAAAAAAAAAAAAAAAAAAAAAAAAAAAAAAAAAAAAAAAAAAAAAAAAAAACCCCCCCCCCCCAAACCCCCCCCCCCCCCCCCCCCCCCCCCCCCCCCCCCCCCCCCCCCCCCCCCCTCCTCTCTTCTTGGAGATGTCCCCCTTTAAAAAACGAAATCCCCCCCTTGTTAACAATACATGGGTCCCCCTCCACACTGCCCTACCCTTCTTGTTCTTTCTCCCCCCTTTTTCCAAAAAATCGGGACTGTATGAGGCCCCCAACAACCTCCCCCCTTACCCCCCCCCCTCTCCCTTCCCAGACCCCTCCGGGTGACCCCCCTTTCCCCTCCCACCCCCGCTGCAATCTCCGCCGCTCCTGTCCCTTCCGTTTCAAGGGGGCGGATTTCTCCCCTTTCAAAAAACCCACTCGACCCCCTATTTTCCAATACAACAGTACCCCTTCTTTTTTTTCTTTTCCAAAACCCCATTTGGGGTCCGCTTTCCAAAAAACCCCTTTTTTTCTCTCTCGAATGATTCTTGATCCAAAACCCAATCGGTAGGGGCGGCACACCCAACTGCCCTCGGACGGAGCTCTCCCCGAAAAAAATTCCCCCTTCTCGTCCTTTGACCTGCTGTGCTTTAATGTGAAACCATGACCCTCCCACCCCTTCGCTGGGGGCTCCGGGCGGGTCCTCCTGGAGGTCCTACCAAAGGGGTCGCTCAAAGGGCGGGGGGAAGCTGTTCCGCACCCGTCTCTCCCTTGTCCCCACTCCCGGGTTTGGGGCCCTTCCTTTTCCCCTATCACCAAGCACTTGGTTTCCCCCTTTCCCAAGGTTTCCTTCCCTTTTCCCCCCCTGACATCACCTTTTTCTCCTTCCCCCTTTAAAACCAGGGGCAAAGGGGATTTTAGGGGAACTATCGTATGGGTCGGGTACCCTCAACAAAACCCCAAAAAGGGCTGCTTTCCCCCGGGGGGGCTCCCCTTTCCGATCTCGCCATCCGGGGGAAAACCTCCCCTGTTCCCCCCAGGGGAAACAGGGGGCCCCCCCAACACCCGTCTTTCCCCCAACACCCGGCTGACCCCCTCCTGCAGGTTATCTCAAACTTCGGAAGTGGACCCCCGCCCTTTAAAGGGGAACGGGGCCCCGGGTTTTGGGCGCACTTTTTCTCCCCGTTGGGGTATGCTCGTGTTGGCGGCCCCCCCCTTTTCCTTTTAAAACCCCTAAAACTCTCCAAAGCCCACCCCCTTTTGTTTTAACCCTTCCCGTTTTACGTCACCCCCCCCTCCGAAACCCTGGTTCGTTGAAGTACCGTCAACCATGGGTTTTTAGGAGCAGGGGGGAACGGCACCTTTACCTTCAGGCTCATTCATCCCCACACCCCGAGGGCATTGGTTAACCCCTTCCTGCTGGCTCCCCCCCTTTTGCCCGGGGAAGCCCCCTCAGCCCCCGTAAAAATTTGGGTGATCTGGACCCCAATGGTTGGAACAAGTCCCTAGACCCAGGAAGGGAGTCATAACCCCCCGGAGACTTTGAAAAACCCTTTTAAGGAATACCTGGGATAGGAAAAGTTTTTTTTAAAAAAAATCCCCCCCCCCCCAAATTGTAAAGTGGTTTTTCCAATGGTATTATGAACGACCAATTTGTGAGTCGTTGGCTAAGGGTCTGTAAAATGGGGGTTAATGGGCCCCGGAAGGACTTAACCTAATTGCTCTGAAACGTTGGATAAGGGGGAGCCTTAAATGACTAAAATGTAAAGTAAATGTTTTAAAAGCCTGGGGGGGTC
Source organism: Coregonus sp. 'balchen' (assembly GCA_902810595.1). Classification (NCBI taxonomy): domain Eukaryota; kingdom Metazoa; phylum Chordata; class Actinopteri; order Salmoniformes; family Salmonidae; genus Coregonus; species Coregonus sp. 'balchen'. The sequence goes on from LR778256.1 coordinate 60,124,666, forward strand.
GGTGATGTAAACGGGTTAACCTGGACGGAGGACCGGAGGGTGTTAGTAACGGTAACCCCTTCGGGGAACCCCCGGGGGGTCGTTATTAAATAAAAGGAGGAGCCGGGTAATACTCAGGGGACCCTTTACCCTTAGCATTTCCCCCAATTTCCCCTAAAACTCCCAGGATAGCATTTAACCCCCCCTTGTATTGTCTCCTGGTTTAGCCACAGAGAAACATTTCAGTTCAGTTGTGACACGGAGGGGGGCGTTAGGTACAGGAGGGAGTCGTTAGGGTCAGGAGGGGGGAGTTGTGACTACAGGATGGGAGTCAGTTAGTGATCAGGATGGGGGGTCAGTTAGTGACTCAGGGGTGGGAGTAGTTTGTGATCAGGGTGGGGGTCGTTAGGGATCAGGATGGGGGGTATTGGGTACAGGATGGGAGTCAGTTAGTGACATCAGGATGGGAGTCAGTTAGTGACTCAGGATGGGAGTCAGTTATTGACATCAGGATGGGAGTCAGTTAGTGACTACAGGATGGGAGTCAGTTAGTGACACAGGATGGGAGTCAGTTAGTGACACAGGAGGGGGCGTTTTGGGGCTACAGGTGGGAGTCAGTTGGACTCATGATAGTCATTGTGCATAAATGGGGGGCGTTGGACTAGGTAGCTTATGAATCAGGTGGGGCAGTAGTAAATAAGGGGATGTTTAACTAAAATATTTTTTACTCAATGGGGTGTAGTGCTCAGGGGGGTCGTTGTCTAGGTGGGAGTAAGGACCGGATGGGGGGCGTGTACACAGGGTGGGAGTGTTTCTAAAATTCGTTTCTCAGGGGGATCTTGTTCGGTTCAGAGGGACAGGATGGGAGTAGTTGGGAACAGGATGGGGTCGTTTTGGCTCCGGTGGGGTCGTTGTGCTCGGTGGGGTCGGTCTCGGTGGGGTCGTTTTTGCTTTCGGTGGGGTCGTTGTGTCGGTGGGGTCGTGTCTCGGTTCGTTTGCCGGTGGGGCGTTGTGTCGGTGGGGTTGGTGCTCGGGGGTCGTTGGCTTTTGGGGGGGGTCGTTGGATACGGAGGGGGTTGTTTTCCAGGGGGAGTTTAGTGACTGGGGGAGCGTTGTGAAAAAGAGGGGGTAGTTGGACATGGGTGGGGTAGTTTGGGGCTCGGGGGGGATCAGTTTAAAACCCCAATGGGAGCAAGGAAACCCCCCAAACATTACTCAAGGGGGGGCAAACTAAAAACAAAACAAAAACTCCATTTGGACAAAAAGAACATATGGACCACAAAATACCAAACAATAATAGTCCCCCCGGGGGGTTTGCTGGGGAAAGAATGTTTTGGGGGAAAAATGTTTTTCTGTAATTTTTCTAAGGGTTTTGTTGGGCCCGAGGTTTTGGGCCCGTCGCGGAGGGGTGGATGGGAAAAGGAGTTGAAATGTTCCCGTAAGGGTGTGGTCAAAATGTTTCCCGTAGGGGGTTTTTGTCTGAGAGGAAAGGGGGGAAAGGGAGGGGGATTTGGGCGGGGGGGTTGGGGCCGTTGTTTGGTGGGTGTGTCCGTGTTGTGTCCGTGGGTGTTGTGTCCGTGTTTTTTGTTGTCTTTTTTGGGGTTTGGTGTGTCTGTCCGTTGTGTTTTGTTGTGGGGGTTTTTTTGGGGTTGTTTTGTTGGGGGTTGTCGTTGGGTGGGGTGTTGTCTGTGGTTGTTCCGTCCGGGTGGGTTTTTGGTCCCCCCGTTTTTGAGGGGTGTGTTCCCGGGGAAAAAAGGGTTTTGGTTTTTAAAAGGGTTTTTTTCTAGTTGTAGAAGAGGAGGTTCTGAATGTGTGGGTTTTGATTGTGTGTCCCCCGTAAAAAAAGGCCCAAAGAAAAAACCCTGGAAAGGCCCCCCAAAAAAAAACCCCCAAAAAGGAGGTGGTTGCCCCCCCCCAAAAAAAAGAAGGGGTTGTTTCTGTAGAGAGGTGTTGGTCGTAAAGAGGAGGTGGGGTTTTGGGCTGAAAAAAGGGGGGTTGTCGGGAAAAAAAAGGGGTTGGTCGTAAAAGGGGTTTTTTTCTGTAAAAAAGGAGGGGTTTTGGGTTTTAAGAGGAGGGGGAGGGGGTCTTTTAAAGAGGGGTGTTGGTTTTGTAAAAAGGGGGTGTTGGTCTGTAAAAATTTATTTTCTTAAAAATTTTTGAAAAGGGGGGAATTTTCTGAAAAAAGGGGGGCTGAAAGGGGGTGGGGGGTTTTTCGTAAAAAGGAGGGGGTTTGGTTTAAGAATTTTTGGTGTAAAGAGGTTTGTTGGGGGTTTAAAAAAGTGTTTTCGGTTTTAAAGAAAATTTTTGAAAAAAGGAAAATTTTGGGCTGAAAATTTTTCTGGGGGGGGGGGGGGGGGGGGGGGGGGGGGGGGGGGGGGGGGGGGGGGGGGGGGGGGGGGGGGGGGGGGGGGGGGGGGGGGGGGGGGGGGGGGGGGGGGGGGGGGGGGGGGGGGGGGGGGGGGGGGGGGGGGGGGGGGGGGGGGGGGGGGGGGCCTTTTTTGGTTTTTTGAGGGGAATTTTTAAACCCCCCCTTTGGGTTCCCGGAAAAAAGATAAAATTTTTTTTAAAAAATTTGGGTCCTTTTTTTTTTGTGGGGAATTTTTGGGCCCCGGTCCCCTTTTTTCCGACAAATCCCCCTTTTTGGGGGGGAAACCCTTTTCCCGGTGGGTTCCTTTTTTAAAAAAAGGTTTTTGTTGTTGGTCTGTAAGAGGAGGTGTGGGTCTGTAAAGAGGAGGGGAGGTGTTGGTCTTGTAAAGAGGAGGGTTGGTCTGTAAAGAGGAGGTGGAGGTGTTGGTCTGCTAAAGAGGAGGTGTTGGTCTGTAAAGAGGAGGTGTTGGTCTGTAAAGAGGTGGTGTTGGTCTGTAAAGAGGAGATGTTGATCTGTAAAAGAGGAGGTTTGTCTGTAAAGAGGAGGTGTTAGGAGGTGTTGGTCTGTAAAGAGGTGGTGTTGGTCTGTAAGAGGAGGTGGAGGTGTGGTCTGTAAGAGACGGGTTTGTCTGTAAAGAGGAGGTGGAGGGTGTTGGTCTGTAAAGAGGAGGTGTTGGTCTGTTAAAGAGGGAGGTTGTGGTCGGAAAGAGGTGGTGGTGGTCTGTAAAGAGGATATGTTGGTATGTAAAGAGAGGTGTTTGTCTGTAAAGAGGAGGTGTTGGTCTGTAAAGAGGTTGTGTTGGTCTGTAAAGAGGAGGTGGAGGTGTTGGGCTGTAAAGAGGAGGTCTTGGTGTGTAAAGTGGTGGTGTTGGTCTGTAAAGAGGAGGTGTTGGTCTGTAAAGAGGTGGTGTTGGTCTGTAAAGAGGAGGTGGAGGTGTTGGTCTGTAAAGAGGAGGTGTTGGTCTGTAAAGAGGAGGTGGAGGTGTTGGTCTGTAAAGAGGAGGTGTTGGTCTGTAAAGAGGAGGTGTTGGTCTGTAAAGAGGAGGTGTTGGTCTGTAAAGAGGAGGTGTTGGTCTGTAAAGAGGAGGTGTTGGTCTGTAAAGAGGAGGTGTTGGTCTGTAAAGAGGAGGTGTTGGTCTGTAAAGAGGAGGTATTGGTCTGTAAAGAGGTGGTGTTGGTCTGTAAAGAGGAGATGTTGGTCTGTAAATCTTCCATTCCTCTCAAAAATTTTAGAAAAAGCTGTTGCGCAGCAACTCACTGCCTTTCTGAAGACAAACAATGTATACGAAATGCTTCAGTCTGGTTTTAGACCCCATCATAGCACTGAGACTGCACTTGTGAAGGTGGTAAATGACCTTTTAATGGTGTCAGACCGAGGCTCTGCATCTGTCCTCGTGCTACTAGACCTTAGTGCTGCCTTTGACACCATCGATCACCACATTCTTTTGGAGAGACTGGAAACCCAAATTGGTCTACACGGACAAGTTCTGGCCTGGTTTAGATCTTACCTGTCGGAAAGATATCAGTTTGTCTCTGTGAATGGTCTGTCCTCCGACAAATCAACTGTACATTTCGGTGTTCCTCAAGGTTCCGTTTTAGGACCACTATTGTTTTCACTATATATTTTACCTCTTGGGGATGTTATTCGAAAACATAATGTTAACTTTCACTGCTATGCGGATGACACACAGCTGTACATTTCAATGAAACATGGTGAAGCCCCAAAATTGCCCTCGCTAGAAGCCTGTGTTTCAGACATAAGGAAGTGGATGGCTGAAAACTTTTTACTTTTAAACTCGGACAAAACAGAGATGCTTGTTCTAGGTCCCAAGAAACAAAGAGATCTTCTGTTAAATCTGACAATTCATCTTGATGGTTGTAAAGTCGTCTCAAATAAAACTGTGAAGGACCTCGGCGTTACTCTTGACCCTGATCTCTCTTTTGACGAACATATCAAGACTGTTTCAAGGACAGCTTTTTTCCATCTACGTAACATTGCAAAAATCAGAAATTTTCTGTCCAAAAATGATGCAGAAAAATTAATCCATGCATTTGTTACTTCTAGGTTAGACTACTGCAATGCTCTATTTTCCGGCTACCCGGATAAAGCACTAAATAAACTTCAGTTAGTGCTAAATACGGCTGCTAGAATCCTGACTAGAACCAAGAAATTTGATCATATTACTCCAGTGCTAGCTTCCCTACACTGGCTTCCTGTTAAGGCAAGGGCTGATTTCAAGGTTTTACTGTTAACCTATAAAGCGTTACATGGGCTTGCTCCTACCTATCTTTCCGAGTTGGTCCTGCCGTACATACCAATACGTACGCTACGGTCACAAGACGCAGGCCTCCTAATTGTCCCTAGAATTTCTAAGCAAACAGCGGGAGGCAGGGCTTTCTCCTATAGATCTCCATTTTTATGGAACAGTCTGCCTACCCATGTGAGAGACGCAGACTCGGTCTCAACCTTTAAGTCTTTACTGAAGACTTATCTCTTCAGTAGGTCATATGATTGAGTGTAGTCTGGCCCAGGAGTGTGAAGGTGAACGGAAAGGCTCTGGAGCAACGAACAGCCCTTGCTGTCTCTGCCGGGCCGGTTCCCCTCTCCACTGGGGTTCTCTGCCTCTAACCCTGTTGCAGGGGCTGAGTCACTGGCTTGCTGGTGCTCTTTCATGCCGTCCCTGGGAGGGGTGCGTCACTTGAGTGGGTTGAGTTACTGACGTGATCTTCCTGTCTGGGTTGGCGCCCCCCCTTGGTTTGTGCTGTGGTGGAGACCTCTGTGGGCTATACTCGGCCTTGTCTCAGGATTGTAAGTTGGTGGTTGAGGATATCCCTCTAGTGGTGCGGGGGCTGTGCTTTGGCAGAGTGGGTGGGGTTATATCCTTCCTGTTTGGCCCTGTCCGGGGGTTTCTTCGGATGGGGCCACAGTGTCTCCGGACCGCTCCTGTCTCAGCCTCCAGTATTTATGCTGCAGTAGTTTATGTGTCGGGGGGCTGGGGTTAGTTGGTTATACCTGGAGTACTTCTCCTGTCTTATCCAGTGTCCTGTGTGAATTTAAGTATGCTCTCTCTAATTCTCTCGTTCTCTCTTTCTCTCTGAGAACCTGAGCCCTAGGACCATACGTCAGGACTACCGGGCATGATGACACCTTGCTGTCCCCAGTCCGCCTGGCCTTGCTGCTATTCCAGTTTCAACTGTTCTGCCTGGGGTTACGAAACCCCTACCTGTCCCAGACCTGCTGTTTTCAACTCTTAATGATCGGCTATGAAAAGCCAACTGAGAGACCTGAGCCCTAGGACCATACGTCGGGACTACCGGCCGTGGTGACTCCTTGCTGTCCCCAGTCCGCCTGGCCTTGCTGCTATTCCAGTTTCAACTGTTCTGCCTGCGGTTATGGAACCCCTACCTGTCCCAGACCTGCTGTTTTCAACTCTTAATGATCGGCTATGAAAAGCCAACTGAGATTTATTCCTGATTATTATTTGACCATGCTTGTCACTTATGAACATTTTTGAACATCTTGGCATGGTTCTGTTATAATCTTCACCCGGCACAGCCAGAAGAGGACTGGCCACCCCTCATAGCCTGGTTCCTCTCTAGGTTTCTTCCTAGGTTTTCGCCTTTCTAGGGAGTTTTTCCTAGCCACCGTGCTTCTACACCTGCATTACTAGCTGTTTGGGGTTTTAGGCTGGGTTTCTGTACAGCACTTCGAGATATTAGCTGATGTAAGAAGGGCTATATAAAATAAAATTGATTGATTGATTGAGGTGTTGGTCTGTAAAGAGGAGGTGTTGGTCTGTAAAGAGGAGGTGGAGGTGTTGGGCTGTAAAGAGGAGGTGTTGGTCTGTAAAGAGGTGGTGTTGGTCTGTAAAGAGGAGGTGGAGGTGTTGGTCTGTAAAGAGGAGGTGTTGGTCTGTAAAGAGGAGGTGTTGGTCTGTAAAGAGGAGGTGTTGGTCTGTAAAGAGGAGGTGTTGGTCTGTAAAGAGGTGGTGTTGGTCTGTAAAGAGGAGATGTTGGTCTGTAAAGAGGAGGTGTTGGTCTGTAAAGAGGAGGTGTTTGTCTGTAAAGAGGAGATGTTGGTCTGTAAAGAGGAAGTGTTGGTCTGTAAAGAGGAGGTGGAGGTGTTGGTCTGTAAAGAGGAGGGGGAGGTGTTGGTCTTTGAGGAGGAGGTGGAGGTGTTGGTCTGTGAGGAGGAGGTGGAGGTGTTGGTCTGTGAGGAGGAGGTGGAGGTGTTGGTCTGTAAAGAGGAGGGGGAGGTGTTGGTCTGTGAGGAGGAGGTGGAGGTGTTGGTCTGTGTTCAGGTGAGCTGCCAGTTGTAACCCACCTGAGAGCAGTACAGCGTGGTCACAGGTCTGGTAGAGACGGCAGGACAGGTGGGAGGCGAGGGGCTGCTGGTGGCATCGCCTGGTGTTCTTGTTGAGCTCACAGCTGGACACTGGCATGTTGGGGCTGGTGAGGGGCAGAGGCTGGGGGCACCGGGCAAAGTCTGGGTGGTCTGGAAACACACAGAATATCATCACACAACATGGTGTAGAGACAGAGACTGTAGCTTACGTACTCACCCTCTTGGTGCCTACTGGTGCATTGGAGCTCCAGCTACATCAGGCTACATCAGGCTACATCAGGCTACAGCATTGTGTCCCCATGTTGGCTAATATTGTGTACTCCTAGCCTAGTCCCAGATCTGCTTGTGCTGTCTCGTCAACTCGGCAACACCGCCACAAACAGTTCTGGAACCAGGCTACTGTACGCCTGGTAGGTTGGCACCAACTCACCCACGCATCGTAGCCTCTGTGTCCGGTTGTTATCCCTGACCCCGACCACCATGGGAAGGAAGTGTATCTCACAGAGACCCCCGCTGCGCTCCACCCTCCCTGGGCTGACCCTGGGCCTCGCCACGGTAGCCTTGCGGGCACGCCCGTTCCCCGCCAGCCGCTCACTGCCGCTCTGACGGCGCTTCAGCTGGTTCTGACAGCGACTCTTCGTGGCCAGGGTCAGACACTCCTCTCCTGGAGACACAACACAACACAGGTAAGGTCAGGTGAGACACAACAACAACAACAACAACAACAACAACACATCACATATTGAAACACAACACAACATAATACAACAACACCCCCAAGTCCACAGCCCGGGCCCCAATGTCCATAGCCCCAGCCCCCATGTCCACAGCCCGGGCCCCAATGTCCATAGCCTGCGTCTGTGTTTTAACAAGACAAAGCTGTGGACTTTACATTTATTTCCTGAGACATATTGTCTTATAGAGTCTTACAAGCATTAGAAACAATATTGGGTGTGGATACGGTGGGAACATGTGGATCTGAGCATGTGTGATGTCATTAAGGTTAGTGTAAATTTGTGTAAATGTTGAGTTGTCTTGTTTTTGTATGTTTTTATTGTCACAACAAAAAAGGTTTAATTTTTTTTTTTAATTTCTTTATTTTTGACAAATGTGACAGTTTGGAGAGAGAGCTTCCTGGACCAGTCATTCAGGATGAACACTCACTAAGAGAGAACGTATGTGGGTGAGAGAAAGTGTGTGTTCACTGAGGTCACTAACCCATTTCAAGTTCCTCACTGTGGTCACTAACCCATTTCAAGTTCCTCACTGTGGTCACTAACCCATTTCCTGTTGCTCATCATGGTCACTAACCCATTTCCTGTTGCTCATCATGGTCACTAACCCATTTCCTGTTGCTCACTGTGGTCACTAACCCATTTCCTGTTGCTCACTGAGGTCACTAACCCATTTCCTGTTGCTCACTGAGGTCACTAACCCATTTCCTGTTGCTCACTCTGGTCACTAACCCATTTCCTGTTGCTCACTGTGGTCACTAACCCATTTCCTGTTGCTCACTGTGGTCACTAACCAATTTCCTGTTGCTCATCATGGTCACTAACCCATTTCCTGTTGCTCATCATGGTCACTAACCCATTTCCTGTTGCTCACTGTGGTCAGTAACCCATTTCCTGTTGCTCACTGTGGTCACTAACCCATTTCCTGTTGCTCACTGTGGTCACTAACCCATTTCCTGTTGCTCACTGTGGTCACTAACCCATTTCCTGTTGCTCACTGTGGTCATTAACCCATTTCCTGGGTCTCGTTATATTGAACACAAAAAGACCTGGGTGGTACTCTCTCTCTTAGTGTTTCCCCTCAGCTTCAGATGAGGTGGTCAAGCTTGGACACATGCAAACCCCCAAAACACTTCCAGATCCAAGCCTTCCTAACGTGACTGAGTTGAGCTGCTATTACCCCTCCGGCCTCCGTCTTCCTGCTCAGTATTATTTTAGTGGTGACGTTCGTACATTCAGTCCAATTGTTTTAATCTGTTTCAAATTAACCTATTTTAAGCATTTCAACCCCTCTGCCCCTTTTAACTATATAAGCCTTTCTCTAGTGAGAAACAATCAGTAGATGAAACGAATGAGCAAAGCTGCATACCTCATAGCTGATCCTCACAGATAGATGATACTTTTGATTTCAGCTGTATTGATAATTAACCTGGAACCGCGTCAACTTTGGTCTCTGTCTGTCCACTGGCATGCACTAGACTGGAGTGTGTGAGGCAGGGCAGAGCTGTCGTGCACTAGACAGGAGTGTGTGAGGCAGGGCAGAGCTGAGAAGTTAAAAGGGTCCGTAGAGAGACACAGTTGAGAGTTGTGGAACTCCTACCTCCTGTCCAAGTGCAGCAGGGTGGAGAGGCTGAAAGGGCAGAGGGTGGTGGATGGTGGGGTGGTAGGTGGTGCTGACTGGAATGGATGGTTTCAGCTAAGGACAGCATCCACTCAAGATGAATAATGGAGAGGTCTTATTGTGAATAGATGACTGGTGGCAGTGACTGGGTTCAGCCATGCATCTGGACCCTCTGCTATCCCAGCAGGGTGTCCACCACCTGACGGGTCCTGAGAGCTCTCTTATCTCGCACTGCTTACTGCTTACAAACTCTCTCTCTCTCTCTCACACACACACACTTTCGCCCAGGCGTAACATACACACACACACGGTATGCACACACACACACACACACGGTACACACACGGCATGCACACGATACACACACAAACACACACTTGTCCTGTTCCGGTTCTCTCACAGTGCTCTCACCCCTTCAGCGCACTCTCTCTCTCTGCATCCCAGTACATATGGAGAGAATGTTCTGATTTCCCCTTCCAGTCTCATAGAATGACTCCCTCTCATGGGAGTCGGGCTACGTAACTTCTGACCATTTGAAAACACTTCATCACTTTTACAGCATTGTGGATTGATAAATGGTTGAAACAGCTGTCCATGTAGGAAATCATGTTCTCAATCAAACCACATCTTAGAAATGTTCTATAACAAGCTGATCTGGAACACCAGTGTTTAAAAACTCTTTAACCTTGTTTCTAACCGGCTGTTAGAGCATATTTTGACAATGGATTTAGAGGCGGATATTGAAAAAAAAAGATTCACTTGAACTTGATTGGTCAACTCCCCCAGCCTTCCTGATTCAATTAACATAATTTGTCTCCTTTTGGGGTGCTGCAGTTCAGTGTTGTGGCACTCTAACTTTGCCCACTCAGAGGGCTGAAAACACTCAAAAATCAGTCACCATATGTGATAAAAGTTAGGAATTTAGTTGGTGAGGGGTTAATATTGCACCGTTCCAGGAATATGAAAAAGGCTCAAAAGCAAACATTTTGGAAAAATGTGCTCAACCAGGCGGTTGATACATCAGTAAAAAGTAAGGTGAATATGACAACATGCTATATTATTAGGCAGCATAAATTGGTTTAACCACATTTCATGACCCATGTGATCAATTAATCAATATTCAGACTTAAGGTCGCATATAAAAGAATGTCTATAATAGTAATCTATACCACCTGAAAACGCATTCATTTCAACGTCATTGAATATTCATGTTTGGACATACAAAATTACCATAATTTGTTAAAATTTGACATCAATCCTCATTTACCAATGCTTACCTACCTACCTATAAAAGTCATTGAAGCAGACCTAAAGTAATTTTTGTTGAAATATTGTTGAGATGAGTAAAAATGCTAGGCCTATTCAAATTGCCATTCGAATAAGGCAGTGTTGATATGACCCTCTTTTGACTTCTCAACTGCATGGTAGATCTCTGTTATTTCCTAAATAAACATCAAGTTGAAAAAATAAATATTGGAAGTTCTTATTTGCATTGTTAGTAATAGGAATTTAAGGTGAAATTGTTTTTTTTTCAACATGTTTTTGAAGAAGGAACAGTTAAAGGTTTAAGACTACATTTGACCTTACAATTAGGCTAATTCATCTTTAAATGGGATAGCCTTTCAAAACGTTATTGTAGAATTAAATTAGAACATTTACCCACCCACTGGATACACACTGGTTGAATTAACGTTGTTTCCACCCAACGTGGAATAGACATTGTATTGATGTCTATGCCCAGTGGGCTACTTATAAGAAAAAACGTTTATTATAAGAAAAAAGTTATAAATTGAGATATCCATATTAAAAGTTTATTTTTCAAAGTAAACATATTACATGAATATGGTCTTACCTAAATAAATTCCATCCATATGTGCACATTTTTTCTTGGTCGTGTTTAGGTCCACATAAAAGAGAACCACGGGGTGTCCGAAACTCTCTCCGGGACTAGGATCCAACACCAGCACGGCATCATGCGCAGTCGATCCCGGGAAGAAATCCTGATGTCTGTCCTCCGGTACCGAACTCGTACCATAACCGCCCTGCTTCGGCGGTAGCATCGCTGAAGAATAGGAATCTGGGAGAATGGCGAGTACTTTCTCAGAGTTTGGCTCGGAGACGTACACCGCCACCCCGCTGAGCTGAAGATGGGACAGCCGCTTACATTCCCCCTCAGACAGAGACACCCTGCGGCACAAGTTTAACTTCAGGGACTGAAACCCGGTCTTCACCCACCGATCCAAGCGGCCAAACTTCACCTGGGAGCCGCGGGAGTTCCCCAGGACTAGAACCAAGATCAAAAGAGAGACGCGCATCCACTTGAGCCTCATGGTTTTGTTGGGAAAAATATTTGCCTTTACGAATTTATTTATTCCACTTAGTTTTTTTTGTTTGTTTTGTTGATAAACTCTCTCAATTATAGGCTACCACTTTCCAAAACTTAAAATGTAGGCTACAAGTTTATTTTGGAATATTAACTCTCTGTAGACGCAAACTTGACGGCTCTCAACTGTCTTATCAAATGTGAGAGATGCAGCTCTCTACATTAAATGAGGACTTCAAAGGGCTCAGAGCGGCATCCAGATGGAGAGTACTATGCAACAGTAACTCCATCCCACAGGCTCTGACATACCAGTAAACAAAGGGGGAGAGGGGGAGTTGGAGAGGGAGGGGGAACCCGGTGCAGCATGATCATGGGGGTAACAGGCTACCTGGCTGTCAAGGGCAGGGAGAGCGCATCATGTGCGCGCGCTGACGCACGGCGCGTCCACTTTTGTTCCAAAGAATGCTGAGCAGGAGTCAATACTGGCAGGGGTGATTCACATAAAAAAAATATAAGCCTAATGATTATTAAATAAAACCAATATGCTTCTTAAACAATATCTACTGTATCTTTAAAATTAAAATACTTGAGCTGTGCCCTTGGGAAGACATCATGCAGAGTTTGCAGATGCTTCGTCCCCTAAAGAGGCAATATGTTGTTGCTACATCCATTTTTTGGACTAAATTGAACGAATGATATGCAACCATTGATTCTTGAAGAATATAAAACTTATGAGCTTCAACAGTCACAGCCCATCAGAACCCAAAATACAAGCTTGTTAGTAAAGAAAAGTAAAGTAGGATAACACTGTATAGCCTCAAAATAGGGTTCATCCCATATAAATATAAATCTATATCATGGATGGTCAGTCCTTACATTCATAGCTCTGTCTATGAATTTGAGCGTGATTACATTTATCAAGTGCCATCCCTCAGCTTTTTACCAAAACAGTGACAGTGAGTATGCTTTGTTATCGTTTCAACTGCAGATTGCCCCTTTGACTCTGAAACATAGTTGTTGCCATTGCTTTATAACTTAGTTGTGCACAGTTCACATAGCTCTGAACTCGGCCCTTACCCATGCGTAAAGCCACATGATGGATGAAAAATTCTGTCTCAGTCCAGCACTGTGTACTACCATGTGTATCCTGTACATTTGACTAATAAAGCATGAAACCAGAGCCATGTATTTAGAGTTATTTTTTATAGTGTTCTAGTTCTAGACATTCAGTTACATATAATTGTTTTAATATTCCCCATGTAATGTTAATAGGGAGCTAACATGGCTGCCATTAAAAATGTTGAAGTGTCATGTTAAATGCATCATAACACGGAAACCGCATTTGGCCCAACTCTCTAAATACATGGCTCTGCTTGAAACTAGCGCCATCCAGTGGCTAGGTTAGCCCTACAACACAGTCCAACCACATCAAACATGCAGTTCATTCAGTGTCCGCTGAGGGTCCCCGTCGTCAAAGTTAAAAGAGAACAGCTGACTGGACGCTGACCTGGCACAGGGAACACATCTTCAGTTATAGGCTGTATATAGGGTGTCAAAATTCCGGTTACTTTCCCAAAATTCCAAGGTTATCAAAAAATACTGGCGGAACTACTTTAAGACGAATTTCCTAAAGTATTTCTTATCCTGGTTGATTCCAGGAATCTTCCAACCAGGTTATTTTTAAAACGTGGGTATTTTGGGAAAATGACCAGTGTTTTGCAACGCTAGCCCTGACTGGAATAATTCACCAGTCACCAGTCACCTACTATTCATATGCATATAACTTCCTCAGTATTTGTTGAAGGTTTTCTTCTCTACTTCCCATAAAGCTAAAGTCCCAGTTGTGTCCGTTGGGTTACCTAGCAACGTGTGTTTAAACAGGGTAGGTCGGGACATATGTGCTTTTCAGCCCTCTATGCCTGTACTTTGCGAGGGTACTTCACTTGCGGTTTTGAGGAACGTAGCCCGAAGTGTTACCTGCTGGGCACAGACATGAGTTGAATGTCTAGTTTTGATTTACATTTGATTGAGTTGTCATTAAACTAACGTGAATTAAACATGAAATCAACAAAAATGTGAGACAATGTCATTGGATTTAAGTTAAAAGTTGGGTAAAAAATAAATAAAAAAATCCCACATTTCCTTTATGTTGGAAGTTTTCCACGTAGACTTTTGACTTGACTTAAAAGCCCTTTCCCAACAATACAGAGATTAAAACACAATAAAATAACAATAACGAGGCTATATATGGTACCGGTACCGGGTCAACAGTCTGTGTAACAGGTTTTGGTAACAGTCTTTGTGTAATGGTATTGGTAACAGTCTTTGTGTAATGGTATTGGCAACAGTCTTTGTGTAATGGTATTGGTAACAGTCTTCGTGTAATGGTATTGGTAACAGTCTTTGTGTAATGGTATTGGTAACAGTCTTTGTGTAATGGTATTGGTAACAGTCTTTGTGTAATGGTATTGGTAACAGTCTTTGTGTAATGGTATTGGTAACAGTCTTTGTGTAATGGTATTGGTAACAGTCTTTGTGTAATGGTATTGGTAACAGTCTTTGTGTAATGGTATTGGTAACAGTCTTTGTGTAATGGTATTGGTAACAGTCTTTGTGTAATGGTATTGGTAACAGTCTTTGTGTAATGGTATTGGTAACAGTCTTTGTGTAATGGTATTGGTAACAGTCTTTGTGTAATGGTATTGGTAACAGTCTTCGTGTAATGGTATTGGTAACAGTCTTTGTGTAATGGTATTGGTAACAGTCTTTGTGTAATGGTATTGGTAACAGTCTTCGTGTAATGGTATTGGTAACAGTCTTCGTGTAATGGTATTGGTAACAGTCTTTGTGTAATGGTATTGGTAACAGTCTTCGTGTAATGGTATTGGTAACAGTCTTCGTGTAATGGTATTGGTAACAGTCTTCGTGTAATGGTATTGGTAACAGTCTTTGTGTAATGGTATTGGTAACAGTCTTTGTGTAATGGTATTGGTAACAGTCTTCGTGTAATGGTATTGGTAACAGTCTTTGTGTAATGGTATTGGTAACAGTCTTCGTGTAATGGTATTGGTAACAGTCTTCGTGTAATGGTATTGGTAACAGTCTTCGTGTAATGGTATTGGTAACAGTCTTCGTGTAATGGTATTGGTAACAGTCTTCGTGTAATGGTATTGGTAACAGTCTTTGGTGTACAGCAGCTTAACAGACAGGATATTTTGTAGCATGATAAATCTGACCATTGTGTGTTGCTGCTTGTTAAGTTGGTACAGCAACATTTTCTCTACGCCGTTTCCGACAAAATAGGCCCACATCACAATCCTCCTGGCCTCTGCATAGGCATCTGTCCCTGGCAGTCCTCGCTTGAGTGGCTCATCCTGTCTTTGGCTGATCTATGATGACTGATCATACTGTAGCAGCCTATGTACAGTTGAAGTCGGAAGTTTACATTTTTAAATTTATTTTTAATTAATTTATTTATTTATTTATTTTTAAATCTTTATTTTAACAGGGAGAAAACAGACTGAGACCTGGATCTCTTTTACGGCTGTGCCCTGTGTAAACATGTTGACATGTACAGTTTTAGACATACAGACAAGAACATTTCAAACATACAAAACAAAAACACAATTCAACAGAAACAATCACAAACAACATCATACTGATCCTCCATAACATTTTTTAAAATGGGCAAGGGACACCAGAGTGTCTAACTTAAGTTGGATCTGCAGTTTGTTCCATAAATAAGGTGCAAAGGAACTGAAGGCAGTCCTACCCAACTCTGTGGAGACCACAGGAGTCTCTAATGTCATCCACATCTGTGATCTGGTTTTAAAATTAGTATATCTAGTGGAAATTAATGATATATATGGAGGTCGTTTTAAAAGAAATGCTTTATAAATAAACAAGAGAGCATGTTGCTCTCGCCTCACAGATAGAGAGGCCCAACCCACATGTTGATATAGGATACAGTGATGAGTTTTGTAACTATCACCCGTGATAAACCTGAGTGCACAATGGTAAATAGCATCCAGTGGTTTTAATGTGTTTGCCGATGCATGCATATAGATAATATCACCATAATCTAAAACGGACATAAAAGTAGCCTGCACAATTTGTTATCTATTTACGGAGGACAGACAAGCCCTGTTTCTGTAAAGGAACCCTATCTTGAATTTGAGCTTTTTTTTCCCAATTCAGTAACATGTTTTTTAAAAGAAAGCCTATCATCTAACCATACCCCTAAGTATTTATATGCAGAGACCTGTTTGATTTGAGTACCATCCAAGCTAGTGATTACAAAAGTGTTTCTAATTGAGAGTTTAGACCTAGAAAAAAACACAACATTTTGTTTTCTTAGCGTTTAAAACAAGTTTAAGCTGTAAAAGAGACCCCTGTAGTATCCTAAAATCAGACTCCAACTGCATTAAAGCTTGGTCCGCTGTTGGAGCGATAGAGTACATCACTGTGTCATCTGCATATAAATGGAATTTACAATATCTGATATCATCACCAATGTTGTTTATATAAAGTGAGAACAATAGTGGGCCAATTATTGAACCCTGAGGGACCCCTTTAAGTAACTGTAAGGGGTCAGACTTGACCCCGTCGACCATGACGGCCTGAGTTCTATCTATAAGATAGTCATAAAACCATCGACAGGCATCAGTGCCCAGTCCTATAGGTGACAGCTTACTCAAAAGGATAGCATGGTCTACAGTGTCAAAAGCTTTTGACAAATCTACAAACAACGCAGCACAGTGCTTTCTATCATCTAAGGCATTTGCAATATCATTTACAACAAGCATAGTGGCCGATGTGGTACTGTGTTTAGATCTAAAACCAGATTGATTGGTGCTAAAAATACTGTTAACAGAAAGAAAAGATTGTAACTGTTTGTTGACTATAGATTCTAGGATCTTTGCCAGACAAGGGAGCCTAGAGATGGGTCGATAGTTATCCAAATCACTACCGTCACCTCCCTTATGTAATGGCAGAACAAAAGCTGCTTTCCACACCTTAGGGATATTTCCTGTGCTTAATGTTAGATAAAAAATGTGTGTCACTGAACCAGCAATGATAGGTGCAGCACACTTAAGTAAGTACGGGTCTAAGTTGTCAGCGCCTAAGGATTTCTTAGTATCAATGGCACACAGGGCAGCTAGAACCTCTGCTTCAGTCATTTTCTGGAAACTAAAAACAGGGTTACCATTTTTCAGAGTAACGGTTGAAAAGCAAGACGAAAAATCAACTAACTGGGCAGTACCACAATGGCCACTTTTCTTTTCAAATAAAAAACCAGCAGAGATGAAATGCTTATTAAAAGTATCACAAATATCATTTTTTTCACTTAGAATACAGGAGTCTGAGATAATTTGCTTAGGAAGAGAAAGCGCAGAATTCCCCCGTTTCAGTGAATTAACGGTTTTCCAGAATTTTGCAGGATCTCCTGCACAATCTGTCATAGCATTAAGGAAGTAATTTGATTTTGCCTTTTTGACAGCTGCAGTACATTTATTTCTCAATTGCCTAAAAAACAGGCAATCAGCTGGAGTACCTGTTTTCCTCGCCAAGGCCCAGGCCCGATTCTTTTGCAGAAAAAGACCTGACAATTCAGGAGAGAACCAAGAACTGGTTCGGTTTCTTACTCTGTGATTCTTAAGCGGGGCGTGTTTATCAGACATAGAGGGAACAATAGAAGAGAGAAAAGCAAGGGCTAAAACCGGGTCCAGAAAGCAGCAAGTGGATAAAAGCTCAGAGTGATATAAGTCAAGGATAAAAGCTTGCTGTGAGAAATGTTTATAATTTCTCTTAGAGATTATACAGGGATCAGAGTGTTTCAGCCTGGTATCTCTAATACAAGCAATAGAGCAGTGGGGGTATTTAATATATAATATTATGGGGGTATTTAACCCACTGGCTGTGTATTTATGGGGGGTATTTGTTAGAATAATGTCTAGTAGAGTCGATTCTTAAAGTTGGGACGTACATCTTAGCCAAATACATTTAAACTCAGTTTTTCACAATTCCTGACATTTAATCCTAGTACACATTCCCCGTCTTAGGTCAGTTAGGATCACCACTTTATTTTAAGAATGTGAAATGTCAGAATAATAGTAGAGAGAATTATTTCTTTCAGGTTTTTATTTCTTTCATCACATTCCCAGTGCGTCAGAAGTTTACATACACTCAATTAGCATTTGGTAGCATTGCCTTTAAATTGTTTAACTTGGGTCAAACGTTTCGGGTAGCCATCCACAAGCTTCCCACAATAAGTTGGGTGAATTTTGTCCCATTCCTCCTGACAGAGCTGGTGTAACTAAGTCAGGTTTGTAGGCCTCCTTGCTCGCACATGCTTTTTCAGTTCTGCCCACACATTTTCTATAGGATTGAGGTCAGGGCTTTGTGATGGCCACTCCAATACCTTGAATTTGTTGTCCTTAAGCCATTTTGCTACAACTTTGGAAGTATGCTTGGGGTCATTGTCCATTTGGAAGACCTATTTGCGACCAAGCTTTAACTTCCTGACTGATGTCTTGAGATGTTGCTTCAATATATTCACATAATTTTCCTTCCTCATGATGCCATCTATTTTGTGAAGTGCACCAGTCCCTCCTGCAGCAACATACCCCCACAGCATGATGCTGCCACCCCCGTGCTTCACGGTTGGGATGGTGTTCTTCGGCTTGCAAGGCACCCCCTTTTTCCTCCAAACATAACGATGGTCATTATGGCGAAACAGTTCTATTTTTGTTTCATCAGACTAGAGGACATTTCTCCAAAAAGTACGGTCTTTGTCCCCATGTGCAGTTGCAAACCGTAGTCTGGCTTTTTTATGGTGGTTTTGGAGCAGTGGCTTCTTCCTTGCTGAGCGGCCTTTCATGTTATGTCGGTATAGGACTCGTTTTACTGTGGATATAGTTACTTTTGTACCTGTTTCCTCCAACATCTTCACAAGGTCCTTTGTTGTTGTTCTGGGATTGATTTGCACTTTTCGCACCAAAGTACATTCATCTCTAGGAGACAGAACGTCTCTCCTTCCTGAGCGGTATGAAGGCTGCGTGGTCCCATGGTGTTTATACTTGCGTACTATTGTTTGTACAGATGAACGTGGTACCTTCAGGCGTTTGGAAATTGCTCCCAAGGATGAACCAGACTTGTGGAGGTCTACAATTTTATTTTTTCTGAGGTCTTGTCTGATTTATTTAGATTTTCCCATGATGTCAAGCAAAGAGGCACTGAGTTTGAAGGTAGGCCTTGAAATACATCCACAGGTACACCTCCAATTGACTCAAATTATGTCAATTAGCCTATCAGAAGCTTCTAAAGCCACGACATAATTTTCTGGAATTTTCCAAGCTGTTTAAAGGCACAGTCAACTTAGTGTATGTAAACTTCTGACCCACTGGAATTGTGATACAGTGAAATAATCTGTCTGTAAACAATTGTTGGAAAAATTACTTGTGTCATGCACAAAGTAGATGTCCTAACCGACTTGCCAAAACTATAGTTTGTTAACAATACATTTGTGGAGTGGTTGAAAAACGAGTTTTAATGAATCCAACCTAAGTGTATGTAAACTTCCGACTTCAACTGTAAGTATATGATGACTGATTATACTGCAGCAGCCTATGGAAGTCTATGGTGACGGATCACCAGGTAACCAGAGACAGAGAAGAGCGTGTATCAATTGTTACAGGAGTGGCATCACAAGCTACGTCCCAAATGGCACCCTATTCCCTGTACAGTGCAATACTTTTGAACAGAGCCCTAGTGGTAGTGCACTATATAGGGAATAGGGTACAATTTGGGACAATCCCTCAGAGTGGACCTACCATCAGTGTGAATTGCAGGTGGTTTGTCACCATGCATATTTCATCCTGGACTGAATGTGAGATGACGGAGGTGAGGTTCGTTACGTGATTCTGTTGTAAAGGAGAGTATCCAATGACCAGGGGGGGCATGTGGGGTTCGTTTTGATGAAGAGCTGAGAGCTGCAAGCACGACACTAAGCCTTGACTATGGTCCAGTAGACCAGAGAAGAATGTGTACTTTGTTTTTGTGTGCAGAAGCGCCTGTAGGTCGGGCATGTAAAACGTAAAACGCATTCGGCCTTCTACACAAACTACCCATAAGCGGCAGGTAAGCAGGTAGGGTGGCAGGTAGTCTAGCCGTTAAAGCGTTGGGCAAGTAACCGAAAGGTTGCAGGTGTGAATCCACAAGCCGACTAGGTAAGAAATATGTACTTTGTGCCCCTTTAGCTCCAGGGGGCCATACTACTATGGCTGACCCTGTAATACAACACATTACACTGCACCTATCATACTACTATGGCTGACCCTGTAAAACAACACATTACACTGCACCTATCATACTACTATGGCTGACCCTGTAGAACAACACATTACACTGCACCTATCATACTACTATGGCTGACCCTGTAAAACAACACATTACACTGCACCTATCATACTACTATGGCTGACCTTGTAAAACAACACATTACACTGGACCTATCATACTACTATGGCTGACCCTGTAAAACAACACATTACACTGCACCTATCATACTACTATGGCTGACCTTGTAAAACAACACATTACACTGGACCTATCATACTACTATGGCTGACCCTGTAAAACAACACATTACACTGGACCTATCATACTACTATGGCTGACCCTGTAAAACAACACATTACACTGCACCTATCATACTACTATGGCTGACCCTGTAAAACAACACATTACACTGGACCTATCATACTACTATGGCTGACCCTGTAAAACAACACATTACACTGCACCTATCATACTACTATGGCTGACCCTGTAAAACAACACATTACACTGGACCTATCATACTACTATGGCTGACCCTGTAAAACAACACATTACACTGGACCTATCATACTACTATGGCTGACCCTGTAAAACAACACATTACACTGGACCTATCATACTACTATGGCTGACCCTGTAAAACAACACATTACACTGGACCTATCATACTACTATGGCTGACCCTGTAAAACAACACATTACACTGGACCTATCATACTACTATGGCTGACCCTGTAAAACAACACATTACACTGGACCTATCATACTACTATGGCTGACCCTGTAAAACAACACATTACACTGGACCTATCATACTACTATGGCTGACCCTGTAAAACAACACATTACACTGGACCTATCATACTACTATGGCTGACCCTGTAAAACAACACATTACACTGGACCTATCATACTACTATGGCTGACCCTGTAAAACAACACATTACACTGCACCTATCATACTACTATGGCTGACCCTGTAAAACAACACATTACACTGCACCTATCATACTACTATGGCTGACCCTGTAAAAACACATTACACATTACTACTGGCTGACCCTGTAAACAACACATAAACTGACCTATCATACTATGGCTGACCCTGTAAAACAACACATTACACTGCACCTATCATACTACTATGGCTGACCCTGTAAAACAACACATTACACTGGACCTATCATACTACTATGGCTGACCCTGTAAAACAACACATTACACTGGACCTATCATACTACTATGGCTGACCCTGTAAAACAACACATTACACTGGACCTATCATACTACTATGGCTGACCCTGTAAAACAACACATTACACTGGACCTATCATACTACTATGGCTGACCCTGTAAAACAACACATTACACTGGACCTATCATACTACTATGGCTGACCCTGTAAAACAACACATTACACTGCACCTATCATACTAGTATGGCTGACCCTGTAAAACAACACATTACACTGGACCTATCATACTACTATGGCTGACCCTGTAAAACAACACATTACACTGGACCTATCATACTACTATGGCTGACCCTGTAAAACAACACATTACACTGCACCTATCATACTACTATGGCTGACCCTGTAAAACAACACATTACACTGCACCTATCATACTACTATGGCTGACCCTGTAAAACAACACATTACACTGGACCTATCATACTACTATGGCTGACCCTGTAAAACAACACATTTCACTGCACCTATCATACTACTATGGCTGACCCTGTAAAACAACACATTACACTGTACCTATCATACTACTATGGCTGACCCTGTAAAACAACACATTACACTGCACCTATCATACTACTATGGCTGACCCTGTAAAACAACACATTACACTGCACCTATCATACTACTATGGCTGACCCTGTAAAACAACACATTACACTGCACCTATCATACTACTATGGCTGACCCTGTAAAACAACACATTACACTGGACCTATCATACTACTATGGCTGACCCTGTAAAACAACACATTTCACTGCACCTATCATACTACTATGGCTGACCCTGTAAAACAACACATTACACTGCACCTATCATACTACTATGGCTGACCCTGTAAAACAACACATTACACTGCACCTATCATACTACTATGGCTGACCCTGTAAAACAACACATTACACTGCACCTATCATACTACTATGGCTGACCCTGTAAAACAACACATTACACTGGACCTATCATACTACTATGGCTGACCCTGTAAAACAACACATTACACTGCACCTATCATACTACTATGGCTGACCCTGTAAAACAACACATTACACTGGACCTATCATGCTACTATGGCTGACCCTGTAAAACAACACATTACACTGCACCTATCATACTACTATGGCTGACCCTGTAAAACAACACATTACACTGCACCTATCATACTACTATGGCTGACCCTGTAAAACAACACATTACACTGCACCTATCATACTACTATGGCTGACCCTGTAAAACAACACATTACACTGGACCTATCATACTACTATGGCTGACCCTGTAAAACAACACATTACACTGGACCTATCATACTACTATGGCTGACCCTGTAAAACAACACATTTCACTGCACCTATCATACTACTATGGCTGACCCTGTAAAACAACACATTACACTGTACCTATCATACTACTATGGCTGACCCTGTAAAACAACACATTACACTGCACCTATCATACTACTATGGCTGACCCTGTAAAACAACACATTACACTGCACCTATCATACTACTATGGCTGACCCTGTAAAACAACACATTACACTGCACCTATCATACTACTATGGCTGACCCTGTAAAACAACACATTACACTTGACCTATCATACTACTATGGCTGACCCTGTAAAACAACACATTACACTGCACCTATCATACTACTATGGCTGACCCTGTAAAACAACACATTACACTGGACCTATCATACTACTATGGCTGACCCTGTAAAACAACACATTACACTGCACCTATCATACTACTATGGCTGACCCTGTAAAACAACACATTACACTGCACCTATCATACTACTATGGCTGACCCTGTAAAACAACACATTTCACTGAATCTATTTGGTGTCTGTGAATACACACCTAACCCCAATGGCTATGTGCCTATTGATTCAAATTATGCATACAAGCGTTACGCTCATGCAATGTCATTCCTTGAGCACATACCATTGCCTACATAGAAATGAAGAGCTATTTGCATGTGAAATTGCACAGGATCACCACGGTAAAATTAATGTTATATTGGATATTCGGTGGATACTCGGTTTTTCCCTTGCCAATAGCTATTGAATCGAGCATGCCATGACTATGAAGATGGTATATTCTAAATCAGGGGTGGATAGAGAACAATCCACACTTTTTTAGTTGTTTAAACTGTGGATTTTGCTCTATCCTCCCCTGATTTAGAATATACCATCTTCATAGTCATGGCATGCTCGATTCAATAGCTATTGAAGATTGAAAGTTTTAAAAAATAACTGTAAATGTCAACAAACTAATACAGATCTAATGTTACGGCAAATAATATGTCTAAACTCCAATATACTGATAGAGTAAAAAAAAACTATATTTTTTTAAATGTACAAGAAGAGTATAATATTTATGAAGGACATTGTAAACAAGAACGGTAAAATTATGTCACACAAGCAGTGTTGTGTTCGAGACCGCCTAAAGCGAGACCGATTCAAGACCAAGACCGAAGGGGGGGGGGGGGGGGGGGGGGGGGGGGGGGGGGGGGACTGAGTCAAGACCGAAACCGGAAGGGGGGCAATGGAGTTCCGAGACCGAGTCAAGACCGAGACCAGAAAAATGCGAGTCCAATTCAAGACCATGATTGAAATTTTGTCAAATCACCACCATAATAAGAGTTCAAAATGTCCAGTATTTCTGTGTTCATATTTCAGAACAACACATGGAGACATATTTAGACATTCAGAATAGTGAAAAAAAATGCATGCTGAGGGCAAATAGAGCCACTCTACAAATTATTACTAACCCAAACACAGTGGGGAACAATGGGCCTTCTACGCCTTCAGAGAAGGGCTAAGGATTCATACAATTATGATTATAATAATAATGATAAGTATACTATTATTTTAAATGATGTTCTGATTTAATCTCTTTAGTTTTTGTTGGAAACACTGAAGAGAAAAAAGATCCAATCAGGATTTTTCTTTGCTGGTCTCTGGGGAGATAAATCTACCTTGCTAAATCAGCCATTGGCTCAGTGGTCTAAAGTGGTCTAAAATAAAAATAATGTATGCACTCACTAACTGTAAGTCACTCTGGATAAGAGCTGTGCCACTAGAGATCCTGGTTCGAATCCAGGCTCTGTCGTATCCGGCCGCGACCGGGAGACCCATGGGGCGGCGCACAATTGGCCCAGGGTAGTGGAGGGAATGGCCGGCAGGGATGTAGCTCAGTTGGTATGGCGTTTGCAACGCCAGGGTTGTGGGTTCAATTCCCACGGGGGGCCATGAAAAAATAAATAATGTATGTACTCATTAACTGTAAGTCGCTCTGGATAAGAGCGTCTGCTAAATGATTAAAATGTAAATGGCATCAGAAACTAGATTAAGGCATCTGCCGTTCAACTGTATTAGGTGACAGTGGAATCAACCAATCACATTTTGACTTAATGGTGTGACCGTTTTTACAAAAACGTATGGAAACTTCTGCCTTCTTGAAGGCCAACAGGTCACTGCGCAATAGCAAGTAGTAGTTTTCCCACAGTCTAGCTAGCTAGCTTTTGTTGTTGGCTAGTTTGCAGCAGCCGCAGCAGGTGGTATCAAAGAGGATGTTGTTGCTAATTTGTTAGCTTCTCCCTTTTCAAGAATAACTTTCAACAAGAAGTAAGTTTCAAATGATCATCATCTGTTGAGTGGAACTTTTTATTGCAGCGCGATTGCTGTTGTTAGCCACCTCTTGGAAAATGTGGAACATTGTTGCATTTAAAGTGGAACTGACAGCATTTTAGCAACATGAACTTTTATTAAAATCTGTTCATATACACTCCCAAGAAGAATATGACACTTTTTAAAAACATTTTCTGACAAGTGACCACTTAGATATGGTAATTGTCACGTTTTCATAAATTCTTAGAATGTTTGGGATTTATGTATACCAAGGCATTTGTGGAAATTCTATAGCAATTAATAGACACTGCAGTAAATAAAACCGAACAAAAACATACGTCTTGTCCAGGACCGGAGTCTACACAGACCGCTGCGTTATAGGCAATCAGAGCTACAGTAGGCCTTTATATAAACAAGAAATTTGCCACACGGGCCTGCCATCATTCACTTTGAACTGGACTGTGTGTTTTCAGGCAGTTGCAACAGGGCAACTTTAGATCATTAGAACACATTCGCCAAAAGCCACAAAATACACATGAATGGATTTCTGCAAATATGTAAACACCACGGGAGTCCTCTTACATTTGGGAACTTTACAGTCCTATTGATCAAACAACCATGAAAGGGTAGTCTCTCTCTCCCTCAGTTATGCACATCAACAACAACAAGATCAACATCTAATGTTAGCCAGATCAAGATGAACTAAAATCTAACGAAGGAACATTAGATAAACCCTCTCAAACTTTTTCAGCTAGCTGGCCGTCAAAATTGCACTGATAAATGATGGGGGATTGTAGCCTCCTCCTCCTTCAGCTTGCCTGCCAGTGCATGCTTGTCCCAACCAAGCACCCAAGCTAACTGGCTAAAGTTGACTAGCTTGCTAGCTAGCTACTTCCAGACACAAATGAGAGAACACCTCACTCTGACCATTTTACTCGCCGTAGCAGAGCTGGTTAGGCTGTTTACATGTTATCTAGAGCGTTCTTGACTAACTATTAATTATTTTTTGTCTACGTTTACTGACACCGGTCATATCTAGCGGGTGTTGCGTGTTCGTATATTAATCCGTTATTCTGTGCTCTGGCACACTCAGACTAGAGTGCTCTGAAATCGGAGTTGATAGCCAGAGTGAATTTGCGAACGCAAGAGATATGCTAACTGGATAACAGTCATTCAAGTTCTTGCTAGCTAACCAAATGACACCTGCATCTCTAGCTGTGTATAGCCACCGAAAAACGATATGAGGGGGAAAAGTCAGTCACTCACCCACTCTTCCAATGGCATGACATCCGACTAGCAGCTAGCTATCTAGCTAACGTTAGGGTCCGTGTTTTTAGCTTGCTACATAAATAGATACGCTAGTCTATTAGCCACGTTATGACTAAGTTGTGATCATTGCCCTTGCTAGTTTGATTGTATTGGCATTCCCAGCCTTAGTTACATTCGTCCGTTTACGTCCAAAATATTGAGTCATTGAAACTGAAACAGTGCGTCCCGAATGGAGGCAGCAAACAATGTACCAGGCCAGCTGTGATTTACAACCTGAGAGCAATATTTTTTGGAATACCAAGAAATGTATTGGTGAATTATATTAATCATGCATTGAACTGCATCCATCTTTTCTGCCAACAATGCCTTCGTGTACGTCATGGAACGTTGAGTCAAATATAACCTATTTTTACGACCTCTTATCAAGTTGGTTTTGTAGCATAAACTGGGAATTTTTGAGTGATACTATGATTGTCTGTTTGTTTCATATCTGCAAAGTAGTTCAAACGCTGTCAGTTCCACTTTAACGTCTTAAGGTTTGTACCCTTTTTTTTTCAATTTTCGCCTAAAATGACATCCCCAAATCTAACTGCCTGTAGCTCAGGACCTGAAGCAAGGATATGCATATTCTTGATACCATTTGAAAGGAAACACTTTGAAGTTTGTGGAAATGTTAAATGAATGTACGAGAATATAACACATTAGATCTGGTAAAAGATGTTGTTTTTTGTTCCATAATCTTTGAAATGCAAGAGAAAGGCCACAATGTAATATTGCAGTTTAGGCGCAATTTAGATTCTGGACACTAGATGGCAGCACTGTGTGTGCAAAGTTTCAGAATGATCCAGTGAAGCATTGCAATACTGGACTATTTTGTATCAAGTCTGCCCAAATCTGCCGAATTGGTCTATGACTATAGAGGACATACAAAAATGATATGGTTATACAAAATGTATGCCGGGCGGGGTGGGTGTGGAGCCAGAGGCAGCAAGGGTTCAAACTGTAGAACCCAGTTCCGACATTTGAATATAAAAATTGATTTTATCAAACAAAACTATGCTACATTTTTTATCTGGGACCCTTAGGATGACAAATCAGAGCAAGATTACTGAATGTAAGTACATTATTTACCTTCAGAGGTGAATGTATCAAGCCAGTTGCCGTGATACATTTTGTGTTGTTGTGCACTCTCCTCAAACAATAGCATGGTCTTTTTTCACTGTAATAGCTACTGTAAATTAGACAGTGCTGTTAGATTAACAAGAATTTAAGCTTTCTGCCCATATAAGACATGTCTATGTCCTGGAAAGTTTGCTGTTACTTAAAACAGTCATGCTAATCACATTAGCGCACGTTAGCTCAATCATCCCGTAAAGGTTCAACTTTAGGTCACTGGTTACTTTGTGTTCTAAACGTGAAATGTTTTTTGCACCGGGAAGTAATAGTTGTACATTTCGATTGGGAAATGGTTAATGGTTGTGTTTTTGCATTCTTATGATAGAGACCTACTGGCTTATTATGTCCGAGTTTATGGACTGCTTATCCTTTAAACATCATGCTGTGTGTGACTGCTGTCTTTCCATCAGCCCTATCCAGTGGTATAGTGGTGCCTGGAGAAGTGGCTATACTCAAATTTAGCCAAAAGTTCCCAAACTACAAAAAAATTACGTGATGGTCTAAGTCCACAACAATGCTTAAATCACATCAATCTGATTGGGGAGGCCTGTCAGGGCCTGGCTCCCCAGTGGGTGGGCCTGTCAGGGCCTGGCTCCCCAGTGGGTGGGCCTGTCAGGGCCTGGCTCCCCAGTGGGTGGGCCTGTCAGGGCCTGGCTGACTTTTTAAATACCTGGTTTGCATACCCATTTACTGGTAGATATCATAAGTTCAAACGTCTTTCCTACCCTACCGGCTACCGATGTCGTTCTTCTGTGAGCTGCTCCATGCCAACACCAGTTGAGAGCTGCACACTCTTGCTGCCTGCAGATTGTGGTCCTCTGTAGCTCAGCTGGTAGAGCACAGCGTTTGTAATGCCAAGGTAGTGGGTGTGATCCCCGGGACCACCCATACACAAAAATGTATGCACGCGTGACTGTAAGTCGCTTTGTATAAAAGCGTCTGCTAAATGGCATATTATTATTATTATTTATATTCCTCTGAAACTAGGCTGTGTGGCGGCGCGCATGTGAATATATTTCACGTTCTTTGCGATTGTGTAGGCTACTTTGTGCACGATATCTCTATTGCACTACATAATTGATCAATCGTATACCTTCACTGCACTACTTTGATACGCATCAGTAGCACAGGAGGCTGCTGAGGGGAGGACGGCTCATAAAAAATGCCCCGGAACGGAGCAAATTTTTAAAAACCATTCCACTGATTCCGCTCCAGTCATTACCACGAGCCCGTTCTCCCCAATTAAGATGCCACCAACCTCCTGTGATCAGTAGGGATTAAGAAGTGGGTATAGTGCTTATACCTGCATATATCCTTTTTTACATTTCCATTTTAGTTATCTAGCAGATGCTCTTATCCAGTGCAACTTACAGTAGTGAGTTCATACATTTTCATACTAGTCCCCTGTGGGAATCGAACCGACAACCCTGGCGTTGCAAGCACCATGCTCTACCAAAATGAGCTACGCGGGACTGTCACACACTGAAGGCCTATAGGTTCACCACTGTGCAAACATGTCTATAAAATATATATATATATAAAGGTTGTTAAGATACTGTATTAATGTTCCAAGAAAGGAGTGTATATATTTGTCCTGGTGAATCGGTTTCATGCGCAGACTGAATGGAAGATGATAATGAGGTTTTTACTATTGCTGGTCGGGAAGAAATTACAAGTCCTCACTGTCCGAGACTGAGTCAAGACCGAGTACAAATGTATCCAACACCGAGACACTCAATATGGGTCTCGAGAAGCCGGTCTTGAGTACTACAACACTGCTCACAAGCAACTAACAACAGTGTATGGAGGTGTATGCTCAATACAAAACAATTACCAACTCATCACGGCTCTGCCACAAAATTAGAAGAAGCAATTATTTAAAGAAGGAATTAAATAATTAGTCTGTCTGCCACCCATTAAAAATCATAAATGGCTTAAAATTATATATATATATATATATATACAGTCATGGCCAAAATTGTTGGCACCCCTGAAATTTTTCCAGAAAATGAAGTATTTCTCACAGAAAAGTATTGAAATTACACATGTTTTGCTATGCACATGTTTATTTCCTTTGTGTGTATTGGAATAACACAAAAAAAAACAGGAAAAAAGCAAATTTGACATAATTTCACACAAAACTAAAAAAATGGGCCGGACAAAGTTATTGGCACCCTTTCAAAATTGTGGATAAATAAGTTTGTTCCAAGCATGTGATGCTCCTTTAAACTCACCTGGGGCAAGTAACAGGTGTGGGCAATCTAAAAATCACACCTGAAAGCAGATAAAAAGGAGAGAAGTTGACTCAGTCTTTGCATTGTGTTTCTGTGTGTGCCACACTAAGCATGGAGAACAGAAAGAGGAAAAGAGAACTGTCTGAGGACTTGAGAACCAAAATTGTGGAAAAATATCAACAATCTCAAGGTTACAAGTCCATCTCCAGAGATCTAGATGTTCCTTTGTCCACAGTGCGCAACATGATCAAGAAGTTTGCAACCCATGGCACTGTAGCTAATCTCCCTGGACGTGGACGGAAGAGAAAAATTGATGAAAGGTTGCAACGCAGGATAGTCCGGATGGTGGATAAGCAGCCCCAAACAAGTTCCAAAGAAATTCAAGCTGTCCTGCAGGCTCAGGGTGCATCAGTGTCAGCGCGAACTATACGTCGAAATTTGAATGAAATGAAACGCTATGGCAGGAGACCCAGGAGGACCCCACTGCTGACACAGAGACATAAAAAAGCAAGACTACAGTTTGCCAAAATGTACATGAGTAAGCCAAATTCCTTCTGGGAGAACGTCTTATGGACAGATGAGACCAAGATAGAGCTTTTTGGTAAAGCACATCGTTCTACTGTTTACCGAAAATGTAATGAAGCCTTCAAAGAAAAGAACACAGTACCTACAGTCAAATATGGTGGAGGTTCAAAGATGTTTTGGGGTTGTTTTGCTGCCTCTGGCACTGGGTGCCTTGACTGTGTGCAAGGCATCATGAAATCTGAGGATTACCAAAGGATTTTGGGTCGCAATGTAGGGCCCAGTGTCAGAAAGCTGGGTTTGCGTCCGAGATCATGGGTCTTCCAGCAGGACAATGACCCCAAACATACTTCAAAAAGCACCCAGAAATGGATGGCAACAAAGCGCTGGAGAGTTCTGAAGTGGCCAGCAATGAGTCCAGATCTTAATCCCATTGAACACCTGTGGAGAGATCTTAAAATTGCTGTTGGGAAAAGGCACCCATCCAATATGAGAGACCTGGAGCAGTTTGCAAAAGAAGAGTGGTCCAAAATTCCGGGTGAGAGGTGTAAGAAGCTTATTGATGGTTATAGGAAGCGACTGATTTCAGTTATTTTTTCCAAAGGGTGTGCAACTAAATATTAAGTTAAGGGTGCCAATCATTTTGTCCGGCCCATTTTTTGAGTTTTGTGTGAAATTATGTCAAATTTGCTTTTTTCCTGTTTTTTTTGTGTTATTCCAATACACACAAAGGAAATAAACATGTGCATAGCAAAACATGTGTAATTTCAATACTTTTCTGTGAGAAATACTTCATTTTCTGGAAAAATTTCAGGGGTGCCAACAATTTTGGCCATGACTGTATATATCGAAAAATGTTTCAGTTTCACTTAAAGTCAAAAGGCTTGACAGCAATAGGTATAAAAGTCAGTTGGGAACAGGTTTTTAATGTCTCAATACCTTGGCATCGGGTCTATGAACTGACATATAAAACAACAATTGACACATCAATCTATTAGTTTCAATTTAAACTATTAATATCAAATACTTGCTACTAAAAGAATGCTCAATATATGGGGCCTTGTGCAGACTGCCGTGAGGAAACAGAATCAATAGATCATATATTCTGGCACTGTCCATCGGTGGCTCGCTTTTGGAGTCAGGTCCAGGAATGGTTGTTATGTCATAATATCAGGGTTCAGATGGACCTGCAAACTGTATTGTTAGGGGATCTGAAAAACCACAATCAGTCAATGGGAAATATCATTACCCTCTTGGGGTAAAGTATTTATTTTTGGGGGCAATATCGGTAGAAATATTACAAATAGGAGGTTCAGGACCCTCGTCAGACCATCATGGTGAAATGGAGGGATCTATTCCAAAAAGGAAATAGCAAGATGGCGTTCTACTGTGAAAGACGGGTTAATCATTGGTCATCGGAGGGTTGGAGTTAAAGATCAGAATGAATGGTGGATTGGCCGCTGTGGGTGAAAATCCAGCACTTGAAGAAAGAGGAAATTAGGAATATATGTATAATTTAACTACAGGTACTGTAGCTGTGTGTGAAATAGCTGTAAGTAGCAGTAGAAGTATTGCTGTCCGTTAGTTTACTCCAATTAGGGTAGGGATGGTAGGGAGAAAAAAAGTAAAGGAAAAAAATGTCAACAAACCAAAAAAGTTGTGGATTTTTTTTGCCATTCTCCCGATTCAGAATATATACTTTTCATTGTCATGGCATGCTTGGTTCAATAGCTATTGACGAGAGTAAACCGAATATCCAATATGAAACTAATTTTACCTCGGTCTTTGGAGACAGTTTGTACAGGGTGGCATCTTCACGAGCATGACTTGCCAACTATCAGTAGAATGTGTCTTGTTGATGTC
The DNA here is from genome assembly GCA_902810595.1 of Coregonus sp. 'balchen'. NCBI lineage: Eukaryota > Metazoa > Chordata > Actinopteri > Salmoniformes > Salmonidae > Coregonus > Coregonus sp. 'balchen'. The sequence goes on from LR778256.1 coordinate 60,156,327, forward strand.
AAATAAATAGGAAATGTTTTCATAATACATGATGAAATGTTGCACCATGAAATGTAACCAATATACCCAGTGTTTCTTTTTTTGGGGGGGTGTCATATCATTATTGAAGTTGTGGAAATGTGTCAATACTGAACTGCCCCTGCCAGGTGACCGTAGAGCCGGAGACGGAAAAAGATGGCGGAAGCGGACGGTGAAGTGGATTCTGAATCTAATGGCGGTAGAATCAAGGAGAATTTGAATATTGTCCAAAAGAATGGAAAACGGAGCCAAGTAGAGTACAGTGGTGAGAACGTCACTTCCTATCTAGTAGGAGGACGGTTTGTTAATGAGGAGCATCTGAGCAGAGTACCAATCTTGAGGAATCCATTTGAGATATCCAAACTGGTGGAGAGAGTGCTGGGTAGAGTGAAGGGCTGTGAGGATCACGAGAGGCGGGCTGGTTTAGATTTTTTGTGCTTCTGCGGATCAGAAGAAACGTGTGTTGCGTCTCACCCGATTTGATAAGTTTGAAGTGTCGCGTGTGTCTCTTAGGAACAGGGCACCCCTCAATGTAATGTGTATGTGTGTGTGTGTGTAATGTGTGTGTGTATGTGTGTGTGTGTGTAATATGTGTGTGTGTGTGTAATGTGTGTGTGTGTGTGTGTGTGTGTGTGTGTGTGTGTGTGTGTATGTGTGTGTGTGTGTGTGTATGTGTGTGTGTGTGTGTATGTGTGTGTGTGTGTAATGTGTGTGTGTGTGTGTGTGTGTGTGTGTGTGTGTGTGTGTGTGTGTGTATGTGTGTGTGTGTGTGTTATATCGGGCGTCTCGTTGGGAAGTCGATGTTCAATATTCCTGGAGTGATTGATGCACGTCGGACGGATCGTGTGGTGAATGAAGAAAAAGTGAAGAGTCTCTGTTCTTTTGTTTTTTGATATGGAGTCTCTCCCTACTCAAGTGCAGTTAAGGTATATTAACTACAGAGTCAGAACATTTATCCCATGACCAATGATCCTTGTAAAGCTTTTGGTCATGTTTCAAGTGTTTGCAGAAGGGAGAAACCGAGATGTCCAAGTTGTGGAAAAGATCATATCATGTGTTATAAAAGTGATGAAAACATGACATGTTGTAATTGTGGTGGGAACCATGAAGCTATGTCTTTTGAATGCCCCACAAGGGTGAAAGAGAATGAGGTGGCCAAAGTCAGGGCTGTCCAGAGCATATCATATGCTGCAGCTGTTTAAAGGGTTGAGGGTTTGAATGGTGCTCCTGAAGAGTCCATGGTGGTGGATAGGACTTCACTGCAGGCAGCAGGGGTTGCCCTTCACCAGCAGGATCCTGACATTTTAAAGGTTAAGAAGGTGGCCTTTATAGCTATGGTGATTAATGGCACTGCCAAGGTGGAGGGAAGGTCCAGGAAGATATAAATCATTGTGGCAGAGCGGTTCCTGGGACTGAAAGATTTCTGGGCAGAGGAGTGACATGGAATATTGTCACAAGCCGTCCCACCCCCTAAGGCCCTAGAGCCCGAGAAGGGGGATATGGAGATTTGAAAGAAGGAAGAAGTGGGAGTTTAGTTTAGTCAATTTACTATTTTTATTTGGGTGGATTAAGTTAGTTTACCTATTAGGTATCAGTGGCGGCTCCTGAAAAAATTCTCAGGAGGGGCAATTTTTCTGATGATTTAGGTGACCTACACACATTTTTAAAAAGATATGTCCAGCAACAACATGAAGACAGGGGCAGCATATAAGTCAATACCAGAAGCATTTATTGACTGATCTCAAAAGTGTTGGCTTACAAAAGCAAAATAAGTTATCACAGTAAAAATAATCAAGGGTGTTCTTTCACATTCCTCAACACTGCATAAACAATATGTATGGCTTTGTAAAAATGAACAACCATATTCTGGCCAATTGTATAGATTTGTAAATATGAACAACCATATTCTGGCCAATTGTATAGATTTGTAAAAATGAACATGAACAGATTTTTTATTTTTTTGAATGGCAGTACCTTTCAAACATGTCTGCTTGCAGTAAGGTAGCACTCACAAGGTGGCCAGAGAAAGAGAACCTTTCTTTGGTGTGATCCAGGATGGTGTTGCAGACCTCTTCAGACAGCCTCTGCTTCTCCTCTTCTCTCAAAGCTGTTCTGGGTCTTTTGGCTCCTGTTGCTTCTTGCAGCTGCTGTTGAGAGGAGTCCCTGAAGGCAAACAGACCAATGTGTTTGTTGGCTTTGTACAGTATTGTTGTCTATGTGATGCACAGGTATATGCAATGTATCCATGTATAGTACAAATACTTCAGTTCCACTTAAAATGGGCAGGGATGCATAAAGTCTTTAGTGTTTAAGTTAGCCTTTGTGTCTCACATAGCCTGGATGTTCAGCACAGTATACAGTGGTGCTCATAAGCTTATGATCCCATGCTAAAGTTGACTAAAAAGAGGAATAAAAAAGAAAAGAAAATTGGTGTCCTTAAAGGTTGGATTTTCCAACTTTTTTAATTAAGTCATTAAGATCAATTTCCAAAAGATTATTTTTTTATTTTTTTATTCCTCTTTTTAGTCAGCTTTAGAATGTGTTCATACACTTATGAGCACCACTGTACAGTACACATAGTATATAAAATAAGATAGATTACACCACTGGCCATATATAATGACAATAATGTAATTTCAAACACAAATGCAGTCTCCTTTCATGCATACATTTTCAAATAAAGCTCTGCTTTGAGAAAGATCGAATGATATTGTTTAATCTTTATCTTACCTTATGGCCTGCACACTGCTTGCGAAGCTGTCGAGGGCACGTTTGATAAAGACAGCATCGATGTCCTTATTCTGTAGCTTCTGGTACGGTGGGCTGGTCAAATGAACCCAATGAACCCGTCCGGATGGCTTCAAAACATTCTATGAGGTCGTCTCGATTCTCGTAGACAGTGTTCACGACTCTGCTGTTGCTAACCTCATCGTTGTGGCGGCGGACAGCTAGCCTGTATCCCTCATCCAGTTGAGTGGCAATATTCACTCTCACCAAAGCAGACAATCTCAAACAGCTATCAATGTGGGTCTTTGACAGCTCATTTTTCTTAATCTTTTCTGAAAGATGGTGCATGTCGGTTACACCAGTCGCTGTCCAAGCGTTGCTGTCTGCCGTTCATGGTTACGTTACGTTACGTATGACGAAAGCGCGTAAGTGCAAGCCCTCAGACACCCATAGAGAATGTATTGAAAGCTCAGAAATTTGAAAAAAAAATATTTTACATTAGAGGCTATGAGAGACTTCTGGGCGATTTTCAACCTGACTGAAATCGCCCCAAAACGGGTGGGGACATTTGAAGCACGACTTTAGCCTGATTGGACATTTAGTGGCTGGCAGATCAGACGTGAACACTGAACTACTGTTGCCATGATATAATTGATTAGAAAAAAAATCCCTTCCTTTTCCCGTTTGGCAGTGCGTCGCCCATATCGCCCTATTGAACACACCGCCCATGTTAGGTATAGATTTTCTTCTCTTTTTTTTTTTTTAAACCTTGTTTCGGTTTCAACCAATTCAGTTGGTGGCGGCAATACACCTTTTTGGGTTGTAGTCCGCCATAAAACCCACAGAAGAAGAAGAAGGCCCCCCGCCAGTGACAGAGCTGCCTCAGTTTGTGGTTGCTAGGAGGCGACGAGGGGGATTCCCTTGTGGGACTTTTGTAATCGATAATCTTCAGGTAATGGTAAACATTTCATAGTATATTGTAACCATGTACGCTATAGTGAGTATTTAACTAGCTAGGAAAGCTAGAGGCCTCTGAAATTCGTTGAATTGTTTCTCCGAGGTTGTTAGTTTTAGCTCTAGCAGATTTTTGGGGAGTCGTCCAGAGCATGTACTGTAAATGTTATCCATTTTTCACAACTAGCTAGCTAACGTTAGGCCGGGCTTTGAACGTGCTTCAGGATTTCTAGTCAGTTAACGTGATCGATATTACATATTCCATTAGAATTTAATCTACATCTTGAATTGAATCTACCGGTATTGCCCGGTAGCTAACGAACGCTAGCTGGTTAGCAAGTATTGACAGCTAGCTTCATGTTGAAACCACATAGCTGGCGACCGGCTATTTCACCATACGGTACCGTCACCGTGTAATTAAAAGTGCTGATACATCCGGTCGACATGATACTTGCCAACTGGCTAGTTTATTGCTAAGCTTACGTTACCGGTATTAACCAACTTCTCTCTGGTTACACTGACTGTCAATTAACTTTACTTAGCTAACTGGAAAGCTAGCTAACTGTGAACCAGAATTGCTATCCTTTCATCTAGCTAGATATTATGCCTCGTTCATGTCATGTCGGAAACTCGGGGCCTCCGAGTTAAAATGAACATGTTATTTGCGTAGAGCTTACTATTGGTTGATTCTGATACTTTCCAAGTGGGAAACTCCGGTATCATCTTTCTAAAATGAGTAAGCAAGTCACATTTCAGCGTTTCCGACATGGCGTTGACGCGGCTTTCTAGTTTCATGTTGTCATCAGACCACGTGTGTCAACTTAGGTGATTCTGATTTGTAATTTCATCAATTGATTTGTTTCAGTGGCATGGTAATCCCCTAACTCCCTCAATTCCCTGATAAATCCATGCCAGGAGGGTGTGAGATGGCACTTGATGGCCTCCAATGGAACTAAAGACAAGTTGAAAACACGGGCCTTCCAGTCATCAACCCTCACTATTCGAGCCAAGTCTGCAGTGTTTCATACTGCTAACAGTCACACTAGGCCCCTCAGCCCCAGAGAGAAGCCCCTTCAGTACTCCGCCAGTGTCCCCCGGGTTGCCAGTGACTCTATAGGTCAGCTGAATGAGAGGGTGGGTCAGACTCAGAACAACCAGCTCCACAGTGCCTCAGGGACCCCTCTACAACGTGCCTACAACCGTTCTGTGCCTACAACCACTAACCTAACGAACAAGCCACAGCGTCCTTGTAGCGTGGGTGCTAATTTAGCTAATGGTCGCTGTCAACCATCTGTTCTCTCTAAGAGTACACAGCTGTCCAGTGCTGACCTTATCTCATACAGACATAACGCTGGTGTGTTGGAGCCAACCGTTCACAGCTATAGGCCCAGCTGGAGCTTGGCTGTGTCACCCCAGGCTGTTCCCTATCCCACCTGTCCACCAAAGGCAGAACGCATCTCAGACTCGCAGAACAACGCAGCGTCACAACCTGCTGAAAGCACCACCACCAGCAGCACCACCAGCAGCAGCACCACCACCAGCAGCAGCAGCAGCATGCCCACCAACCAGTCAGTCCCCTGGACCAGTGGCAAACTGAGAGGCCATAACAAAGTGGTTATGAGGCCCTCTACGGGTAAAGTGCCTTCCCGTCCCAGACAGGAGACTACCCAGACAAGAGACTCAGCAAAACCTTTGTCCCAGCTGACCCAGTCAGCTTCCTATTGCCGTGGGGGGGACAATGGGGACGGTAAAACCCAGACTAAGTTCACACACCACACCCCCAACACAGTGCCTTTTCAGGATAGATCACCCCACCCACCCAACACAGTGCCTTTTCAGGATAGATCACCCCGCTACAATGACGTGGCACGGGATCAGATCTGGAGGCTCCAGGATCCATGTCAGTTTGAAAGCCTGGTGGCAGCAGACATGGAGGGGGCTGACCACACCCAGAGGCTGGGGTGTTGTGCTGCTGGCCATGGAAGTCATGGAACTCCTCCTAACACACCGGCAGAGAGGATCAGAAAGTCAAGCTCTGAGGTGGAGTTCACTGAGGCTGTGAGGAAGGTGACACAGTCACGGAGCGCGGTCACCCCTCATCCCAGGAACGAGACTGTTAACGGAGTTACTACTGGACCCTCGGGGTCCAGCACGGATCCAGTCAAGGTGGACAAAGGTATGACTACTAGCTCTGTCAGCTCTGTGTCAGTCATCCACAGCCCTGCTCCAGCCAAACCCTCTGTACCACTCTGCCTTACTAAGAGAGACCAGGAGACGGAGCCCTCAGTCTCTCCTGTGTCCATGGAGGCCTCCAGCCTTGACAACAACACCACAACAAACAGTAGTAGCACAACAGCCTCCATTGCACCTCTACCCCATGCAGGTATAACTCCAACCCAGTCCCCTACCCAGGCCAGTGCCACAGCTAGTTCCAGTGCAGAGATAACTCCAACCCAGTCCCCTACCCAGTCCAGTGCCACAGCTAGTTCCAGTGCAGAGATAACTCCAACCCAGTCCCCTACCCAGGCCAGTGCCAGTGCAGAGATAACTCCAACCCAGTCCCCTACCCAGGCCAGTGCCAGTGCAGAGATAACTCCAACCCAGTCCCCTACCCAGGCCAGTGCCAGTGCAGAGATAACTCCAACCCAGTCCCCTACCCAGGCCAGTGCCAGTGCAGAGATAACTCCAACCCAGTCCCCTACCCAGGCCAGTGCCACAGCTAGTTCTAGTCCTAGTTCCATCCCAGAGAACACTGAGGCTGGTTCAGGGTCTACTCAGAGTCAGAGGCCTTCTGTCACCTCGGTGACCACCCAGATATCTGCCATACACCTGACCAAGGAGAGGAGTGTCCTGTCTCTACAGGGGGGCCACAGCCACAGCCACAGCCCCTCCCAGTCCCCACCTGACCTGGAGAGGAGTGTCCTGTCTCTACAGGGGGGCCACAGCCACAGCCCCAGCCCCTCCCAGTCCCCACCTGACCTGGAGAGGAGTGTCCTGTCTCTACAGGGGGGGCACAGCCACAGCCCCTCCCAGTCCCCACCTGACCTGGAGAGGAGTGTCCTGTCTCTACAGGGGGGGCACAGCCACAGCCCCTCCCAGTCCCCACCTGACCTGGAGAAGGAACAGCAGGCTGAGTCACCTCAGCTCTCCAGGTCAGTTCTCTCTCACATACTACAGGCGATAGTTAGACTAGATGGCATAGCATGGGAGGTAGCTCAGTTGGTAGAGCATGGCGTTTGCAACGCCAGGGTTGTGGGTTCGATTCCCATGGGGTATGAACATTTAAAAGAATAATGTATGCACTAACTTTAAGTCGCTCTGGATAAGAGCGTCTGCTAAATGACGTAAATGTAAAATGTAATGTTTTGAGCGCTGGGAAAGTGATATATCCTTTTATCTACATCCCCAGAGTCAGGTGAACTCGTGGATACCATTTTTATGACCCTGCGTGCAGTGTGAAGGACGTTGCTAACTAGCGGTAGCGTAATTGCTAACTAGCGTTAGCGCAGTGACTGGCAGTCTATGGGTTCTATTTCCGGCTGGCGTTAAGGCGGCGCCAGTGTAAAAACGCATGTTAGTTTGTAATTTCGTCATGTAAAAACTGGATCACTGTCATTCTCCAGCCCTAACGCCATGTTCAGCAATTTACCTATTTACACTGCTCAAAAAAATTAAGGGAACACTAAAATAACACACCCTACATCTGAATGAATGAAATAATCTTATTAAATACTTTTTTCTTTACATAGTTGAATGTGCTGACAACAAAATCACACAAATTATCAATGGAAATAAAATGTATCAACCCATGGAGGTCTGGATTTGGAGTCACCCTCAAAATTAAAGTGGAAAACCACACTACAGGCTGATCCAACTTTGATGTAATGTCCTTAAAACAAGTCAAAATGAGGCTCAGTAGTGTGTGGCCTCCACGTGCCTGTATGACCTCCCTACAATGCCTGGGCATGCTCCCTACAACGCCTGGACAGTCTGTGGTGCAACTTGGCGTTGGTGGATGGAGCGAGACATGATGCCCCAGATGTGCTCAATTGGATTCAGGTCTGGGGAATGGGCGGGCCAGTCCATAGCATCAATGCCTTCCTCTTGCAGGAACTGCTGACACACTCCAGCCACATGAGGTCTAGCATTGTCTTGCATTAGGAGGAACCCAGGGCCAACCGCACCAGCATATGGTCTCACAAGGGGTCTGAGGATCTCATCTCGGTACCTAATGGCAGTCAGGCTACCTCTGGCGAGCACATGGAGGGCTGTGCGGCCCCCCAAAGAAATGCCACCCCACACCATGACTGACCCACCGCCAAACCGGTCATGCTGGAGGATGTTGCAGGCAGCAGAACGTTATCCACGGCGTCTCCAGACTATGTCACGTCTGTCACATGTGCTCAGTGTGAACCTGCTTTCATCTGTGAAGAGCACAGGGGGCCAGTGGCGAATTTGCCAATCTTTGTGTTCTCTGGCAAATGCCAAATGTCCTGCACAGCACAACACCGGGCCCTCATACCACCCTCATGGAGTCTGTTTCTGACCATTTGAGCAGACACATGCACATTTGTGGCCTGCTGGAGGTCATTTTGCAGGGCTCTGGCAGTGCTCCTCCTTGCACAAAGGCGGAGGTAGCGGTCCTGCTGCTGGGTTGTTGCCCTCCTACGGCCTCCTCCACGTCTCCTGATGTACTGGCCTGTCTCCTGGTAGCGCCTCCATGCTCTGGACACTACGCTGACAGACACAGCAAACCTTCTTGCCACAGCTTGCATTGATGTGCCATCCTGGATGAGCTGCACTACCTGTGCCACTTGTGTGGGTTGTAGACTCCGTCTCATGCTACCACTAGAGTGAAAGCACCGCCAGCATTCAAAAGTGACCAAAACATCAGCCAGGAAGCATAGGAACTGAGAAGTGGTCTGTGGTCACCACCAGTCCTTTATTGGGGGTGTCTTGCTAATTGCCTATAATTTCCACCTGTTGTCTATTCCATTTGCACAACAGCATGTGACATTTATTGTCAATCAGTGTTGCTTCCTAAGTGGACAGTTTGATTTCACAGAAGTGTGATTGACTTGGAGTTACATTGTGTTGTTTAAGTGTTCCCTTTATTTTTTTGAGCAGTGTATTTTAGCCATGCAGGTCCCATTTTGGACGTGTGTAAAACCCCCTCCACGATGTAGGCTACGTGTCCGTTCCCATCATGAGACATGAGAACCCCAGTGAATAGGTGAACCTTGTATTTAGAAGTTATCTGTAACCTGTAAAAATGGCTTGTTTTCCGTTTGATATGTTCAAAACTCCTCAGGTCTACTATAATGAAGGCTGGTTCAACAGCAATGCATGTCTTTTTTAATCCTAGAGATTCTGATTGGCCAGTGAGGGGCCAAGCCTCGACACACCCACAACTAGTTTATTCATCAAAGCCCATCCCCAAAAATATTTGACACACCCCTGAACCCATAGCGCTACCGCCTGCGCTTAGATTGACCATTGGTTTGTTAAAATAGAGCCCTCTGGGTATCTGCTAGCGTAGGCCATATACTTCTTCATTGTGCTAACGCTAGTTAGCATTGGATCGCTAACTGCCTCTAACGTCCTTCGTACTGGACACAGAGACATACAAACGGTATCCAGATGTAGTCCCCTGTAGCTCAGTTGGTAGAGCATGGCACTTGCAACGCCAGGGTTGTGGGTTTGTTTCCCACGGGGGGGAGAGTATGAAAATGTATGCACTCACTAACTGTAAATCGCTCTGGATAAGAGCGTCTGCTAAATGACTAAAATGTAAATGTGAAAATGAGTTGATCAGACTCTGGGGAAGTAGAGAAAGGGCCTCATTGCCAACATCCAGAAGGATCCCTTTAAGTAGATCACCAGTACATTTATTGTGTTGTGTCACATTTTTATCGAGATCAAAGTGGGTGATATGAGGAGGAATTAAGCCCGTTTTTTGTAAACTAAATATAGGCTAAGAGTCTTGCTTTGTAATATTTGGGCTTATCATGAGTAACATTATGTCATGTCTGTCCATACAGTCCTCTGTGTTGTCTAGGGAACTCGGTGAGTGATAGGTTATTGTGAAAAGCTTTTCACTATCGGGTGTCTTGCTTGAAGTCTTTCAGGTTTATTTTCCCTGTCTGTCCACACAGTCCAGAGAGTGATGGAGACGGAATGGAAGACGAGGTTCCTGATGACGAGCTGGAGAATGACTGCGGTGGTGATGATGATGATGGTGAGGAGGTGGAAGACCCCTTTAACTATTCATTTAACCCCTCATCTAGACATGTGAAAAATGACACCATTTAATTGGACGGCTATAGCTAGGCTAACATAATGAATCCAATACGATACCCTGTTTCTCCTCCGAAGGGTCTGACTGCTCCTCCATGAGCGATGCCTCGTCCACAGCCTCCATGCCCGTCCGGTAAGTTTCATAGCTTTGGCTTTTCTGTATTGTTAAATGTTGATCAAATCATTTGAAATTGTTCGAAATACTTTGGATTTTTAATTACTATGTTTATTACAATGAGTCTATTGAAACCCTTCTGGTTTCTAAGGTTTTGTCCGTATAGAGATGTATTGAAAGGGAAAAAGACGACGTAAAGTTTTTAGAATATAAACGTGATGGGCTATATTGTGACAATGATGTCAAGTCTGTTTTTGGTTATCTGTCAGACCACAAATTCACCTGGGTCATGAAATGAATCTGAAACGGACCAGAGGGTAGGCTATATTTCCCATCATGGTTTCAGACCTGTCATCTAGGTATCATTTGAGTTTAACAGAAGGTTCAGTTAGTTATAGATAATATTGTTTACAATGCCAGGAACTCGTGTTGTTAATCTGTACACTTGACACAGAGCGACCTCTGGGGGGGGAAGGCTTATTGAAAAAGAAGGGTCAACACTGCAAATATTGACTCTTTGCATAAACTTAATGTAATTGTCAATAAAAGCCTTTGACACTTATGGAATGCTTGTAATTATACTTCAGTATACCATAGTAACATCTGACAAAAATATCTAAAAACACTGAAGCAGCAAACTTTGAAGACCAATACTTGTGTCATTCTCTCAACTTTCGACCACAACTGTGTTATCTCCAAGTCAATGCCATTCACTCCCAGTACAACAGAACCGATCCAGACCACTAGAACAGAACCGATCCAGACCACTAGAACAGAACCGATCCAGACCAGTAGAACAGAACTGATCCAGACCAGTAGAACAGAACCGATCCAGACCAGTAGAACAGAACCGATCCAGACCACTAGAACAGAACCGATCCAGACCACTAGAACAGAACCGATCCAGACCACTAGAACAGAACCGATCCAGACCACTAGAACAGAACCGATCCAGACCAGTAGAACAGAACCGATCCAGACCAGTAGAACAGATCCAGACCAGTAGAACAGAACCGATCCAGACCAGTAGAACAGAACCGATCCAGACCAGTAGAACATAACAGATCCAGACCACTAGAACAGAACCGATCCAGACCAGTAGAACAGAACAGATCCAGACCAGTAGAACAGAACCGATCCAGACCACTAGAACAGAACCGATCCAGACCAGTAGAACAGAACCGATCCAGACCAGTAGAACAGAACCGATCCAGACCAGTAGAACAGAACAGATCCAGACCAGTAGAACAGAACCGATCCAGACCACTAGAACAGCAGCCTACATGACTGTCATGTGAGTTTTGTTGTTAAATTCTTTGCCCAGATAATTGCCATTATCAGACAATTGTTTTTAGTTGATCAGATTGTACTTTGTTTGAAGATGATTAGGAGGAAGACTGTTGTAACAGAATGGGTTTGATTTGATCTTGATGGTGTTGTATTGGTTTGGTTTAATAGACTCCTTTTTTTTTGTTGTTTTTTTGTTACCGGATGTCTCCTGTCATTCCAAAGACATGGCTGAGCATACTCTGGGCAAAAATGACCTGCTAGGTGCCAACTAGCCTTGTTGTTTGACCCCCTCTGTTCTGGACCTGCTAGGTGCCAACTAGCCTTGTTGTTTGACCCCCCCCCTCTGTTCTGGACCTGCTAGGTGCCAACTAGCCTTGTTGTTTGACCCCCCCCCTCTGTTCTGGACCTGCTAGGTGCCAACTAGCCTTGTTGTTTGACCCCCTCTGTGGATCTGTATGACCAGGAAGTAGGCATGTTGTTTGACCCCCCTCTGTGGATCTGTATGACCAGGAAGTAGGCATGTTGTTTGACCCCCCCCTCTGTGGATCTGTATGACCAGGAAGTAGGCGTGTTGTCTGTGTCTGGCACGGTGGCAAAATGGAAGAAGAAACCTGTTGAGAAACTCGTCAGGGATTTATGTTGTGACGTTCAACAAGTGTAGCTACAGTCTGTCTGTGTGTGTTTGATAATATTCCCAGTGTTCGCTGTTAGGATGATTTATTGCATCCTCCCTGTTTTAAAGCCTCTGTGTTCTAATGCCACGGTGTTACTGTGTGTTCTAATGCCACAGTGGGTTACTGTGTGTTCTAATACCACGGTGTTACTGTGTGTTCTAATGCCACGGTGTTACTGTGTTCTAATGCCACGGTGTTACTGTGTTCTAATGCCACGGTGTTACTGTGTGTTCTAATGCCACGGTGTTACTGTGTGTTCTAATGCCACGGTGTTACTGTGTGTTCTAATGCCACAGTGGGTTACTGTGTGTTGTAATGCCACTGTGGGTTACTGTGTGTTCTAATGCCACAGTGGGTTACTGAGTGTTCTAATGCCACAGTGGGTTACTGTGTGTTCTAATGCCACAGTGGGTTACTGAGTGTTCTAATGCCACGGTGGGTTACTGTGTGTTCTAATGCCACAGTGGGTTACTGTGTGTTCTAATGCCACAGTGGGTTACTGAGTGTTCTAATGCCACGGTGGGTTACTGTGTGTTCTAATGCCACAGTGGGTTACTGTGTGTTCTAATGCCACAGTGGGTTACTGAGTGTTCTAATGCCACGGTGGGTTACTGTGTGTTCTAATGCCACAGTGGGTTACTGTGTGTTCTAATGCCACAGTGGGTTACTGTGTGTTCTAATGCCACGGTGTTACTGTGTGTTCTAATGCCACAGTGGGTTACTGTGATTTCTAATGCCACGGTGTTACTGTGTGTTCTAATGCCACGGTGTTACTGTGTGTTCTAATGCCACGGTGTTACTGTGTGTTCTAATGCCACAGTGGGTTACTGTGTGTTCTAATGCCACAGTGGGTTACTGAGTGTTCTAATGCCACGGTGGGTTACTGTGTGTTCTAATGCCACGGTGGGTTACTGTGTGTTCTAATGCCACAGTGTTACTGTGTGTTCTAATGCCACAGTGGGTTACTGTGTGTTCTAATGCCACAGTGGGTTACTGTGATTTCTAATGCCACGGTGTTACTGTGTGTTCTAATGCCACGGTGTTACTGTGTGTTCTAATGCCACAGTGGGTTACTGTGTGTTCTAATGCCACGGTGTTACTGTGTGTTCTAATGCCACAGTGGGTTACTGTGTGTTCTAATACCACGGTGTTACTGTGTGTTCTAATGCCACGGTGTTACTGTGTGTTCTAATGCCACGGTGTTACTGTGTGTTCTAATGCCACGGTGTTACTGTGTGTTCTAATGCCACGGTGTTACTGTGTGTTCTAATGCCACGGTGTTACTGTGTGTTCTAATGCCACGGTGTTACTGTGTGTTCTAATGCCACGGTGTTACTGTGTGTTCTAATACCACGGTGTTACTGTGTGTTCTAATACCACGGTGTTACTGTGTGTTCTAATGCCACGGTGTTACTGTGTGTTCTAATGCCACAGTGTTACTGTGTGTTCTAATGCCACGGTGTTACTGTGTGTTCTAATACCACGGTGTTACTGTGTGTTCTAATGCCACGGTGTTACTGTGTGTTCTAATACCACGGTGTTACTGTGTGTTCTAATGCCACGGTGGGTTACGGTATGTTACTGTGTGTTCTAATGCCACGGTGGGTTACTGTGTGTTCTAATGCCACGGTGTTACTGTGTGTTCTAATGCCACGGTGTTACTGTGTGTTCTAATGCCACGGTGTTACTGTGTGTTCTAATGCCACAGTGTTACTGTGTGTTCTAATGCCACGGTGTTACTGTGTGTTCTAATGCCACGGTGTTACTGTGTGTTCTAATGCCACGGTGTTACTGTGTGTTCTAATGCCACGGTGTTACTGTGTGTTCTAATGCCACGGTGTTACTGTGTGTTCTAATGCCACGGTGTTACTGTGTGTTCTAATGCCACGGTGTTACTGTGTGTTCTAATGCCACGGTGGGTTACGGTATGTTACTGTGTGTTCTAATGCCACGGTGGGTTACTGTGTGTTCTAATGCCACGGTGGGTTACTGTGATTTCTAATGCCACGGTGGGTTACGGTATGTTACTGTGTGTTCTAATACCACGGTGTTACTGTGTGTTCTAATGCCACGGTGGGTTATGGTATGTTACTGTGTGTTCTAATGCCACGGTGGGTTACGGTATGTTACTGTGTGTTCTAATGCCACGGTGGGTTACGGTATGTTACTGTGTGTTCTAATACCACGGTGTGTTCTAATGCCACTGTGTGTTACATTGTGTTCTAATGTTAGTGTGTTCTAATGCCGCTGTGTGTTCTAATTCCACTGTTACTGTGTGTTCTAATGCCACTGTTACTGTGTTACTGTGTGTTCTAATGCCACTGTGGGTTACTGTGTGTTCTAATGCCACTGTGGGTTACTGTGTGTTCTAATGCCACTGTGGGTTACTGTGTGTTCTAATGCCACTTTTACTGTGTGTTCTAATGCCACTGTGGGTTACATTTACATCATTTAGCAGTCGCTCTTTTCCAGAGCGACTTTGTTACAGTGTGTTTTCTAATGACTTTGTTACTGTGTGTTCTAATGCCACTGTGTGTTAGTGGGTTCTAATGCCACTGTGTTAGTGGGTTCTAATACCGCTGTGTGTTCTAATGCCACTGTGTGTTAGTGGGTTCTAATGCCACTGTGTTAGTGGGTTCTAATACCGCTGTGTGTTCTAATGCCACTGTGGGTTCTAATGCCACTGTGTTAGTGGGTTCTAATACCGCTGTGTGTTCTAATGCCACTGTGTGTTAGTGGGTTCTAATGCCACTGTGTGTTAGTGGGTTCTAATACCGCTGTGTGTTCTAATGCCACTGTGTGTTAGTGGGTTCTAATACCGCTGTGTGTTCTAATACCGCTGTGTGTTCTAATGCCACTGTGTGTTAGTGGGTTCTAATACCGCTGTGTGTTCTAATACCGCTGTGTGTTCTAATGCCACTGGTGTTAGTGGGGTTCTAATTACCGCTTTGGTGTTCCTAATGCCACTGTGTGTTAGTGGGTTTCTCATACCGCTGGTGTGTTCTAAGTACCGGCTGTGTGTTCTATGCCACTGTGTGTTAGGTGGGTTCTATACCGCTGTGTGTTCTAATTAACCGCTGTGTGTTCTAATGCCACTGGTTAGTGGGTTCTAATACCGCTGTGTGTTTTAATACCGCTGTGTGTTCTAACTGGCCAACTGTGTGTTAGTGGGATTCATAATACCGATGTGTGTTCTATAACCGCTGTGTGTTTCTAATACCGCTGTGTGTTCTTAATGCCGACTGTGTGTTGAGTGGGTTCCTATCCCGCTGTGTGTTCTAATACCGCTGTGTGTGCTAATGCCACTGTGTGTAGTGGGTTCTACTACCGCTTTGTGTTCTAATACCGTTGGTGTTCTAATGGCCCTGTGTGTTAGTGGGTATCTAATACCGCTGTGTGTTCTAATACCGCTGTGATGTACAGTGTGTTGTCAATGCCCAGTGTGTTGAATGCCACCAGTGTGTTGTATGCATGATGGCCCGCCAGTTGTTGTAATGCCCCATGTGTGTTGTAATGCCCAGTGTGTATGCCAGTGTGTTGTAATGCCAGTGTGTTGTAATGCCACAGTGTGTTGTAATGCCGCCAGTGTGTTGTAATGCCAGTGTGTTGTAATGCCAGTGTGTTGTAATGCCAGTGTGTTGTAATGCCAGTGTGTTGTAATGCCAGTGTGTTGTAATGCCAGTGTGTTGTAATGCCAGTGTGTGGTAATGCCAGTGTGTGTTGTAATGCCACAGTGTTGTAATGCCACAGTGTTGTAATGCCACAGTGTTGTAATGCCACAGTGTTGTAATGCCAGTGTGTGTTGTAATGCCACAGTGTGTTGTAATGCCACTGTGTGTTGTAATGCCAGTGTGTTGTAATGCCGCCAGTGTGTTGTAATGCCAGTGTGTTGTAATGCCAGTGTGTTGTAATGCCAGTGTGTTGTAATGCCACAGTGTGTTGTAATGCCAGTGTGTTGTAATGCCACAGTGTGTTGTAATGCCACAGTGTGTTGTAATGCCACAGTGTGTTGTAATGCCAGTGTGTTGTAATGACGCCAGTGTGTTGTAATGACGCCAGTGTGTTGTAATGCCAGTGTATTGTAATGCCGCCAGTGTGTTGTAATGCCAGTGTGTTGTAATGCCGCCAGTGTGTTGTAATGCCCAGTGTGTTGTAATGCCAGTGTGTTGTAATGCCAGTGTGTTGTAATGCCGCCAGTGTGTTGTAATGCCGCCAGTGTGTTGTAATGCCGCCAGTGTGTTGTAATGCCGCCAGTGTGTTGTAATGCCGCCAGTGTGTTGTAATGCCACAGTGTGTTGTAATGCCACAGTGTGTTGTAATGCCAGTGTGTTGTAATGCCACAGTGTGTTGTAATGCCAGTGTGTTGTAATGCCAGTGTGTTGTAATGCCAGTGTGTTACTTCTCCAGTATAGCGGATGAGGAGCCGACGAGCCCTGACTCCGAGGGGGAGCTGAAGCCAGCTCTGGTCCCCAGCATGTTCCCCCTTCTCCCACCCACGCTGTACTTCAGCACTGCCAACCAGAGAGGTAAGACACGGCTTTACTATGTCGACCAATGGTATACATATTTTTTTAACGTCCTTGTTGAGATCAAAAGCCTTAACACTGCCCTCAACCTCCCCATCCTCCATGTGTAGAGAGATTGCTGCCCTCTATCCGTATGGTACTGTGTAGTCCCGTAGTCCCGTAGCCCCGTAGCCCTAAGTTGTAGCTGTGTTTCAGTGGAGCCCCTGCCACCGGAGCAGAGGAAGCTGCTCAAATGGAAGATGAGCGCTGTGACTCCCGCCGTAGTCAAACACACCATCGCCAGGTCACACTTCAAAGTCACCAAGGGTGAGTTACTCCTCAACCCTGTTTCTAGCTCGTACCTATTGAAATATAAAGAGATCCTGTATGTTGATATTTGTGTGAAAAATGAAACATCATAAAAATAAACGTTATTGTTGTTGCAGAAAGTCATGATTGGCTTGGCTGCTGGGGTCACCATATGAAGTCCCCTGGGTTCAAGGCCATCAGGGAATACCAGAAGGTGAGAGGAGACAGGACTGGACAAAAGCAAGCCTGGTCCCAGATCTGTTTGTGCCATCTTGACAACGAATATGGTTATTGTCATGCCATAGGAGTTGGCAAGATAGCACAAACACTGTAATGAGTGAGCCTCTCACTCTCTTCCCCCCCCCCTCATGGGCCCCTCGCAATTGTATAACATTTAAAAATCCAATTAAAGAGGTCTCAGCGATCAATATTGAACTCAAAGCACACTGTTTTACAAATAAAGATATCTCATAGGGGCTTTAAAATACGGCGCGCACGAAATTGCGCATTGTATAGCTTCCCCAGGTAGTGAATTAGCACCAATTTGAATTAGGTCTAAATCAGGGTTTATGTTAGCCGGTTATATCAGTCTAGTGTATATATAAATAATTGAATTAATCTCAATTGTACAAAAAAATACAAAAGAAATAGCCTAATTTGTCAGTCAAGAATTCATGACAATCACTGGATTAGCTTGCATGTCAAAATATCTTGGTATTCTGCATTCCTGCTTGGACCTGTTAGATGTAACATCTTGTTTATTGAATACCATCTCGGTAGTCTTACACTTCTTGGTAAAGCAGTGTGAATTACTTTAGACGACTCAAATGTATTCTATTGTGTGACGCTGCTAAAAATAAAATAAAAAATTCGGTGCCACCAACTGAAGAAGTTAGTGACACCGGGGGAAACGTTAGTCTGGAGCCCTGTACCAGCCAAACAAGAATAATGCTATTGATTTTTATTATTATTGATTCAATCTATTAATATTTTTGTTTCAATTTAGCTGTGATTTGCCTGACTGTTGTGCGCTCTCGCTCTCTCTCCAAATTCAATTTAAGGGTTTTATTGGCATGGGAAACGTGTGTTAACATTGGCTTTATTGGCATGGGAAACGTATGTTAACATTGGCTTTATTGGCATGGGAAACGTGTGTTAACATTGGCTTTATTGGCATGGGAAACGTGTGTTAACATTGGCTTTATTGGCATGGGAAACGTGTGTTAACATTGGCTTTATTGGCATTGGAAACGTGTGTTAACATTGGCTTTATTGGCATGGGAAACGTGTGTTAACATTGGCTTTATTGGCATTGGAAACGTGTGTTAACATTGGCTTTATTGGCATGGGAAACGTGTGTTAACATTGGCTTTAATGGCATGGGAAACATGTGTTAACATTGGCTTTATTGGCATGGGAAACGTGTGTTAACATTGCCAAAGCAAGTGAAGTAGATAGTAAATTAAAAGTGAAATAAACAAAAAATGTACAGTAAACATTACACTCAGAAGTTCAGAAGGAATAGACATTTTAAATGTCATTATGTCTCTATACAGTGTTGTAACGATGTGCAAATAGTTAAAGTAAATAAGGGAAAATCTACATAAATATGAGTTGTATTTAAATGGTGTTTGTTCTTCACTGGTTGCCCTTTTCTTGTGGCAACAGGTCACAAATCTTGCAGCTGTGATGGCACACTGTGGTTTTTCACCCAGTAGATAAGGGAGTTTATCAAAATTGGGTTTGTTTTCGAATTCTTTGTGGATCGCTGTAATCTGAGGGAAATATGTGTCTCTAATATGGTCATACATTTGGCAGGAGGTTAGGGAAGTGCAGCTCAGTTTCCTCCTCATTTTGTGGGCAGTGTGCACATAGCCTGTCTTCTCTTGAGAGCCAGGTCTGCCTACGGCGGCCTTTCTCAATAGCAAGGCTATGCTCAATGAGTCTGTACATAGTCAAAGCTTTCCTTAAGTTTGGGTCAGTCACAGTGGTCAGGTATTCTGCCACTGTGTACTCTGTTTAGGGCCAAATAGCATTCTAGTTTGTGCTGTTAATTCTCTCTCTCTGTTTTTTCCTGTCTCTTTTCAGTTGAACCACTTCCCCGGCTCGTTTCAGATCGGTCGTAAGGACCGTCTGTGGAGGAACCTGTCGAAGATGCAGGCTCAGTTTGGTAAGAGGGAGTTCAGCTTCTTCCCCCGCTCCTTCGTTCTCCCTCAGGACATCAAGCTGCTGAGGAAGGCCTGGGAGGACCGTGGTAGCAGGCAGAAATGGATCATCAAACCGGTAGGTGGTTAGTAGACTGCGTCTGAAATGGCCAAAAGTCCACTATATATAGGGAATAGGTTACCATCTGGGACATAGCCTTGGTGTTTCTTCTGAAGTGGATGTATTGGGATGTGTATTAGTACTGTATGTATAGTGAGACGAGCTCTAGTCTTGATCAATGTAATATAATTCCCTCTTGGTATATTTCCTCCTCTCTCTCTCTCTCTCTCCTGTAGCCTGCGTCTGCTCGGGGTATTGGGATCCAGGTTATTCACAAGTGGAGTCAGATGCCGCGCAAGAGACCACTGCTGGTGCAGAAGTACGTAAACTGCCTTGGAATGACAGACCCTTCTCCTAGTGGTGTGAATGGGATTGTAGCCTGGTCCCATATCGGTTTGTGCTGTCTTGCCAGCTTCTGACCATTTGGGACCAGGCTAGTGTGATTTGACCAGTAAACTGGACTGGATTATGATAACAACATGCTATTGTCTCAAGGTCTTTTCTGAACGTTGTTTTGTGTTATCTCTCAGGTATCTTCACAAGCCCTACCTCATCAGTGGGAATAAGTTTGACCTGCGTATCTATGTGTACGTGTCATCTTACGACCCGCTCCGTGTTTACGTCTTCCAAGATGGACTTGTCCGCTTCGCCAGCGTCAGGTACGTCACCTGATCATCATCATCATCATCTCCATCTTTTGATAATGTTTGGTTACACTTTAGTTGAAGCCAGAAGATATGATGCTTTATAACAGTGATTGGGTTGTTTTGTGTAGATATTCCTCTTCCATGAAAAGCCTTAGCAACAAGTTCATGCACCTGACAAACTACAGCGTGAACAAGAAGAACTCCGAGTATCAGAGCAACGACAGTGACAAGGCCTGCCAGGGGCACAAGTGGTGAGCGAGGACGGGATGGGCTTATGTTAGCAGATAACAAGGCTTTTTCATTGGACAGATGGACTAATGTGTGTGTGTCCCCGTGTTTGTGTGTGTGTCCCCGTGTTTGTGTGTGTGTCCCCGTGTTTGTGTGTGTGGGACCCCGTGTTTGTGTGTGTGTCCCCGTGTGTGTGTGTGTGTGTGTGCGTGTGTGTGTGTGTGTGTGTGTGTGTGTGTGTGTGTGTGTGTCCCCGTGTGTGTGTGTGTGTGTGTGTGTGTGTCCCCGTGTGTGTGTGTGTGTGTGTCCCCGTGTGTGTGTGTGTCCCTGTGTGTGTGTGTGTGTGTGTGTGTCCGTGTGTGTGTGTGTGTGTGTGTGTATCTGTCCTGTGTGTGTGTGTGTGTGTGTGTCCCCGTGTGTGTCCCCGTGTGTGTGTGTGTGTGTGTCCCCGTGTGTGTGTGTGTGTCTGTGTGTGTCAGGGCTCTGAAGGCATTGTGGCAGTACCTAGGTTCCAGGGGGGTCAACACTACGCTGATCTGGGAGAAGATCAAGGACATCGTCATGAAGACCATCATTGCGTAGGTCACAGAATGAAATACTACACTTCCAGCGCCTTCTGAAAGTATTCATCCACCTTGACTTGTTCCACATTGTAGTGTTACAGCCTGAATTCAAAATGGATTACATATTTATTTCCTCACCCATCTTTTATTTTATTTAACCTTTTATTTAACCTTTTATTTAACTAGGCAAGTCAGTTAAGAACATACTTATTTACAATGACGGCCTACACCGGCCAATCCCGGACGACACACAATGCCCCATAATGACAGTGAAAACATGTTTTTAGACATTTTTGCTAATTTATTGAAAATTAAATACAGAAATATTACATTAAATAAGTATTCACACCCCTAAGGCAATACATGTTAGAATCACCTTTGGCAGTGATTACAGGTGTATCTTTCGGGGTAAATTTCTAAGAGCTTTGCACACCTGGATTGTACAATATTTTAACATCTTTAAACAATTCTTCAAGCTCTCTCAAGTTGGTTGTTGATCATTGCTAGACAGCCATTTTCATGTCTTGCCATAGATCTTCAAGCCAATTTAAGTCAAAACTGTAACTAGGCCACTCGGCAACATTTAATATCTTCTTGGTAAGCAACTCCAGTGTAGATTTGTCCATGCGTTTTAATTTATTGTCCTGCTGAAAGGTGAATTTGTCTCCGTGTCTGGTGGAAAGCAGACTGAACCAGGTTTTCCTCTAGGATTTTGCCTGTGCTTAGCTGTATTCCATTTATTCTTGTCAGTGGCAAGGACTAGGGAGTTTTTGGGGATAAGCATCCCCATAACATGATGCAGCCACCACCATGCTTGAAAATATAAAGAGTGGTACTCAGTGATGTGTTGTGTTGGATTTGCCCCAAACATAACGCTTTGTATTCAGGACATTAAGTTCATTTATTTGCTACATTTATTGCTGTTTTTACGTTAGTGCCTTATTGCAAACAGGATGCATGTTTTGTAATATTTTTATTCTGTACAGGCTTCCTTCTTTTCACTCTGTCATTTAGGTTATTATTGTGGAGTAACTACAATGTTGTTGATCCATCCTCAGTTTTCTCCTATCACAGCCATTAAACTCTGTAACTGTTTTAAAGTCACCATTGGCCTCATGGTGATATCCCTGAGCGGTTTCCTTCCTCTCCGGCAACTGAGTTAGGAAGGGCGCCTGTGTCTTTGTAGTGACTGGGTGTATTGATACACCATCCAAAGTGTAATTATACCATGCTCAAAGGGATATTCAATGTCTGTTTTCTTTTTTTTTTTTACCAATAGGTGCCCTTCTTTGCAAGGCATTTGAAAACTTCCCTGGTCTTTGTGGTTGAATCTGTGTTTGAAATTCACTGCTCGACTGAGGGACCTTACAGATAATTGTATGTGTGGGGTACAGAGATGAGGTAGTCATTCAAAAATCATATTCAACACTATTATTGCACACAGAGTGAGTCCATGCAACTTATTATGTGACTTGTTAAGCACATTTTTACTCCTGAACTTATTTAGGATTGCCTGAACGGGGTTCAATACTTATTTACTCAAGACATTTCAGCTTTTTATTTTTATTTTTTAAGTCTAAAAACATAATTCCACTTCGACATTATGGGGTATTGTGTGTAGGCCAGTGACACAAAATCTCAATTTAATCCATTTGAAATTCAAGCTGTAACACAACAAAATGTGGAAAAAGTAAAGGGGTATGAATACTTTCTTAAGGTACTGTATAAGGTCCCGCAGTTGACAGAGCAGAAACTATACCAAGGAACTGTCCGTAGATCGCGTGATGAGGCATATATCTGGGGAAGGGTATGGAACAATTTTTTTTGTGTATTGAAAAACTTTCCAAGAACACAGTGGTTTCCATCATTGGGAAATGGAAAAGATATGAACTACCCAGACTCTGCCTAGAGCTGGCCGTCCGACCAAACTGATCAACCGGGAAAGAAGGACCTTGGTCAGGGAGGTGACCAAAGAACCCAATGACCACTCTGACAGAACTACAGAGTTCCTTGGCTGAGATGGGAGAACCTGCCAGAAGGACAGCAGTCTCTACAGCACTTCACCAATCTGGGCTTTATGGGAGAGAGGCCAGACGGAAGCCACTCCTGAGAAAAAGGCACATGACAGCACGCCTGGAGTTTGCAAAAAGGCACCTGATAGACTTGAGCATAAGGCAAAAGATTCTGTGGTCTGATGAGACAAAAATGTAACTCTTGGCCTGGAGTAAAGCAGGCACCGCTCATCATCCGTCTAACACCATCGTGAAGTGTGGTGGCAGCATCATGCTATGGGGATGCTTTTCAGCAGCAGGGACTGGTAGACTGGTCAGGATAGAGGGAACAATGAATGGAGCCAAATACAGGCAAATCCTTGATGAGAACCTGCTTCAGAGTGCAAACAACCAAAGACTTACATTCCAACAGGACAATGACCCCAAGCCTACACCCAAAGCAATGCTGGAATGGCTTCAGTACTAGAATGTGAAAGTCCTTGAGTGGCCCAGCCAAAGCCCAGACTTGAATCCCATTTGAAAATGTGTGACTTGAAGATTGCTGTTCCCCGCTTGGCCCCATTTAAATTAACAGAGCTTGACAAAATCTTCAAGGAGGAATGGCAGAAAATCCCCAAATCCAGATGTGCAAAGCTGATACAGACCTACCCAAGACGACTCAAAGCTGTAATCCGCGCCAAAAGCGCTTCTACAAAGTACATACTCAGCGGTGTGAATACTTACACTTCCGGTCAAAAGTTTTAGAACACCTACTCATTCAAGGGTTTTCTTTATTTTGACTATTGTCTACATTGTAGAATAATAGTGAAGACCTCAACTATGAAATAACACACATGGAATCATGTATTAACCAAAAAAGTGTTAAACAAATCAAAAATATATTTGAGATTCTTCAAAGTAGCCACCCTTTGCCTTGATGACTGCTTTGCACACTCTTGGCATTCTCTCAACCAGCTTCACCTGGAATGCTTTTCCAACAGTCTTGAAGGAGTTCCCACATATGCTGAGCACTTATTGGCTTCTTTTCCTTCACTCTGCGGTCCAACTCATCCCAAACCATCTCAATTTGGTTGAGGTCGGGTGATTGTGGAGGCCAGGTCATCTGATGCAGCACTCCATCACTCTCCTTCTTGGTAAAATAGCCCTTACACAGCCTGTTGAAAAACAAATGATAGTCCCGCTGCAGAATGCTGTGGTAGCCATGCTGGTTAAGTGTGCCTTGAATTCTAAATAAATCACAGACAGTGTCACCAGCAAAGCACCATAACACCTCCTCCTCCATGCTTTACGGTGGGAAAGACCAATGCGGAGATCATCCGTTCACCCACACTGCGTCTCAAAAAGACTTGGCGGTTGGAACCAAAAATCTCAAATTTGGACTCCAGACCAAAGGACACATTTCCACCAGTCTAATGTCCATTGCTTGTGTTTCTTGGCTCAAGCAAGTCTCTTCTTCTTATTGGTGTCCTTTTAGTAGTGGTTTCTTTGCAGCAATTCGACCATGAAGGCCTGATTTCATGCAGTCTCCTCTGAACAGTTGATGTTGACATGTGTCTGTTACTTGAACTCTGAAGCATTTATTTGGGCTGCAATTTCTGAGGCTGGAAACTCTAATGAACTTATCCTCTGCAGCAGAGGTAACTCTGGGTCTTCCATTCCTGTGGCGGTCCTCATGAGAGCCAGTTTCATCATAGCGCTTGATGGTTTTGCGACTGCACTTGAAGAAACTTTCAAAGTTCTTGAAATGTTCCGTATTGACTGACCTTCATGTCTTAAAGTAATGATGGACTGTCGTTTCTCTTTGCTTATTTGAGCTGTTGTTGCCATAATATGGACTTGGTCTTTTACCAAATAGGGCTATCTTCTGTATACCACCCCTACCTTGTCAAAACACAACTGATTGGCTCAAACGCATTAAGAAGGAAATAAATTCCACAAATTACCTTTTTAAGAAGGCACACCTGTTAATTGAAATGCATTCCAGGTGACTACCTCATGAAGCTGGTTGAGAGAATGCCAAGATTGTGCAAAGCTGTCAAGGCAAAGTGTGGCTATTTGAAGAATCTCAAATATAAAATATATTTTGATGTGATTAACACTTTTTTGGTTACTACATGATTCCATATGTGTTATTTCATAGTTTTGATGTCTTCACTATTATTCTACAATGTAGAAAATAGTCAAAATAAAGAAAAAAAACCTTGAATGAGTAGGTGTTCTAAAACCTTTGACCAGTAGATTAAATTAAATATTTATGTATTTCATTTTCAATACATTTGCTAAATTGTTGTTTTTCTCAGCCATTTTTAATTCAGGCTGTAACACAACAAAATGTGGAATAAGTCAAGGGGTATGAATACTTTCTGAAAGCACTGTATTATAGTGTATCTAAGTCCGAGTTAAATACAACACTTATTATATACAGAACAAAAATATTAACACAACATGCAACAATATCAAAGGTTTTACTGAGTTACAGTTCATATGAGGAAATCAGTCAATTGAAATAAATTCAATAGGCCCCTAATCTATGGATTTCAGATGACTGGGAATACAGATATGCATCTGTTGGTCACAATGGGCCTCAGGATCTAGTCACAGTATTTCTGTGCATTCAAATTGCCACCGATTTAAAATGCAATTGTGTTCGTTGTCCGTAGCTTATGCCTGCCCGTACCATAACCCCACTGCCACCATGGGGCACTCCGTCAACAACGTTGACATCAGCAAACCTCTCGCCCACACAACGCCATACACGTGGTCTGCGGTTGTGAGGCTGGTTGGATGTACTGCCAAATTCTCTAAAATGACGTTGGAGGCAGCTTATGGTCGAGAAATGATTTTTTTTTAAATTCTCTGGCAACAGCTCTGTTGGACATTTCTGCAATCAGCATGCCAATTGCACGCTCCCTCAACTTGAGACACCTGTGGCATTGTGTTGTGTGACACAACTGCACATTTTAGAGTGGCCTTTTATTGTCCCCAGCACAAGGTGCACCTGTGTAATAATCATGCTGTTTAATCAGCTTCTTGATATGCCACACCTTTCAGGTGGATGGATTATATTGGCAAAGGAGAAATGCCCACTGACAGGGATGTGAACAAATTTGTACACAACATTTTGAGAGAAATAAGCTTTTTGTGTGTATGGGGAAAGTTCTGGGATCTTTTTTATTTCAGGTAATAAAACATGGGACTAACACTTGTTGCGTTTTTATGTTTTTGTTCAGTGTAGTATCTATGGTCACAGAGTTAAATACAACACTAATTATAGTATCTATGGCGTAAGTCTTTTAATGAAGCTGTGGCATTATGTGTATCCCATTTTGAGTAATGAATTATGTCTTGTTACCACAGTCTGCAGGTATAATGCTTTAGAACTTGTTATAAGCATGTATGAGCATTTTTTAAAAATGTATTATAATCTGTTTTTGTCTCTCTATATATATCAGGTCTGACACGTATGTGAACACGCGTGTCAAGATGCACCTGCGCTCCCCCTACAGCTGTCATGAGCTGTTTGGCTTTGACGTCATGCTGGATGAGAACCTCAAGCCTTGGGTGCTGGAGGTCAATATATCTCCAAGGTAACAGACGGATCATTCTAGCTGATAAAATACACTTGGGGAAAATGCCCCTCAGACTATGGATTTTCTATTCAGCTTTAGTTTTATTACAACACCTTACCCTGTGCATTGTGTGAGCAGTGTTCTGCCTCGTATCAGTCTCGCTGATTGTGGCTTACTGACCCTCTGTGTATTCCTGCAGTTTGCACTCTGTCCTTCTGTCACTCCTTCATTCCCTCTCTCTCTATCAGCCTCCACTCCAACACAGCTCTGGACGTCGCCATTAAGGGTCAGATGATCAGAGATGTGTTGAACCTGGCGGGTTTCGTTCTGCCTCGGAGAGAGGTGCGCAGCTCCGCCAGCAGGTCAGTCACTGTCATTACACCACTGATCACTGCCGGTCCCGATTCCATCCCTTTCCCTTTCCCTTGGCCCTAACCCATCGATCTTTGCAGATCTGTAAGGTGGAATCAATATGGCTCCGTCACTACACTGCTTATACCTTTCTAGATCCTTCCGATCTGTAAACATTGAAGTGGAAGGGGGTAGGGAGTAATTAGGAATTTCTACTGGACTCACTCAACAGCCCATAAGACAATAGTGGTGTTCATCAATATCTTATTGTTTTTGCTTTGTGGATTGGTGTAATGACTTAGTTTGTGTTCTGTTGTGTGTTTTTCAGTGGAGGAACCTGGGAGAGAACCAGACCAGATATTTCTACTGATGAAAAAGTCAAACGGGCCTTCTACCTGAGCCAGTGCTTCGCAGACCAGGTACGTTCATGCAGCCCTGTCAGATGCTCCACGCAACTACTGGGAACTTTCCCAGACTTCAAGTCGTAAAGTCCGACGTGTGTTCAAGTCCAGGTCTTCCTGTGGTCTTCTACCGATCGGGTTGGTTAAGCGTCCAGAACTCCAAGCTAGCTAGCTAGCTAGCTAGTTACCTTGGAGGTTTCTCAGACGATCGATGCTGTAACTTGTCAGTCTGAGCTTATATTAATATAGGGGAAACACTGAAATCCAGCTATGTATAAAATCCCACTGAACCCTCTGGTTCCTCAAGACCCACTGAACCCCCTGGTTCCTCAAGACCCACTGAACCCCCTGGTTCCTCAAGACCCACTGAACCCCCTGGTTCCTCAAGACCCACTGAACCCCCTGGTTCCTCAAGACCCACTGAACCCCCTGGTTCCTCAAGACCCACTGAACCCCCTGGTTCCTCAAGACCCACTGAACCCCCTGGTTCCTCAAGACCCACTGAACCCCCTGGTTCCTCAAGACCCACTGAACCCCCTGGTTCCTCAAGACCCACTGAACCCCCTGGTTCCTCAAGACCCACTGAACCCCCTGGTTCCTCAAGACCCACTGAACCCTCTGGTTCCTTTCTCTCTGTAGGACTCCTCCTCCATCCTGGACGTTATGACTCCAGAGGACGTGCGTGTCCTGGCTGAGACGGAGGACGAGCTGAGCAGGAAGGGAGAGTTTGAACGGGTGTTCCCCTCCCACTGCTCCTCACGATACCTACGCTTCTTCGAACACCCGCGCTACCTCAACATCCTGCTCAACCAGTGGGAGACCAAGTATGGACAGAACAAGAGTGAAGGTAGGTTGGTCTGTCTGTCTGGATACGTCTCAACTGGGCACCCTTTTCACTTTTATAGTGCACTTCTTTTGACCAGGACCAATGGGCAATGAACTATAGAGGGAATGGGGGTGCCAGTTGGAACATCCACCCTGTGTGTACGGTTGGTTGTGTGGCTGAATGCTCAGTCATTACCCTTCCATCTGTAACCACTAGGTCCACCAACAGCTACTGTTGTTTCCTTATGTCTTGTTCCTAGGAGTCGGTGTGCTCAGGGCTTTCTGTCAGAAAGGAGTCCATCTGGGTACGGAGGACCCTGCACATATAGTGAGTATTGGCTCTCTGTGAATTGCTGTTCATTTAAAGAAACGCTCGTTTTTAATATATATCTGGAGGTACTCTGCTGTGTTTGTAAACTATTGACAAGTTGTTTTTCTCTGTTTTTTTTTTAAATCTAGTGGTCCAAGTCGACCTACGTTCCCAAGTTTGATTACCCCACCAGGCAGGAGCCAATCAGATCGAGGTAGGTGGAGACGCACGCCCTCTCCTTGTCGAGTTCATCATAGACCCTCTTTAGGCAGCCTTTTTTTACCAGATCACAATATTTTCAAAGGAACTAACTCTGTTAACACACAGTGACGCGAGGAATTTCTCTCCATTCTCTC
This sequence comes from Coregonus sp. 'balchen', assembly GCA_902810595.1. Classification (NCBI taxonomy): domain Eukaryota; kingdom Metazoa; phylum Chordata; class Actinopteri; order Salmoniformes; family Salmonidae; genus Coregonus; species Coregonus sp. 'balchen'. The sequence continues at coordinate 60,184,743 of LR778256.1, forward strand.
TCCTAAATAAGTCGCTGTTCCAGTGTGGTGGTGGGCCACAGAACCAGGTCCCAGCCAGACCCGGAAGAGTACTGTTTCAACGGGGAGGTGCAGAATGTCACCACCTCCCTCCCAGACATCGGCGTCCTGGGCTCCCCCAGCCCCTCTCCCTCCCTTAGGGGTTAGGGGGTTAGCCTGTCTCACTGGAGCTAGGATACCGTAACACTGTTGATTAGACACCTTGGGCTTCCAAAAGAACCACACAAACATCACACACATTCACAGTTTGGGAAGGAGATGTGTATAGTGTGTGTGTGTGTGTGTGTGTGTGTGTGTGTGGGTTTATCAACCATTGCTGGGTGCTCAAGGCTCTCCCCTAACCCTTCTCTTGGTGCGGAGGTATATTCCACTTTTCACTCTATAGTCTTAACTGGAGTTGGGGAGAGATGGAGAACACTAACAGCTGGAGAAGTGGAGAGGGGGGAACTAACAGGTGGAGAGGGGGGAACTAACAGGTGGAGAGGGGGGAACTAACAGGTGGAGAGGGGGGAACTAACAGGTGGAGAGGGGGGAACTAACAGGTGGAGAGGGGGGAACTAACAGGTGGAGAGGGGGGAACTAACAGGTGGAGAGGGGGGAACACTAACAGGTGGAGAGGGGGGAACACTAACAGGTGGAGAGGGGGGAACACTAACAGGTGGAGAGGGGGGAACACTAACAGGTGGAGAGGGGGGAACAAACAGGTGGAGAGGGGGGAACTAACAGGTGGAGAGGGGGGAAGGGGGGAACTAACAGGTGGAGAGGGGGGAACACTAACAGGTGGAGAGGGGGGAACACTAACAGGTGGAGAGGGGGGAACTAACAGGTGGAGAGGGGGGAACTAACAGGTGGAGAGGGGGGAACTAACAGGTGGAGAGGGGGGAACACTAACAGGTGTATCTGATGTGATGTACTGGCCAAATTGATGACTGTTTAGATCACGGAGTTTTCTGATGGCGTTTCCATATTGTGGAGTGATGGAGCTGGATAGGGGAGGAAGGGGCTTCTCTCTGGACCGGGTGGACAGACAGCAACTTTGGCCAATTGGCTGAGGGGAAAGTGCAAGCTGCCCCCACCCACTTGGAACCATGTCTGCGTAGTAACACGTCCAATCAGATTCCACCCCTAGATGTGTTTACAGTTCATTCTTGCTACTAACTATGGGGTGGGTATCTGTCTGCAGTCAGCCCTTGCTACTAACTATGGGGTGGGTATCTGTCTGCAGTCAGCCCTTGCTACTAACTATGGGGTGGGTATTTCTCTGCAGTCAGCCCTTGGTACTAACTATGGGGTGGGTATCTATCTGCAGTCAGCCCTTGGTACTAACTATGGGGTGGGTATCTGTCTGCAGTCAGCCCTTGGTACTAACTAGGGGGTGGGTATCTCTCTGCAGTCAGCCCTTGCTCCTAACTATGGGGTGGGTATTTCTCTGCAGTCAGCCCTTGGTACTAACTATGGGGTGGGTATCTATCTGCAGTCAGCCCTTGGTACTAACTATGGGGTGGGTATCTCTCTGCAGTCAGCCCTTGGTACTAACTATGGGGTGGGTATCTGTCTGCAGTCAGCCCTTGGTACTAACTAGGGGGTGGGTATCTCTCTGCAGTCAGCCCTTGCTCCTAACTATGGGGTGGGTATCTGTCTGCAGTCAGCCCTTGGTACTAACTATGGGGTGGGTATCTGTCTGCAGTCAGCCCTTGGTACTAACTAGGGGGTGGGTATCTCTCTGCAGTCAGCCCTTGCTCCTAACTATGGGGTGGGTATCTATCTGCAGTCAGCCTTGGTATCTCTCTGCAGTCAGCCCTTGCTACTAACTATGGGGTGGGTATCGATCTGCATCCATTTGGCTGGTCATTTTACATATGCTTATAATATGTGCATTTTTTAAAACATAATTGAAATTGTAATATTTGTTAAAAATAAAGAGATATTTCTATAAATTGTATTACAAATTGTACTATTAGTCCCAGACTGGGAAATAACTGCTCAGGTTCAAGTTTTCATATTAAAACTGATATTTGATGAATACTGACTAATTCCTGTCTATTCCTGGAAATACAATTTTAGACATTTGAGGGGCATAGCAACCTCATTGTGACAGTGTAGGTCGTTTTCAACATATCCAGGAGAAATGCATTGCATTTGATCTTTTAACAAAAGGGATTGTTTGGTAGATTTTTACAATGATCTACCAGCCAAGCAATAGATAAATGTCGATTTTAAGACGGTGTGGACGGCAGGTATCCTAGCGGTTAAGAGCGTTGGGCCAGTAACTGAAAGGTCTCTGGTTCGAATCCCCGAGCCGTCTAGGTGACAAAAACTGTCGCTACCCTTGAGCAAGGCACTTTTAACCTAATTGCTCCTGTTAGTAGCTCTGGATAAGAGCGTCTGCTAAATGACTAAAACGTACGACTAAAACAACACAATGATCAAGCAGTTAAATGTCCATTTATAAAACTAAAGTGGGTCAATGCTTTTGAGGAAAGATTGCCAAAGATGACCCCCCCCCCCCCTGTGGATGCTTGAGATGAGGCTGTGTGGAATGCCCCAGGGCACGCAGGCTGGGTTGGGAAATAAATACTTTAGACACTTAACAGTGTGAGGGGGGTGGAGAGAAGCAGTGAATCAAGTTTAGGTACACGCCGTAATAACCCACTAATACGGGGTTTCTTAAGCTATCAAAGTGGGCCCTGGGGATGTGAGAGGTGGGTCTCGAGTTATGAGAATACTTCTGTACTGAACAAAAATATAAATGCAACGTGTAAAGCGTTGGTCCCATTTTTCCATGAGCTGAATTAAAAGATCCCATACATTTTTTCCATATGCACAAAAAGCTTTCTCTCATTTTGTGCTCAAATTTGTTTACATCCCTGTTAGTGAGCATTTCTCCTTTGCCAAGATAATCCATCCACCTGGTAGGTGTGGCATATCAAGGATCTGTTTTAAACTGCATGATCATTACACATGCGCACAATAAAAGGCCACTCTAAAATGTGGAGTTTTGTCACACAATGTCACAGATGTCTCAAGTTTTGAGAGAGCGTGCAATTGGAATGTCCAACAGAGCTGTTGCCAGAGAATGGAATGTTCATTTCTTGACCATAAGCCGCCTCCAATGCCTTTTTAGAGAATTTGTGGCAGTACGTCCAACCGGTCTCACAACCGTGTAACCACGCCAGCCCAGGACCTCCACATCCGACTTCTTCACCTGCGGGATCGTCTGAGGACGGTGCTGAGGAGAGGGTGGGCCTATGCCGCCCATGGCTGTCCAGTCATTGAAATCCATAGATCAGGGCCAAATGAATTAATTTCAATTGACTGATCTCCTTCTATGAACTGTATCTCAGTAAAATCTTTGAAATTGTTGCATGTAGCGTTTTATATTTTTGTTCGGTGTATATAATCTCACACTATGTAACGGATTATCTGGTTTTAATGTCCATTCTAGAATGCCCTTCTAACCAATGAGAAACGAGTATTCAACAATGCTGTGGTATAATTAAGCAATAAGGCCAGAGGGGGTGTGGTACAGTGGGGGAAAAAAAGTATTTAGTCAGCCACCAATTGTGCAAGTTCTCCCACTTAAAAAGATGAGAGAGGCCTGTAATTTTCATCATAGGGACACGTCAACTATGACAGGCAAATTGAGAAAAATTTTAGTCCAGAAAATCACATTGTAGGATTTTTTATGAATTTATTTGCAAATTATGGTGAAAAATAAGTATTTGGTCACCTACAAACAAGCAAGATTTCTGGCTCTCACAGACCTGTAACTTCTTCTTTAAGAGGCTCCTCTGTCCTCCACTCGTTACCTGTATTAATGGCACCTGTTTGAACTTGTTATCAGTATAAAAGACACCTGTCCACAACCTCAAACAGTCACACTCCACTATGGCCAAGACCAAAGAGCTGTCAAAGGACACCAGAAACAAAATTGTAGACCTGCACCAGGCTGGGAAGACTGAATCTGCAATAGGTAAGCAGCTTGGTTTGAAGAAATCAACTGTGGGAGCAATTATTAGGAAATGGAAGACATACAAGACCACTGATAATCTCCCTCGATCTGGGGCTCCACGCAAGATCTCACCCTGTGGGGTCAAAATGATCACAAGAACGGTGAGCAAAAATCCCAGAACCACACGGGGGGACCTAGTGAATGACCTGCAGAGAGCTGGGACCAAAGTAACAAAGCCTACCATCAGTAACACACTACGCCGCCAGGGACTCAAATCCTGCAGTGCCAGACGTGTCCCCCTGCTTAAGCCAGTACATGTCCAGGCCTGTCTGAAGTTTGCTAGAGTGCATTTGGATGATCCAGAAGAGGATTGGGAGAATGTCATATGGTCAGATGAAACCAAAATAGAACTTTTTGGTAAAAACTCAACTCGTCGTGTTTGGAGGACAAAGAATGCTGAGTTGTATCCAAAGAACACCATACCTACTGTGAAGCATGGGGGTGGAAACATCATGCTTTGGGGCTGTTTTTCTGCAAAGGGACCAGGACGACTGATCCGTGTAAAGGAAAGAATGAATGGGGCCATGTATCGTGAGATTTTTAGTGAAAACCTCCTTCCATCAGCAAGGGCATTGAAGATGAAATGTGGCTGGGTCTTTCAGCATGACAATGATCCCAAACACACCGCCTGGGCAACGAAGGAGTGGCTTCGTAAGAAGCATTTCAAGGTCCTGGAGTGGCCTAGCCAGTCTCCAGATCTCAACCCCATAGAAAATCTTTGGAGGGAGTTGAAAGTCTGTGTTGCCCAGCGACAGCCCCAAAACATCACTGCTCTAGAGGAGATCTGCATGGAGGAATGGGCCAAAATACCAGCAGCAGTGTGTGAAAACCTTGTGAAGACTTACAGAAAACGTTTGACCTGTGTCATTGCCAACAAAGGGTATATAACAAAGTATTGAGAAACTTTTGTTATTGACCAAATACTTATTTTCCACCATAATTTGCAAATAAATTCATAAAAAATCCTACAATGTGATTTTCTGGAAAAAAAATTCTCATTTTGTCTGTCATAGTTGACGTGTACCTATGATGAAAATTACAGGCCTCTCTCATATTTTTAAGTGGGAGAACTTGCACAATTGGTGGCTGACTAAATACTTTTTTCCCCCACTGTATATGACCAATATACCATGGCTAAGGGCTGTTCTAAGCTGCACGGAGTGCCTGGATACAGCCCTTAGCAGTGGTATATTGGCCATATAACTCAAACCCCAGAGGTGCCTTACTGATATTATAAACTGGTTACCAACGTAATTAGAAGAGTAAAAATAAACGTTTTGTCATACCCGTGGTATATGGTCTGATATACCACGGCTTTCAGCCAATCAGCGTTCATGGCTCGAACCACCCAGTTTATAATTCTTATTAATTTGGGTCACAGGAGGACGGTAAATTTCTCATTTGAGTCTCGAGCTGAAAGAGTTTAAGAACCCCTGTACTAATATATGCAAGATAACACACAGATATATGCATTTAAAAAATGTTTTAATACTGTGTAAAAACCATTGAATAATTAGCCTGCTAATATACTGTAAATATCTTAATATTTCGATATAATTCCTGCCCTAGAGTGGAAATGCTTGTTGATGGAGGCTACTTAAACATTGTGATTTTCGACGTTGTGATTTTCTCTGTAGTGGAGAAACATCAACAAGTAGGAAGCTGTCAGTGTAACTAGCTAGCATGCTAACCTTAGCTAGCTAATGTTATCTGTTGTTGCTGTTTTTCTTTTTTCTTTTTTTACTGCAACGTATTCAAAAGATTCAAATGTAGTTGGAGCTGAATTCCAGGAAGCCTGGTTTCATCAGAAACTGGGAGATATGGGGGGGGGGGGGGGAGATATGTACCTGTACAGAGGGATAGGCCAACAAGTGATATGTTTCAGTAAGATTGAATTTTTAGCGTTTATAGCAATGGTTATTAATTGTACTGCAGGGTGGAACGTAAGTCGAAAAAAATTGAGGTTGGGGTGGCAGCTGCAGAGAGGTATTTGGGTGTGCGAGACCTGACAGCAGTAGAGTTACAGGCAGTGTTAAGTGGTGGTGTCCCATCATTTCAGGTTGAGGGCATGAGGTAGGAATGAATATACGGAGAAGGGTAATCATTTTGAATTTGTGAGTGTAGTGTTAGATGGTAGGGTATTTCTTTTATTTTCTTTTATTTTTCAAGCAAAATATAAGGGAGTTGTCCTCCAGTGTAGTAGGTGGCGGTAATGCAACAAATTGGATGCCAACCGCCGTTAAACCTAATTGAAGAAGAAGAAGAAGAACCAATCAAAGCAGTGAAGCGTGTAGTCGTGACGCAATACTTTAGTGGTCAAAACCAATCATCTTGGGGCGACGGGGGAGCAGGGTTGCAAAATGCAATCGTATCACGCAATTATACCATTTATAAAGTGGTCATATATATATATATATATATATTTATATTATATTATGTTATATTATACAGATGGATTATGTACATTTTCTGGTAAAAAAAAGTGGAGATGTTTGGCTCAGCTCAGTCGCTACTTGCAAAGAGGAAGAACTTTGCAGCTGTTTCTGATTAATAAATAATGCCATGCTGGTGGGTGGTAACATTCAAATAAAACCGAGCCCTGAAAAGAAACGTTGTCTGAAAAGTATTAGCACGTAAAAATCATAGTGGAAATACACGGCATTGACATGGAAAAAATCAGAAGTCTCCACTTCAAGCCCAAAAATATAATACTTTGACTAAAACTATGACTTATTGACTTCAATCGTTGTGCAACATCATGGGTACGCTGTGGGCATCATCTTTCAGTTGGGCATCATCTTTTCAAAAGTGCATTTTCGCACTTGGTACTTTAAATCTCTTAATGTTGAGTTGGCTTCCGGTGGGTCTGTGATACATGCAGCCTCTGAGTGCTCCCTGTGGGGGAGGTTGTTAAACGATACCCTTCAAATATGTCAAGTGTTTTTTTAAATAGTATTTTAATAATCATACTTAAGCATTTTTCTATTCAGTCTTTTTCAGTGCCTCATAAACCTGTCCAGTTGCTTTTTGATGCGCCATGCCATGTCCTGGTGAGCGAGAGGGATATTACAGCGGGCTCAGTCTCAACTGGCACCCTAATCCCTATATAGTGCACTAGTTTTGACCAGAGCCCTATTGCACTATATATGTAATAGGGCTCCATTTGGGACTGGACCCATCAAGGCACATAGGCGTCAGGTCACGGAGGTATAAATAGCGTTGTCTGTAATGGCAGTGCAGTGAAATTCTAACACCAGGAGAGGCTGGCATACAAGTTGCAGAGTAAGACATCTTAAAGAGGACACCACCAGTCATCGTATTTTTACTTGTCAGCTTTCAGTTTCATTTACTGAGAGTTATTTTTCTGTAGTGTTGAACTTTTACATCTTTAATTTTACAGGTTATATTGTTTGATTGATATACTAATTTCTAAATGGCTTGATCAGATATTAGTTATGTCTGTTAACATTGTAAAAACAGCTTAAATCAGCTTTTAGCAAATGTGCCGATGCCAAAGCACCTGCTTTTAAAACTGATAGAGAATGTAATCGCTAAGTTGTTTATTTTAATACACTTTTAAGAATGCAGGTAGACAAAAACCTAACACCAATACCTTTTGGATCCTTCCCCTGTCCTGCCAAAAATTTGATCCCCTGATTTCACGGGCTGCCCCTTCCCCCTTTTCCCTGCCATACGGATCTAAAGCGGGTCCCCTCCCTGCTCCTTTGCCTGCCCCTTTCCCTAAAAAAATACTGATTTTAAAGCTGATTAAACTCTGTCCCCTTTTGCCTTTTCCCCTCCCAAATCCCGATCAAAAACCCCTAAAGCCCTTTTGCTGCCCCTTTCCCCTGTCCCTCCCCTTTACTGATCAAAAAGTTGAGTCACTGCTGTTTCCTTTTGCCTTTCCCCCCCATACTGATCTAAATTTAGTCACTGCTGCCCCCTTTCCCCTGCCCCCTCCCAAAACTGATCTAAAGCTGAGCCACTGCTGCCCCCCTTTTTTCCCCTGTAAAACCCTGTTTTCTAAACCTGAGTCACTGCTGCTCCTTGCCCTGTCCATGCCCCCCCGGGAAAAAAAACTGAGTCCCTGCTGCCCCTTTCCCCCCGTCCCTGCCATATTTATCAAAAGCTGAGTCACTGCTCCCCTTTTCCCTTTCCCCCTCCCCAATACTGATCAAAAGCTGATTTAAAAAAAAACTGCTCCCCTTCCTTTTGCCTTTTCCCCCCCAACTGATCAAAAGCTGAGCCCTGCGGGGCCCTTCCCCTGCCCCTCCCCCAAATTTGGACTAAAGCTAAAGTCACGCTCCCCTTTTTTCCCTTTTTCCCTCCCATACTGATCAAAAGCTAAAGTCCTGCTGCTCCTTGCCTGTTTCCCCTCCCCAACTAAACCCTAAAGCTGAGTCACTGCTGCCCCCTTTCCCTTTTTCCCTGCCAAAAACGATCTAAACCCGAGTCATTTCTGCCCCTTTTGCCTTTTTCCCCTTGCCAAAACTGGGCCAAAAGCGAGCCCACGCTGCTCCTTGCCTGGCCCCCCTGCCATATTTAAATTTTAAAGCTGATCACTCCCTGCTCCTTCCTGTTCCCCTGCCATACTAAATTTTAAAGCTAAAGTCACTGCTGCCCCCTTTGGGCCTGCCCCGGGCCAAAATTTATCTAAAGCTGATTTCACTGCCTCCGGGGCTGCCCCCCTGCCAAAACTGTTTCAAAAAAAGCTGATTCCCTGTGCCCTTTGGGCCTTTCCCCCTCCCCATACTGACAAAAGCTGAGTCCCTGCTGCTTTTTTTTGCCTGTCCCCTCCAAATACTGATTTTAAACCTTGAGGCCCCACTGGCTGCCCCCTTTTCCCTGCCCCATCCCAAAACCTGATCAAAGCTGAGCCCAACTGCGCCCCTTCCCCTGTCCCTGCCATACTGTTTTAAAAAGTTTGAGTCACTGCTCCCTCCTTGCCTGTCCCCCCGGGAAACCCTGATCAAAAAGCTGAAGTAAACGCTGCCCCCTTTTGCCTTTTCCCTCCCAAAAAACTGACAAAAGCGAGTAAACTGCTGCCCCCTTCCCTGCCCCCTTGCCATACTGATCAAAACCCCTAAAGTCCTGCTGCTCCTTGCCTTTTCCCTGCCATGGGGGAATCAAAAAAAGCTGAGTATTTCTGCCCTTTCCCTGCCCCTTTCCAAAACTGATCAAAAGGGCCGAGTCACTGCTGCCTCCTTTGTCCCTGCCCAAAACTAAATCAAAAGCTGATCACTGCCCCTTCCTTGCCTGCCCCCTTGCCATACTGTTTCTAACAAAATTTTCACTGCTGTTTCCTTTGCCTGGCCCGGCCAAAACTAAATCTAAAGCTGATTTTCACTGCGCCCCTTTGGGCCTTTTCCCCCTCCCCATACTGTTTTAAAGCTGAGTCCTCCCTTCCCTTCCCCCCTTTTTGTTCCCCTCCCAAATACGGAATCAAAAGCTAGTCAACGGGCTGCCCCTTTTCCCGGGCCATCCCAAACAAATCAAAGCGGGAGTAAACGCGCCCCTTGCCTGTCCCTCCCAACTGACCCAAAAAAGGCTGAGCCCACTGCTGCCCCCTTTTTTGCCTTTTCCCTCCCCCAAACTGACAAAAACTGAGTCACTCCCTTCCCTCCTTTGCCTTTTTCCCTCCCCTTTCCCTGACTAAAGCTGAGTCACTGCGGCCCCCTTTGCCTGCCCCCTGCCATACGGGATCAAATTTTGGGGCCCCACTGTGCCCCCCTTTCCCCTTTTTTCCCCTGCCAAAACTGATCAAAAACCCTGAGTAAACTCCCTGCTCCTTTGCCTTTTCCCTCCAAAACTGATCTAAAGCTGATCACGGGCTGCCCCTTTCCCCCCTGCCCCCTGCCATAGGACCCAAAAACCCTGACCCAACTCCTGCTCCTTGTTTGTCCCCCCAAACGGGAATCTAAAGTTTGAGTAAACGGCTGCCCCCCTTCCCCTGCCCCTGCCAAAAACGGATCAAAACCCTGAGTCACGCTGCCCTTGGGCCTGCCCCCCTGCCAAAACTGTTTCCAAAAAGCTGAGCCCAACTGCTGCCCCTTTTGGCCCCTGTCCCTGCCAACGGGATAAAAAGGGGGGGAGTAAACTGCTGCTCCTTGCCTGTCCCTCCCAAAACGATCTAAAGCCTTATCCCTGCTGCCCCCTTTTTGCCTGCCCCTTTCCCCCCCAAAACCTGATCTAAACCCTGAGTCACTCCCTGCCCCTTTGGCCTGCCCCCTGCCATCTGATCAAAAAGCGGGAGTCCTGCTGCCCCCTTGCGCCCCTGCCAAAACTAAAATCAAAAAATCGGGGTCACTCCGGGCTCTTGCCTGCCCCTTGGCCGTACTCATCTTAAAACTGAGTCCGGGGGCCCCCTTTCCCCTGTCCAGGGCCGTCCCCTGATCAAAAGCTGATTCACTGCTGCCCTTCCCTTTCCCTCCCCCAAAACTGATAAAAACCTGGCCTGCTCCCCTTCCTTCCCTGTCCCCCTGCCATACTAAATCTAAACTGATCCCGCTGCCCTTTTCCTGTCCCTGCCAAAACTGACCCTAAAGCTGATCACTTCTGCCCCTTTTGGCCTGTCCCTCCATACGACTAAAGTTTGGGGCACTCTCCCCTCCTTCCCTTGTCCCTCCCCATCTGATCAAAAGCTGACCCCCTGCTGCCCCCTTTCCCCTTTTCCCGCAAAACTGATCAAAAACCCTGATTTCACGCTGTTTCCTTCCCCTTTTTCCCTGCCATACGATCTAAACCCTAAAGTCCTTGCTGCCCCTTTTTGCCTGTCCCTGCCATACTGATCAAAAAGCTGAGCCCACTGCGCTCCTTGCCGCCCCCCTCCCAAATACTGATCTAAAGCTAAAAGTCATTTGCTGTTTTCCTTGCCTGTCCCGCCAAAACTGATCAAAAGTGACCCCTGCGGGCCCTTCCCTTTCCCCCCTCCCATACGATCAAAAAGCTAAAATTTCACTGCTGCCCCTTTTCCCCCTTGCCCCTGCCATACTAAATCAAAACGGGGGCCCCCTGTGCTTTTTTTGCCTGTCCCTCCCAAAACTGATCTAAAGCGACCCACTGCTCCCTCCTTCCCCTTCCCGGCCATCTGACCCTTAAAGGGGAATTTCCACTCCCTGCTCCTTTCCCCGGGCCCCCCTGCCAAACTGATCTAAACCCTGAGCATTTCCCTGTTTTCCTTCCCTTTTCCCCGGCAAAAACTGATCTTAAAGCTGAGTCCCTGTTTGCTCCTTGCCTTTCCCCCCATCCTGATCTAAAGTGAGTCCCCTGCTGCTCCTTCCCCTTTTTCCCTCCCAAAAATACTGATCTAAAGCTAAAGTCATTTGCTGCTCCTTCCCCTTTCCCTCCCATACTGATCAAAAACCCTGAGCACTACTGCTCCTTTCCCGGGCCGGGGGCCATACTGTTTCTAAAGCGGAGTCATTTCGCTCCTTCCCCTGTCCCCTTCCATACGACCCCTTAAAGCGGAGTCACTGCTGCCCGGGCCTGTCCCTCCCAATACTGTCTAAAGTTTAGTCACGGGCGGGCCCCTTTGGGCCTTTTCCCCTGCCATACTAAAATTCTAAATCTAAATCACTTGCTGCCCTTGCCTGCCCCCTCCCCCTTTCCGGATCAAATTTGCTGGGGTTATTCCCTGCCCCCCTTGCCGGGCCCCCTGCCATCCTGACTAAACTGAGCCCTTTTCTGCCCCTTTTCCTGTCCCTCCATACTAAATCTAAACTGAGCCCAACTGTTTGCTCCTTCCTTTTCCCCGGGCCATACTATCAAAGCTGACCCCCCTCCCGCCCCCTTGCCTTTTCCCCTCCCCAAAACTGACTCAAAGCTGAGTCCCTGCTGCCCCCTTCCCCTGTTTTCCCTCCCATCGGGAATCTAAAGCTGAGTCACTCCCTGCTCCTTCCCCTTGCCCCCCTCCCCTTTACTGACCCAAAAGCTGATAAACTGCTGCCCCTTCCCTTTGTCCATGCCATACGGATCTAATGCTGGGGTTTTTGGCTGTTTCCTTCCCTGTCCCTGCCAAAAAACAAATCAAAAAGCTGAGCCCCTGCTGCCCCTTTTTGCCTTTTCCCTTGCCAAAAACCCTAAAATCTAAAGCTGAGTCACTGGCGGGCTCCTTCCCCTTTTTCCCTGCCTTTTCGGGGAATCTAAAGCTTGAGTCCGGGCGGCTCCTTGCCTGCCCCCCGCCATACTGACCAAAGCTACCCTGCTGCTCCTTGCCGCCCCCGGGCCAAAAAGGGAAATTTTAATGCTGGGTTTATTGCTGTTTCCCTTGCCTTTTCCCTGCCAATTTGATCAAAGCGGAGTAAACGGCTCCCTTCCTTCCCCTTTTTCCCTGCCAAAACTAAACAAAAACCCTTAGCCCACTGCTGCCCCTTCCCCTTTTCCCTCCCCTTCCTGACAAAGCTGAGTCATTTGCTTCCCTCCTTCCCCTGCCCTCCCCATACTGATCAAAGCTTGAGTCACGGGCTGCTCCTTCCCTGTCCCGGCCAAAAACTGACCCTTAAAAGCTGAGTCCCTGTTTGCCCCTTTGGGCCTGCCCCTGCCAAAACGGAAATAAAGCTGACCCACTGCTGTTTCCAAAATGCCTGCCCCTTCCCCAAAAACTGATCAAAAACCCGATTTTCCCCTTTTGCTCCCTTTCCGTCCCGGGCCAAAACTAAATCTAAAGCTGATTCACTCCTCCCTGTTTTTGCCTTTTCCCGGCCAAACTGATTTTAAAGCTGACCCACTGTTTTGCTCCTTCCGCCCCCTCCCAAACGATCTAAAGCTAGCCCCTGCTGTTTCCTTCCCCTTTTTCCCTGCCATACTGACCCCAAAAAAAACTTAACCCAACTGCTGCTCCTTCCCCTTTTTTCCCTCCCCCATACTGTCTAAGCTAAAGTCCCCCTTCCCTCCTTCCCCTGTCCCCCCCAAATACTGACTAAAGCTGATCCCTGCGGCCCCTTCCCCTGCCCCGGCCAATACGGGATCTAAAGCTGAGTCACTGCTGCCCCTTTTCCCCTGTCCCTCCCCTACGGGATCAAAAGCGGGAGTTTTTTTGCTGCCCCCTTTTGGCCTTCCCCCCATACTATCTAAAGTTTTAATTTCACTGCTCCCCTTCCCCTGCCCCCTGCCATACTTTTCTAAAGCAATTTCCATCTGCCCCCTTGGGCCTGCCCCCCTGCCAAAAACGGGGATCAAAAGGGCGAGTCCCTCTCCCCTCCTTCCCCGGGTCCCTGCCAAAAGGGATCAAAATCCCGGAGGTTTTTGCTGCCCTTTTTTGCCTTCCCCCCCCATACTGACCCCCTAAACCTAAAGTCACTTTTTTCTCCCTTTGGCCTTTTTCCCCTCCCCCTACTGACCCAAACCCTGAGTCCCTGCTGCCCCTTTGCCTGCCCCCTGCCAAAAAGGATCAAAACCCTGAGCCCCCCTGCTGCTTCCTTTGCCTGCCCCCCTCCCCATACTGATCAAACTGAGTCACTGCTGCCCCTTGCCTGCCCCCTGCCAACTGATCAAAAAGCAAAGCCCCTTTGCTGCCCCTTTGGGCCTTTGTCCCTGCCAAAACTAAACAAAACCCTAGTCACTGCTGCCCCTTTGGGCCCTGCCCCTGCCATCTGTTTAAAAAGCGGGGGTAAACCGCTGTTTCCCTTTTTGGCCTTTTCCCCGGCCATCGGATCAAAAACCCTTGGAGTCACTGCTGCTCCTTTGGGGCCCCCCCCTGCCAAAACTGATCTAAAAGTTTAAAGGAAAATTTCTGCTCCTTGCCTGCCCCCTGCCATACTAAACAAAACCCTTGAGTCACTGCTGTTTTCCTTTTCCCCTGTCCCTGCCATACTGACAAAACGGAACCCTGCTGCCCTTTTCCCCTGCCCTGCCAACTGATCAAAGGGCCTGAGCCCTTTGCTGCTCCTTCCTGCCCCTGCCCTACTGACCCCAAAGCTGAGTCCTGCGCCCCTTTTGCCTTTCCCGGGCCCAAAAACTGTTTCAAAAACTAAAGTCACTGCTCCCCCGGCCTTGCCTGCCCTGCCAAAAACGATCAAAGCTGATCATTTTGCTGCCCCTTTTGCCTTTTTCCCCTTGCCATACGGATCTAATGCTGAGTCCGCTGCCCCCTTCCCCCTTTTCCCCCTCCCAAAAACTGATCAAAAGCTGAGTCACGCTGCCCCTTGCCTGCCCCTCCCCCATCTATCAAAAAGGCTGAGCCCTTTGTTTGCTCCTTCCCTGTCCCGGCCATACTAAACAAAATTTAGCCCCACGTTTTGCCCCTTTGCCTTTTCCCTCCAAAAAACGGATCAATTTCAAAGGATTGCTGCCCCTTTTGCCGGGCCCCCTGCCAAAACTAAATAAAAAGGCTGAGCCCCTTTCCCTTGCTCCTTGCCCCCCCCCTTTCCCCCCAAAAACGACCCCTAAACTGACCCACTGCGGCCCCTTCCCCTGTCCCTCCCATACTGATTTTAAACCTGAGCCCCCACTCCCTGTTTCCTTCCCCTGTCCCTGCCAAAAACTGATCAAAAGCGGGGGTCACTGCTGCCCCTTTTTGCCTGCCCCTGCCATCCCCCTTGATCAAAAACTGAGTCACTGCTGCCCCTTGCCTGTCCCTCCCCCCATACTGATATAAACCCTGAGCCCACTGCTGCCCATGCCTGCCCCTTGCCTACTGATTAAAGCTGATTACTGCTGCCCCCTTGGCCGGGTCCCTGCCATCTGTTTCAAAAACCCCTGAGTAAACTTTTTCCCCCTCCTTGCCCTGTCCTGCCATCGTCTAAAGCTGAGTCCCCTTGCGGGCCCCTTTTGGCCTGTCCCTGCCAAAAGGGGGATAAAAAACTGAGTAAACGGGTTTGCCCCCTTGCCGGGTTCCCTGCCATACTGATCAAAAAACTGACCCTGCTCCCCCTTGCCCCCCCGGGCCATACTAATTTTTAAACCCTGGGGCCTCTTTCCCCTTTTCCCCCGCCCCTTCCAAACTAAATCAAAAAGCTGGCACTGCTTCCCCCTTGCCCCCCCCCCTGCCATACTAAATTCAAAAGCTAGCCCACTGCTTCCCCCTTGGGCCTTTTCCCCTCCCATATTGATCTAAAGCTGAGTCCTGTTTGCTCCTTGCCTTTTTCCCCCTCCCCAAAAACTGATCAAAAAATTTAAAGCCCCCTCCCCTGCCCCTTTGGGCCTGTCCCCCCCAACTAAAATAAAAACTGGGGTCCACGGCGGGGCCCCTTGGGCCCTTTCCCTTTTCCCAAAACGGATCTAAATTTTTGAGTCACGGGCTGCCCCCTTGCCTGCCCCCTCCCCATACTGATCTAAAGCGGGTGTCCTGTTTGGTCCTTCCCCCTGCCCCTTGATACTAAATCAAAAAGCGGGATTTCCCCTTTTCCCCCTTTCCTTGCCTGCCCCTCCCAAATACCATCTAAAGCTATTTCCCTGTCCCCTTTTTTCCCCTGTTCCTCCCAAAAACTGTTTTAAAGATGAGTCACTCCCTCCCTCCCTTCCCTTTTCCCCCCCCCATACTGTTTCTAAAAAAATGACCCACCCCTGCCCCTTTTCCCCTGTCCCTGCCAAAAACGGGAACCCAAAACTGAGTCACTGCTTGCCCTTGCCTGTCCAGGGCCATACAAATCTAAAGCTGAGTCACGGGCTGCCCCTTTGGGCCCGGGTTCCCGCCAAAAACTAAAATCAAAGCTGATCATTTGGGGGCTCCCTTCCCTTTCCCCCGGGCCATACGGGAACCCAAAAAGCTGAGTCCTGCGCTCCTTCCCTTCCCCCCTTCCACGGGATCAAAATTTGAAGCCCTTTGCTGCTCCTTTCCCGGCCCCAAACCAAATACTAAATCAAAACTGAGCCCCCGCTGCCCCCTTTGGGCCTGTCCCTCCCATACTATCTAAAGCGGGAGCCCCTTTGCTGTTTCCTTTTGGCCTGCCCCTCCCATACTTGATAAAAACCCTGAGTCACTGCTGCCCCTTTTCCCCCTTTCCCCTGCCATTGATTAAACCCGGAGTCCACTGCGGCCCCCTTTCCCCTTTTTCCCCTGCCATCTGATCTAAAGCGGGGTCACTGCTGCCCTTTGGCCCTTCCTTGCCAAAACGTCAAAAAGCGAGTCACTCCCTGCTCCTTCCCCTTTTCCCTTGGGCCATACTAAATCAAAACTGAGTTATTTTGGCGGCCCTTTTTCCCTGTCCCCTGCCAAACTATCAAAAGCGAGTAAACTGTTTGCCCCTTTTGCCTTTTCCCTCCCCATCCCTGATCAAAAAGGGTGGTCCTGCGGGCTCCTTCCCCTGTCCCTGCCAAAAAACTGTTTCTAAGCTGAGTCATGCTGCTCCCTTTCCCCTGTCCCTGCCAAAACTGATCAAAAAGCTGAGCCCACTCTGCTCCTTGCCC
Organism: Coregonus sp. 'balchen'; assembly: GCA_902810595.1. NCBI lineage: Eukaryota > Metazoa > Chordata > Actinopteri > Salmoniformes > Salmonidae > Coregonus > Coregonus sp. 'balchen'. The sequence goes on from LR778256.1 coordinate 60,201,118, forward strand.
GCCCCCTGCCAAAAACGGATCTAAAGCTGATCACTGCTTCCCTTCCCCCTCCCTCCCCATACGGGATCTAAACCCAAACCCTTTTCTGCTCCTTGCTTTTTTCCCTCCCAAAAACTGTTTCTAATGCTGATAAACGGCTGCCCCTTTTGCCCGTCCCTGCCAAAAACTGATCAAACTGACCCCTGTTTCCCCCTTTTGCCCCGCCCCCCCCTGCCAAAACTGACCCTTAAAGCTGAGTTATTTGTTTTTTGCTTATTTTTCCCCCGGTTCCCCTGCCATACTGACCCAAAAGCGGAGTAAACCGCTCCCCCCCTTTGGGCCCCTCCATCCCCATACGGGATCAAAAAACCCCTGATTAAAACCGGGTTTGCCCCCTTGGCTTTTCCCTGCCATACTTTTTCTAAAGCTGAGTAAATTTTGCTGCTTTTTTCCCTTTCCCGCCCAACTGTTTTAAAGCGGAGCCCATTTCCCTGCCCCTTCCCTTTCCCCCTTTCCCAAATACTAAATTAAAGCTAGCCCACTGCTGCCCTTGCCTTTTCCCCCCAAAAAACTAAAATCAAAGCTAGTCCCTGCTGCCCTTCCCCTGTCCCTCCCCATACTGATCAAAAAACCCCTAAATCACTGCGGCCCCCAGGGCCTGTCCCTCCCAAAACTGATCAAAAGCTGATTAAACTCGCTCCTTTCCTGTCCCTCCCCATCGGGAATATAAACCCTGAGTGACTGTGCCCCTTTCCCCGGTTTTTTTTTTTTTTCCAAAAACGGGATAAAAACCTGAGTCATCCCTTGCCCCCTTCCCCTGCCCCTTGCCAAAACTTAAAACCCCTAAAGCATAAACTCCCGGCCCCCTTCCCCCTGCCCTTTCCCCAAAAACTGATCTAAAGTTTGGTTAAACTGCGGGTTTCCTTTTCCCTGTCCCGCCTTTCTGATCAAAAAGCGGGGTCACTGCTCCCCCCTTGGGCCCCTGCCCCTCCCCCAAAACTGATCTAAACCGGGTATCACGCGGCTCCTTCCCCTGCCCCGGCCATCAAACCCAAAAAGCTGACACTGCTGCTCCTTGCCCTTTCCCTGCCAAAATTGATAAAAAACCCTGAGTACTCCTTCCCCCTTTCCTGTCCCCCCAAAAACTGATCAAAGTTTATTCCTTTAAACCCTTTTTGCTTTTTCCCCCTGCCCTACTGCCCCCAAATTTCCCTGAGTCACTGTTTCTCCTTGCCCCCCCTGCCATACGGATCTAAAGCAATTTCCCTGCTGCCCCTTTTCCCCCGGTCCCGCCATACTGATCTAAACGGATCCCTGCTGCCCCTTGCCCTGTCCATGCCATACGATCTAAAGCTGATCACTGCTGCCCATTCCCCTGCCCCTTTGGCCAACTAAAATTCTAAAGTGGGGGCCCCTTTCCTCCCCTCCTTGCCTTTTCCCTGCCAAAATTTGATCTAAAGCTGAGCCCACTTCTGCTCCTTGTTTTGCCCCCCTCCCCAAAACTATCAAATTTTGCTAAAGTCACGGGCTGCCCCCTTCCCTTTTTCCCCCTGCCATCCCCTTAATTCTAAAGCTGATTAAACTGCTGCCCCTTTTCCTGCCCCTTTGCCAAAACTGATTTTAAAGCTAAATTTCACTGCTGTTTTCCCTTGCCTGCCCCCCTCCCAAAATTGATCAAAAAGGGGAGCCCCACGGGCTGCCCCCTTGCCTTTTCCCGGCCATACTGATTTTAAAGCGGGAAGCCCCCGGGCTGCCCTTGCTTTCCCTCCCAAAACGGGACAAAGTGAGTCCCTCCCGCCCCCTTTCCCCTGCCCCCTCCCAAAACCTGATCTAAATGGGAGCCCCTCGGGCTGCCCCTTTTGCCGTCCCTCCCATACTGATCTAAACCCTTGAGTCACTGCTGCTCCTTCCCCCTGTCCCTACCAATTTAATCAAAAAAGCTGACCCCTGCTGCCTCCTTGCCTGTCCCTCCCCATACTGACTAAAGCTGATCCTGTTTGTTTCCCTTGGGCCGCCCCCCGGCCATACTAAATCTTAAAGCTGAGTCACTTTTTGCCCCTTTGGGTTTGGCCCCTCCATATTTATCTAATGCTGATAAACTCCCTGCCCCTTTTTCCCTTTCCCCTGCCAAAACGGATCAAAAGCTAGTCACGGGCTCCCTCCTTGCCTGTCCCCCCAAAACTGTTTAAAAAAGGCGGAGTTTTTTTTCTGTTTTCCTTGGGCCTTTTCCCCCTCCCATACGGGATTAAAGTAAAGCCCACTGCTGCCCCCTTGGGCCTTTCCCCCTGCCATCGGATCTAAACTGGGGCACTGCTGCTCCTTCCCTTTTTCCCCCTCCCATACTATCAAAAAACCCTGAGTCATTTTGCGCCCCCTTTTTCCCCTTTTCCTTTCCCCATACGGACTAAGCGGTCACTGCTGCCCTTTGGCCGGGCCCCTTGCCAAAACTGACCCAAAAGCGGGTTTCCTGCTGCCCCGGGCCTGCCCCTTTCATACTGTCTAAAGCTGAGTCACGGCTGCCCCTTTTCCTTTCCCCCCTACGGGATCTAAAGCTGATTCATTTCTGTTTTCCTTTGGCCTGCCCTGCCAAAACTAAATCTAAACCCTGACCCATTTCCCTTCCCCTTTTTGCCTGTCCCTTCCATCTTTTTAAAAAGCTAAAGTCATTCTGGCCCTTGCTTGCCCTGCCAAAAATTTAAATCAAATTTGCTGAGCCCCTGCTCCCTCCTGCCCTTTTCCCGCCATAAAAAAACCCCTAATGCTGAGTCCTGCTGCCCCCCTTCCCCGCCCCTCCCAAAAAACCTTGGAAAAAAACTGAGTCCCCGCTCCCCTCTTGCCCTTTCCCTGCCTTTAACGATCAAAACTGGAAGCCCACTGTGCAAATTTTTTTCCCCCCTTCCCTGCCATACTGATCAAAAGCGAGTCCCTCCCGGGCTCCCTTTCCCCGGGTCCATCCCCCAAAAACTGATCAAAACCGAGTTACTGCTCCCTCCTTGCCTTTTTCCACCCCCAATATTTGAATCTAAACTGACCCCACCTGCTCTTTTTCCTGCCCCCTCCCCAACTGATCTAAAGCTAAACCCCCCCCCCCCAAAAACCCCTTTTCTGCCCTTTTGCCTGCCCCCCTGCCATACTGATCTAAAGCGGGACCCCAATTTTCCGGGGCCCCTTTGGGTCGGCCCCTTTTCCCCCCCAAAAAAAATTTTTGTTTCAAAAGCGAGCCCACTGCTGTTTCTTGGGCCCGGGCCCCTTTTTTTTGCCAAAAACCTGATCTAAAGCTAAATTTAAACGCTGCCCTTGCCTGTCCCTGCAAAAACGTCTAAAAGCTGAGTCCCTGCTCCCTTTTTGCCTGCCCCTTTTCCCCAAAAAAGCCTCAAAACCCCTGGGGTCACTGTTTGCCCCTTTTTCCGGGTTCCCCTGCCATACTGATCTAAAGCTGAGTCACTGCTGCTCCTTGCCTGTCCCTGCCATACTGATCTAAAGCTGAGTCACTGCTGTTATGTTATGTTAGGGCTGTTCTACAGGCTTGTTGTGTGTATACACACACACACACAGAGACAGACAGACATGCACACATCTGTTATCCCCCCCCCCCCCCTCATGCAACAGCCTGCTCCCTCGCTCCCAATTTAGTCCCTGCTGTCCCAGAGACTGGAGCACAGTTGGATCATGCTCAGGAGGTGACAGAGTAGCCCCAGTAAGTCCCGCTCTCTCTCAGCCTGCTCCGTGCCGTCCACTCCTCTCCCTCTATCCAGCCCAGCCTCGACTCTCTTCAGCCTCAGCCATGGAGCCTCTCCCCGAGGTAAGGCACGGAGCAGAACATTCTCGCCTGCCTCCTGATGCGTGTTTTGTGTGAGTGTGTTAACAGGTTTAAAGACTGCTGCACACTTTACATTGATGGGTTAGGAACTGAAGACTGCTTGACTGTGAGAGTCTAGGTCTCAGATGAGCCAGAGCTATAGAGGACACCAGCACAGTAGACTGTTGTAAATAGGTATACTCCTTATTGTTGACTGTTAGGACGTTGTGACGTCTTATCAAATGTGATACTGAAGCCTACATCTTGTAACCTCGAGTGTAGAAGTGCCAAGCGTCACCATCCCAGTCTCTGGAGAATTGCAAGCTGCAAAGCCAGCTGAGTGGTTGACTGAAATACTTCACTACTTTTCTCTCACCCTTTTCATGAGACAGACATTGGCTTGCCTCCAGAGCTGAAGAAGCCAAGGGTTGTAGGACAATCTAGTCCAATGAGGTTGAAACAAGAGAACAACATTAACTTTTTACATAGTTAAGAAAACTGGAACGTTCTCTAAAGGCCTTGTAGCCCTGCGTAGTTCCACCTCTAAGACATTCCTTTAGTTTGTAGTGCTCAGTCCCTTGCTTGGTATGTGTCAAGGCATTCTGTTGACAGTGTTGACAAGCTCTTGTTTTGTATTTAGCTTCCTGGCCCTGTGTGGCAGCCTCACACCCTAACAGCTTTACTGAGAACTACACTACCAGTCAAAAAAAGTTTGGACACACCTACTCATTCAAGGGTTTTTATTTAATTTTTTACTATTTTCTACATTGTAGAATAATAGTGAAGACATCAAAACTATGAAATGACACATGTGGAATCATGTAGTAACCAAGAAAGTGTTAAACAAATCAATATATTTTCTTCAAAGTAGCCACCCTTTACCTTGATGACAGCTTTGCACACTCTTGGCATTCTCTCAACCAGCTTCACCTGGAATGCTTTTCCAACAGTCTTGAAGGAGTTCCCACATATGCTGAGCACTTATTGGCTTCTTTTCCTTCACTCTGCGGTCCAACTCATCCCAAACCATCTCAAATGGGTAGAGGTCGGGTGATTGTGGAGGCCAGGTCATCTGATGCAGCACTCCATCACTCTCCTTCTTGGTAAAATAGCCCTTACACAGCCTGGAGGTGTGTTGGGTCAATGTCCTGTTGAAAAACAAATGATAGCCCCACTAAGCCCAAACCAGATGGGATGGCGTATCGCTGCAGAATGCTGTGGTAGCCATGCTGGTTAAGTGTGCCTTGAATTCTAAATACATCACAGACAGTGTCACCAGCAAAGCACCCCCACACCATAACACCTCCTTGAAGGCCTGATTCACACAGTCTCCTCTGAACAGTTGATGTTGAAATGTGTCTGTTACTTGAACTCTGTGAAGCATTTATTTGGGCTGCAATCTGAGCTGCAGTTAACTCTAATGAACTTTTCCTCTGCAGCAGAGGTAACTCTGGGTCTTCCATTCCTGTGGCGGTCCTCATGAGAGCCAGTTTCATCATAGCGCTTGATGGTTTTTGCGACTGCACTTGAAAAAACTTTCAAAGTTCTTGAAATGTTCCGTATTGACTGACCTTCATGTCTTAAAGTAATGATGGACTGTCATTTCTCTTTGCTTATTTGAGCTGTTCTTGCCATAATATGGACTTGGTCTTTTACCAAATAGGGCTATCTTCTGTATACCACCCCTACCCTGTCAAAACACAACTGATTGGCTCAAACGCATTAAGAAGGAAAGAAATTCCACAAATTAACTTTTAACAAGGCACACCTGTTAATTGAAATGCGTTCCAGGTGACTACCTCATGAAGCTGGTTGAGAGAATGCCAAGAGTGTGCAAAGCTGTCATCAAGGCAAAGGGTGGCTATTTGAAGAATCTCAAATCTCAAATTTATTTTGATTTGTTTAACACTGTTTTGGTTACTACATGATTCCATATGTGTTATTTCACAGTTTTGATGTCTTCACTATTATTCTACAATGTAGAAAATAGTAAAAATAAAGAAAAACCCTTGAATGAGTAGTTGTGTCCAAACTTTGACTGGTAGTGTAAACACAATGTACGTCCTTACAACACACCAGATGAGTTGGCACGTACCATGTGAAGTATTGCACATCTTTTAAATAAGTCACTGTTATGTTGCTTCTTACTTAAAACCCATATATATATGTTTTAATGACTGGGTAATGTCTGGGAGATCTACTGTGAGATATTCTGTGCCCATCCGATATGCAGATATGCATCTTCAACCCAGAAATGTCACTCAAATGACATGCACTCACACAAAGCATGGGGAGTTGAAGCACATGTAATGATAGAATCTTCTGTCTTTTGCAGGTCCCCTTCATGGATGGGCTCACAATGAAGGAGACAGGTAACTCTCATGTGTTTAGTGTGTGTGCTGTTGTATCCATAGTGTTACATTGCTGCAATACCAAACAGACCTTTTCACACTACCGTGCCGACAGAACCAATCTGTCCTGGCTCTACCGTGCCGACAGAACCAATCTGTCCTGGCTCTACCGTGCCGACAGAACCAATCTGTCCTGGCTCTACCGTGCTGACAGAACCAATCTGTCCTGGCTCTACCGTGCTGACAGAACCAATCTGTCCTGGCTCTACCGTGCCGACAGAACCAATCTGTCCTGGCTCTACCGTGCCGACAGAACCAATCTGTCCTGGCTCTACCGTGCCGACAGAACCAATCTGTCCTGGCTCTACCGTGCCGACAGAACCAATCTGTCCTGGCTCTACCGTGCCGACAGAACCAATCTGTCCTGGCTCTACCGTGCCGACAGAACCAATCTGTCCTGGCTCTACCGTGCTGACAGAACCAATCTGTCCTGGCTCTACCGTGCCGACAGAACCAATCTGTCCTGGCTCTACCGTGCCGACAGAACCAATCTGTCCTGGCTCTATTGTTCTGACAGAACCAATCTTGATTTCCTTTTTATATTCTCCTTTTTCAGCACGGTTCCAGCTGTGTAACCAACCAGGCCAGCTCAGTACAGTACAGCTTGGTTTGGCTCAGCCTGGTTCGGTTTGGCTCAGTAGTGTGAAAAGCCCCTCTGAGAGTGTGTTAGGATAGTGGTTCTGAAACCTCTTCTCTGGGACCCCCACCCGACGTTTCACAATTTTTGTTCTAACCCTGAACTACCACACCTGATTAACAATAAACCAAGGTGCTTGACGATTAGTTGACAAGTTGAATCAGGCGTTACCTGCTCTGGAATGGATTAAATCCACGCGGAGGTTTAAAGGTTTTTGAGGTGAGGTTAGAGAACCGCTGTGTTAGGACCCTGACGGACCTGTAGCAGGGTGCTCCACCGCTGTCCCTCCCTGCAGCCCCAGCCTCGGCCCCAGATGCCAACGTCTACACCAAGTTCATGATGAACCACTGCTGCTACGACGCCATTCCAACCAGCTCCAAACTGGTCATCTTCGACACCACCCTGCAGGTACCCCCCAATACATTCAAGCTCCCCCCCCAAAAAAGCTCAACTTCAACACTGCAATGTTTATCATGGGGTTTGATTCTCACAGGGACCACCCATATGAAAACGTATGCACGTATGACTGTAAGTTGCTTTGGATAAAAATTGTCTGCTAAATGGGATATTATTATTATAAATGGTTCATTTAATAGGTCGTAAAACCTTTTTTGTCTTGAATGGGAAGCCCTGAAATGTCTTGCAACAAAGAGCACACTAGACCCCCCCCCAATGTGAACAGTGATTCAGATCAGTTTCTGTGTTTTGTGTTTCAGGTAAAGAAGGCTTTCTTTGCTCTGGTAGCGAACGGTGTGCGAGCGGCGCCTCTTTGGGATAACAAGCTGCAGTGTTTTGTAGGTGAGGCAACCTGGAACCTGAGCGTTTCCCAATCTGGCGTCTAACCTTTAAAGTCCAGTGGGTCAGCTATGAGCTAGACTCAGATTACAGACCCAGTAATATCAATTTAGCGTTCCTCTCAAACCCAACAACCCAACTCAGCTTTCCCTGCTTGGGATCAGCTAGGGCGACAGTTAGGGTCAGTGTAATTAGGTAGGTGACGGATGATTTGAAACGTGTGAGTTTACTGCTGCGTATGTGTGCGACATATTCTGGGCTTCTGGTTACACGTTTCTCTGTATTCACGTCTAACTGTGTTTCCTGTGGATAGGTATTTTGTGTATATAAATCCCTAGGAGGCTACTACACGTCCCTCTGTGTCTCCGAGAAGGTTATAACATGGGTGTTGATATGATTAAATGCAGATCACCGATTAGCCAGTCCCCTGGTGGGTCGCTGCTGGGTGGCCTTAAAGGCAAGTGGGCCAGTTCCGCTACACCCCACCCCGCCCGCCCGCCCGGCCGGTCTGGTTTTCTGGGTTAGGGTGACACCGTATTCCCTATATAGTTAGCTACTTTTAACCAGGCACTATATAGGGGAAAGGGTGTCATTTGGGACGCAAATCCCTGGGTTTGTGGGTTAGAGCCAGATCCATCCCCTCTGCAGGATTGGTGCCAAAGTTCTAGCTGTAAGTGGGGCACAGTTGGACTTGTCCTCTATACCGCGTCCCAAACGGCACCTTATTCCCTATATAGTGCACTACTTTTTGACCAGTGGTGGGCCCTTGTCAAAGAAGTGTACTATATCGGGAACAGGGTGGCAGTTTGGGACGCGGCCCTGTAATCCCCTGCACCCTCTCTGTAGTTATTAATACTCATCTACTCCACTGAGAGGGAGAATGCCACCAGTCCCTCGTACAGGGGGAGGGGGGGGCTCAAAACAAATCAAATCGGATTTGCCACACGCGCCGAATACAACAGGTGCAGACGTTACAGTGAAATGCTTACTTACAAGCCCTTAACCAACAATGCAGTTTTTTAAGAAATGTTTTATTAAAGAGCAGCAGTAAAATAAAATAACAGTAGGGAGGCTATAAATGGGGGGTACCGGTACAGAGTCAATGTGCGGGGGCACCGGTTAGTCGAGGTAACTGAGGTAATATGTACATGTGGGTAGAGTTAAAGTGACTATGCATAAATAATAAACAGAGTTGCAGCAGCATAAAAAGATGGGGTGGGGGTGGGGGGGGGCAGTGCAAATAGTCCGGGTAGCCATTGGATTAGATGTTCAGGAGTCTTATGGCTTGGGGGTAGAAGCTGCTACGTAATCTGGACCTCACCAGATTACGTAGCTACTGAACTGAAAATACATTCTGTCTGTGTGTGCACCATAGTTTAGTCCCATTTAAAGCTTTATTTCTTCCCTGTATCTTTCCAGGTATGCTGACCATCACAGACTTTATCAACATTCTCCACCGGTACTGGCAGTCTCCTCTGGTGAGTGATCCGTTGTTGTTGGACCTGGCTGTGATGTCATCCAGATTACTGGAGCCGGAACACAACGCATGCAGCTCTCACACAGCACACCCCTGTGTTGAATGGTATACACGTGTCTCATGCGATATACCAGGGCTGTCTAACCCTGTTCCCGGAGATCTGCCGTCCTGTAGGTTTTACCTCCAACCCTGTTCCTGGAGAGCTACCCTCCTGTAGGTTTTAACTCCAACCCTGTTCCTGGAGAGATACCCTCCTGTAGGTTCTCTCTCCAACCCTGTTCCTGGAGAGCTACCCTCCTGTAGGTTTTAACTCCAACCCTGTTCCTGGAGAGATACCCTCCTGTAGGTTCTCTCTCCAACCCTGTTCCTGGAGAGCTACCCTCCTGTAGGTTTTAACTCCAACCCTGTTCCTGGAGAGCTACCATCCTGTAGGTTTTCGCTCCAACCCTAATCTAGTCACCTGATTCTAATAATTAGCTGGTTGATAAACTGAACCAGGTTAGTTACAAATGGGGTTGAGTGAAAACCTACAGGAGGGTAGCTCTCCAGGAACAGGGTTGGAGCGAAAACCTACAGGAGGGTAGCTCTCCAGGAACAGGGTTGGAGCAAAAACCTACAGGAGGGTAGCTCTCCAGGAACAGGGTTGGAGCAAAAACCTACAGGAGGGTAGCTCTCCAGGAACAGGGTTGGAGCAAAAACCTACAGGAGGGTAGCTCTCCAGGAACAGGGTTGGAGCGAAAACCTACAGGAGGGTACCTCTCCAGGAACAGGGTTGGAGCAAAAACCTACAGGAGGGTAGCTCTCCAGGAACAGGGTTGGAGTTAAAACCTACAGGAGGGTAGCTCTCCAGGAACAGGGTTGGAGTTAAAACCTACAGGAGGGTAGCTCTCCAGGAACAGGGTTGGAGCAAAAACCTACAGGAGGGTAGCTCTCCAGGAACAGGGTTGGAGCGAAAACCTACAGGAGGGTACCTCTCCAGGAACAGGGTTGGAGCAAAAACCTACAGGAGGGTACCTCTCCAGGAACAGGGTTGGAGCAAAAACCTACAGGAGGGTAGCTCTCCAGGAACAGGGTTGGAGTTAAAACCTACAGGAGGGTAGCTCTCCAGGAACAGGGTTGGAGTTAAAACCTACAGGAGGGTAGCTCTCCAGGAACAGGGTTGGAGTGAAAACCTACAGGACGGTAGCTCTCCAGGAACAGGGTTAGAGTTAAAACCTACAGGAGGGTAGCTCTCCAGGAACAGGGTTGGAGTGAAAACCTACAGGACGGTAGCTCTCCAGGAACAGGGTTGGAATGAAAACCTACAGGAGGGTAGCTCTCCAGGAACAGGGTTGGAATGAAAACAGGAGGGTACTTCTTCTTCCCCTCTGTACTGTGAGAGTACACTTGTGTCTTACAGTACTTCATGCACATCTCTTACAATACAGAGTACACTTGTGTCTTTCAGTACAGAGTACACTTGTGTCTTTCAGTACAGAGTACACTTGTGTCTTACAGGTAGAGATCTACGAACTGGAGAAGCACAAGATAGAAGAATGTAGAGGTGACTATAACCCCGTAGGGGTGACTATAACCCCGTAGAGGTGACTATAACCCCGTAGAGGTGACTATAACCCCGTAGAGGTGACTATAACCCCGTAGAGGTGACTATAACCCCATAGAGGTGACTATAACCCCGTAGAGATGACTATAACGCCGTAGAGGTGAATATAATCCTGTAGAGGTGACTATAACCCCATAGAGGTGACTATAACCCTGTAGAGGTGACTATAACCCTGTAGAGGTGACTATAACCCCGTAGAGTTGACTATAACCCCGTAGAGTTGACTATAACCCCGTAGAGGTGACTATAACCCCGTAGAGGTGACTATAACCCCGTAGATGTGACTATAACCCCGTAGAGGTGACTATAACCCCGTAGAGGTGACTATAACCCCGTAGAGGTGACTATAACCCCGTAGAGGTGACTATAACCCCGTAGAGGTGACTATAACCCCGTAGAGGTGACTATAACCCCGTAGAGGTGACTATAACCCCGTAGAGGTGACTATAACTCTGTAGAGGTGACTATAAGCCCGTATAGGTGACTATAACCCCGTAGAGGTGACTATAACCCCGTAGAGGTGACTATAACCTTATAGAGGTGACTATAACCCCGTAGAGGTGACTATAACCCCGTAGAGGTGACTATAACCCTGTAGAGGTGACTAAAACCCCGTAGAGGTGACTATAACCCCGTAGAGGTGACTATAACCCTGTAGAGGTAACTATAACCCCGTAGGGGTGACTATAACCCCGTAGAGGTAACTATAACCCCGTAGAGGTGACTATAACCCAGTAGAGGTGACTATAACCCCGTAGAGGTGACTATAACCCGAGGGACTAAACCGTAAGAGGTGACTATAACCCGTAGAGGTGACTAAACCCGTAGAGGTGACTATAACCCCGTAGAGGTGACTATAACCCTGTAGAGGTGACTATAACCCTGTAGGGGTGACTATAACCCAGTAGAGGTGACTATAACCCCGTAGAGGTGACTATAACCCCGTAGAGGTGACTATAACCCCGTAGAGGTGACTATAACCCTGTAGAGGTGACTATAACCCTGTAGAGGTGACTATAACCCTGTAGAGGTGACTATAACACTGTAGAGGTGACTATAACCCCGTAGAGGTGACTATAACCCCATAGAGGTGACTATAACCCGTAGAGGTGACTATAACCCTGTAGAGGTGACTATAACCCCGTAGAGGTGACTATAACCCCGTAGAGGTGACTATAACCCCGTAGAGGTGACTATAACCCCGTAGAGGTGACTATAACCCCGTAGAGGTGACTATAACCCCGTAGAGGTGACTATAACCAGTAGAGGTGACTATAACCATTGTAAAGGTGACTATAACCCCGGAGTGATAACCTAAGGTGACTATAACCCCGTAGAGGTGACTATAACCCCGTAGAGGTGACTATAACCATGTAGAGGTGACTATAACCCCGTAGAGGTGACTATAACCATGTAGAGGTGACTATAACCCTGTAAAGGTGACTATAACCCTGTAGAGGTGACTATAACCCCGTAGAGGTGACTATAACCATGTAGAGGTGACTATAACCATGTAGAGGTGACTATAACCATGTAGAGGTGACTATAACCCCGTAGAGGTGACTATAACCCCGTAGAGGTGACTATAACCCCGTAGAGGTGACTATAACCCCGTAGAGGTGACTATAACCCCGTAGAGGTGACTATAACCCCGTAGAGGTGACTATAACCCCGTAGAGGTGACTATAACCATGTAGAGGTGACTATAACCATGTAGAGGTGACTATAACCCTGTAAAGGTGACTATAACCCCGTAGAGGTGACTATAACCCCGTAGAGGTGACTATAACCATGTAGAGGTGACTATAACCCCGTAGAGGTGACTATAACCATGTAGAGGTGACTATAACACTGTAAAGGTGACTATAACCCCGTAGAGGTGACTATAACCCCGTAGAGGTGACTATAACCATGTAGAGGTGACTATAACCATGTAGAGGTGACTATAACCATGTAGAGGTGACTATAACCCCGTAGAGGTGACTATAACCCCGTAGAGGTGACTATAACCCCGTAGAGGTGACTATAACCCCGTAGAGGTGACTATAACCCCGTAGAGGTGACTATAACCCCGTAGAGGTGACTATAACCCCGTAGAGTTGACTATAACCATGTAGAGGTGACTATAACCCTGTAAAGGTGACTATAACCATGTAGAGGTGACTATAACCCCGTAGAGGTGACTATAACCCCGTAGTGGTGACTATAACCCCGTAGAGGTGACTATAACCCTGTAGAGGTGACTATAACCATGTAGAGGTGACTATAACCCTGTAAAGGTGACTATAACCCCGTAGAGGTGACTATAACCCCGTAGAGGTGACTATAACCATGTAGAGGTGACTATAACCATGTAGAGGTGACTATAACCCTGTAAAGGTGACTATAACCCCGTAGAGGTGACTATAACCCCGTAGAGGTGACTATAACCATGTAGAGGTGACTATAACCATGTAGAGGTGACTATAACCATGTAGAGGTGACTATAACCCCGTAGAGGTGACTATAACCCCGTAGAGGTGACTATAACCCCGTAGAGGTGACTATAACCCCGTAGGGGTGACTATAAACATGTAGCTACCTAGAAATAGATGGCACAATGGAATCCCCTTTTTGCTTGGCCGTTTGGGTTTTAGTCTAGGTATCCGTAAAAAGCACTTTGTAACAATCGCTGATGTAAAAAGGGCTTTTATAAAATACATTTGATTGATTGAAGTCTTGTTTACGTTCGCTGTGTTTCCTCCTGCTTCGTGCTCCAGAGGAATTACTGAAGTACTCCAACCATACTCTGATCAGTATCACACCCGACTCCAGGTAAGAAGCAGTGTGCAGCCTTACCTTCTCTGGCCCTTAGTCCCAGATGTGTTTGTTCTGTGTTGCCAACTGCTACGCCATTGTCACGACAACCTCTCTTCTCAGACTTGGACACCTGTCTCTTGTCCCTCCAGCCTCTTTGATGCCATCTACTCTCTACTGAAGTATAAGATCCACCGGCTGCCTGTGATCGACCCAGAGTCTGGCAACGTCCTGCACATCCTCACCCACAAACGCATCCTCAAGTTCCTCCACATCTTTGTGAGAACCGCTTTCATATGAGCCCATCTGGCATATTTTTTTCTGTTGATAAACAACATGTAATGATTCTGGAAACTTGATAGCCTGGTCCCGGATCTGTTTGTGACATATATTTTCCTATTTCTATGGCCGTTGTGACAAGGACCGTAGGAGTTGACAAGACATCTCAAACTGATCTGGGGACCAGGCTAGAAACTTGGTTCACTTTAATTTATGAAGCCATTCTTCCTCCCAGGGCACCATGATCCCGAAGCCTCGGTACCTCCAGAAGAGGATTGAGGAGGTGGACATTGGAACGTTTAAACGGATCGCTACTATCCAGGAGACAGCCACGGTGTATGATGCCCTGGCCATCTTTGTAGAACGAAGGGTTTCCGCTCTGCCAGTGGTCAATGAGGAGGGTATGTGTCTGGTTTCACCTCAGTGATGATAACACCTTTAACATTGACTTCCACTAACTTTTAGGAAAAGTTTGGGGTTTTTTCACCAAAAAATGTACAATGCCTAATTCTAGGGTACAGTATTCTATAGAGCCATTATTGCATGGAACTCTGTTCCATCTCATATTGCTCAAATAAACAGCAAACCTGGTTTCAAAAAACAGATAAAGCAGCACCTCACGTCACAACGCCTCTCCCCTATTTGACCTAGATAGTTTGTGTGTATGTATTGATATGTTGGCCACGTCTGTCTTTAAAAAAGAAAATGTATGTAGTTCTGTCCTTGAGCTGTTCTTGTCTATTAATGTTCTGTATTATGTCATGTTTCATGTTTTGTGTGGAACCCCAGGAAGAGTAGCTGCTGCTTTTGCAACAGCTAATGGGGATCCTAATAAAATACCGAATACCAGACCTAGTTTGAACGCTAGGGTTGGCCCTTCAGTTTGAACGCTAGGGTTGGCCCTTCAGTTTGAACGCTAGGGTTGGCCCTTCAGTTTGAACGCTAGGGTTGGCCCTTCAGTTTGAACGCTAGGGTTGGCCCTTCAGTTTGAACGCCAGCCTTATCTGTATGTTTTCTGTTTTCAGGGAAGGTCAAGGCTCTGTACTCCAGGTTTGATGTGATTGTAAGTGGGACCATATCAATTACTCTGCACTGAGATGGAAAAAACTGCATAAAAATGGTTCACATTGCAAATGTCCCATGGATTAGACGCAACCAGATGCCAAGGAGGCTGTGCAAAATGTCAAGCATCTTGTATCTGCTATTTTTGAAATGTGCCATATGGGGGCGGGGAGTGATAAGACAGCAAATAGTATTGTAATTAGCATCATTACCATCTGTCTTCCTCCTGTGTTGCCGTAGAACCTGGCAGCTCAGAAGAACTACAACAACCTGAACATGACAATGCAGGAGGCGATTAGCTCCAGGGCCTGCTGTGTGGAGGGAGTGCTGAAGTGTTACCCCCACGAAACTCTGGAGACTATCATCGATCGCATTGCTAAGGCAGAGGTAAGACTTACTGTAGTGTTTCCCTGCTGGTCTCTGTGTTGTCCTGGTTCGTCCCAAATGGCACCCTTTTTCCTATATAGTGCACTACTATTGACCAGAGCCCTATTGACCCTGGTCTAAAGTAGTGCACTATATAGGGAACTGGTCTAAAGTAGTGCACTATATAGGGAACTGGTCTAAAGTAGTGCACTATATAGGGAATAGTGTGTCATTTGGTTCACAGCCTCTGTCATGCCGTGTCTCTCCTCTTCCTCCTCCTCTTCCTCCCAGGTTCAGTCTCTCCTCCTCTTCCTCCCAGGTTCACCGTCTCTCCTCCTCTTCCTCCTCTTCCTCCCAGGTTCACCGTCTCTCCTCCTCTTCCTCCTCTTCCTCCCAGGTTCACCGTCTCGCCTCCTCTTCCTCCCAGGTTCACCGTCTCTCCTCCTCTTCCTCCCAGGTTCACCGTCTCTCCTCCTCTTCCTCATCCTCTTCCTCCCAGGTTCACCGTCTCTCCTCCTCTTCCTCATCCTCTTCCTCCCAGGTTCACCGTCTCTCCTCCTCTTCCTCCTCTTCCTCCCAGGTTCACCGTCTCTCCTCCTCTTCCTCATCCTCTTCCTCCCAGGTTCACCGTCTCGCCCCCTCTTCCTCATCCTCTTCCTCCCAGGTTCACCGTCTCTCCTCCTCTTCCTCATCCTCTTCCTCCCAGGTTCACCGTCTCGCCTCCTCTTCCTCCTCTTCCTCCCAGGTTCACCGTCTCTCCTCCTCTTCCTCCTCTTCCTCCCAGGTTCACCGTCTCTCATCCTCTTCCTCCTCTTCCTCCCAGGTTCACCGTCTCGCCTCCTCTTCCTCCCAGGTTCACCGTCTCTCCTCCTCTTCCTCATCCTCTTCCTCCCAGGTTCACCGTCTCGCCCCCTCTTCCTCATCCTCTTCCTCCCAGGTTCACCGTCTCTCCTCCTCTTCCTCATCCTCTTCCTCCCAGGTTCACCGTCTCGCCTCCTCTTCCTCCTCTTCCTCCCAGGTTCACCGTCTCTCCTCCTCTTCCTCCTCTTCCTCCCAGGTTCACCGTCTCTCCTCCTCTTCCTCCTCTTCCTCCCAGGTTCACCGTCTCGCCTCCTCTTCCTCCTCTTCCTCCCAGGTTCACCGTCTCTCCTCCTCTTTCTCCTCTTCCTCCCAGGTTCACCGTCTAGTGCTGGTGGATAAAGATGACGTGGTGGGAGGGATCGTCTCGCTCTCTGACCTCCTCCAGGCCCTGGTCTTGACCCCGGCAGGTATTGATGCCCTTTTCTCTTAGCACCTGACTGTGGGGGTGTGAATCCATCGATCACCACCCACCACCTCCCAGCCCCTCCCCAGCCCCAACCCCAGGTAAGCCCACGCGTGGGCTGTCGGTCGCCCTCTAATCCTGCCCTGCCCTCTAGTCCTGCCATGCTCTGCCCTGTCCTGCCCTGTCCTGCCTTGCCCTGCCCTGTCCTGTCCTGTCCTGCCGGTTGCTGCCTGATGGAGGTGCTGCCATACATAGCTCTCTGTAGCTTCTGCCTCTCCTCTCCTCTCCTCTCCTCTCCTCTCCTCTCCTCTCCTCTCCTCTCCTCTCCTCTCCTCTCCTCTCCTCTCCTCTCCTCTCCTCTCCTCTCCTCTCCTCTCCTCTCCTCTCCTCTCCTCTCCTCTCCTCTCCCCCCTATCTCTGGATGACTACATCCCAATTGGCACCCTGTTCCCTATGTAGTGCACTACTTTTGACAAGATATGGGCTCTGGTCAAAAGTAGTGCACTATATAGGGAATAGGGTGCCAATTTGCAGCCTCTGTGTGAGAGGGAGCTGTAGTCAGTCACTTCTGTTTGACATGTGACTGCAGTAGACCAATCTGCCTGGCCCATTTCTTCTTGTCTTGATGATCAAAACAGCATCTTTGTCTTTGATGGAATGAATGCGTCTGAGCTGCCATGAGACATATTGTTAGCATGTTAATGAATGATTTGAGCCAGTCCAGTGCTCATTCCCAACCAAAAGTCAAACTACATAACGTAAAACGTTTACACAACACACCTTCCTATTGGGGAGGAAAACAGACATTACTTGTCTCTGTCAAAAATAATGATTTGTTGATTTTGCTTCTATTTTACAGAGATTTCGCAAAGAGCAAACTGAAGAAAAATTGGGAGACTTATAATGAATGAAGAAAGAAACTGTAAATATTTTTGATCATGCTCGGTAACTTTAAAAAATGCTATTTAAAAAGGTTTATTATATTCTGCAGGATAACACCAATGCGTTCGTATTTTTATATTCATACTTGTATTTGTGTCTTTGTTTGTTTATTTATACATTGTTTTGATAATGTACATTTTCTCAAATCTCTCCTATTTAGTGATTATTTAAAGATACACAATATTTATGTTTCCTCCAAATACATGTTCCTCTTCTCCATAAATATTATGTCTCATTAAGTTATGTTTCTCCTCTTCTCCATATATATTATGTCTCTTTAAATAATGTTCCTCTACTCCATAAATATTGTCTCTTTAAATAATGTTCCTCTACTCCATAAATATTGTCTCTTTAAATAATGTTCCTCCTCTAATCCATAATTATTATGTCTCTTTAAAAAATGTTATTCTACTCCATAAATATTGTCTCTTTAAATAATGTTTCTCCTCTTCTCCATATATATTATGTCTCTTTAAATGTGGTCCTTTGTAGCTCAGCTGGTAGAGCACGGTGCTTGTAACGCCAAGGTAGTGGGTTCGATCCTCGGGACCACCCATACACAAAAAAATGTATGCACGCATGACTGTAAGTCGCTTTGGATAAAAGCGTCTGCTAAATGGCTTATTATTATTATTATTATAAATAATGTTCCACTCTTCTCCATAAATATTATGTCTCTTTAAATAATGTTCCTCTACTCCATAAATATTGTCTCTTTAAATAATGTTCCTCTACTCCATAAATATTGTCTCTTTAAATAATGTTCCTCTACTCCATAAATATCATGTCTCTTTAAATAATATAGCGACTGGCCACTCCAGGACCTTAATTTACATTTACGTTTACATTTACGTCATTTAGCAGAAGCTCTTATCCAGAGCGACTTTCAAATTGGTGCATTCACCTTATAGCCAGTGGGATAACCACTTTACACATTTTGTCTTGTTTTTAAAAATGTGTGGGGGTGGGGGGGGGTGTAGAAGGATTACTTTATCCTATCCCAGGTATTCCTTAAAGAGGTGGGGTTTCAAATGTCTCCGGAAGGTGGTGAGTGACTCCGCTGTCCTGGCGTCGTGAGGGAGCTTGTTCCACCATTGGGGTGCCAGAGCAGCGAACAGTTTTGACTGGGCTGAGCTGGAACTATGTTTCCGCAGAGGAAGGGGAGCCAGCAGGCCAGAGGTGGATGAACGCAATGCCCTCGTTTGGGTGTAGGGACTGATCAGAGCCTGAAGGTACGGAGGTGCCGTTCCCCTCACAGCTCCATAGGCAAGCACCATGGTCTTGTAACAGATGCGAGCTTCAACTGGAAGCCAGTGGAGTGTGCGGAGGAGCGGGGTGACGTGAGAGAACTTGGGAAGGTTGAACACCAGACGGGCTGCGGCATTCTGGATGAGTTGTAGGGGTTTAATGGCACAGGCAGGGAGCCCAGCCAACAGCGAGTTGCAGTAATCCAGACGGGAGATGACAAGTGCCTGGATTAGGACCTGTGCCACTTCCTGTGTAAGGCAGGGTCGTACTCTCCAAATGTTGTAGAGCATGAACCTACAGGATCGGGTCACCGCCTTGATGTTAGCGGAGAACGACAGGGTGTTGTCCAGGGTCACGCCAAAGCTCTTCGCACTCTGGGAGGAGGACACAACAGAGTTGTCAACCGTGATGGCGAGATCATGGAACGGGCAAGGTTCAGCTTGAGGTGGTGATCCGTCATCCATACTGATATGTCTGCCAGACATGCAGAGATGCGATTCGCCACCTGGTTATCAGAAGGGGGAAAGGAGAAGATTAGTTGTGTATCGTCAGCGTAGCAATGATAGGAGAGGCCATGTGAGGATATGACAGAGCCAAGTGACTTGGTGTATAGCGAGAATAGGAGAGGGCCTAGAACTGAGCCCTGGGGGACACCAGTGGTGAGAGCACGTGGTGCGGAGACAGCTTCTCGCCACGCCACTCGGTAGGAGCGACCGGTCAGGTAGGACGCAATCCAAGAGTGAGCCGCGCCGGAGATGCCCAGCACGGAGAGGGTGGAGAGGAGGATCTGATGGTTCACAGTATCAAAGGCAGCAGACAGGTCTAGAAGGACAAGAGCAGAGGAGAGAGAGTTAGCTTTAGCAGTGCGGAGAGCCTCCGTGACACAGAGAAGAGCAGTCTCAGTTGAATGACCAGTCTTGAAACCTGACTGGTTTGGATGAAGAAGGTCATTCTGAGAGAGATAGCAAGAGAGTTGGCTAAAGACGGCACGCTCAATAGTTTTGGAAAGAAAAGAAAGAAGGGATACTGGTCTGTAGTTGTTGACATCAGAGGGATCGAGTGTTGGTTTTTTGAGAAGGGGTGCAACTCTCGCTCTCTTGAAGACGGAAGGGACATAGCCAGCGGTCAAGGATGAGTTGATCAGCGAGGTGAGGTAGGGGAGAAGGTCACCGGAGATGGTCTGGAGAAGAGAGGAGGGGATAGGGTCAAGCGGGCAGGTTGAGGAGGGGGAGGAGGATTCAGCAGGGAGGAGAACGTGGCAAAGAGCTTCCTAGGGTTAGAGGCAGATGCTTGGAATTTAGAGTGGTAGAAAGTGGCCTTAGCAGCAGAAACAGATGAAGAAAATGTAGAGAGGAGGGAGTGAAAAGATGCCAGGTCCGCAGGGAGTCTAGTTTTCTTCCATTTCCGCTCAGCTGCCCGGAGCTCTGTTCTGTGAGCTCGCAATGAGTCATCAAGCCACGGAGCTGGAGGGGAGGACCGAGCCGGCCGGGAGGATAGGGGACATAGAGAGTCAAAGGATGCAGAAAGGGAGGAGAGGAGGGTTGAGGAGGAAGAATCAGGAGATTGGAGGGAGAAGGATTGAGCAGAGGGAAGAGATGATAGGATGGAAGAGGAGAGAGTAGCGGGAGAGAGAGAGCGAAGGTTGCGGCGGCGCATTACCATCTGAGTAGGGGCAGAGTGAGTAGTGTTGGAGGAGAGCGAGAGAGAAAAGGATACAAAGTAGTGGTCGGAGACATGGAGGGGAGTTGCAGTGGGATTAGTTAATGTGCTTCTTCTTGAGCCACTCCTTTGTTGCCTTGGCCGTGTGTTTTGGGTCATTGTCATGCTAGAATACCCATCCACAACCCATTTTCAATGCCCTGGCTGAGGTAAGGAGGTTCTCACCCAAGATTTGACAGTACATGGCCCCGTCCATCGTCCCTTTGATGCGGTGAAGTTGTCCTGTCCCCTTAGCAGAAAAACACTCCCAAAGCATAATGTTTCCACCTCCATGTTTGACGGTGGGGATGGTGTTCTTGGGGTCATAGGCAGCATTCCTCCTCCTCCAAACACGGCGAGTTGAGTTGATGCCAAAGAGCTCAATTCTGGTCTCATCTGACCACAACACTTTCACCCAGTTCTCCTCTGAATCATTCAGATGTACATTGGCAAACTTTAGATGGCCCTGTATATGTGCTTTCTTGAGCAGGGGGACCTTGCGGGCGCTGCAGGATTTCAGTCCTTCACGGCGTAGTGTGTTACCAATTGTTTTCTTGTTGACTATGGTCCCAGCTGCCTTGAGATCATTGACAAGATCCTCCCGTGTAGTTCTGGGCTGATTCCTCACTGTTCTCATGATCATTGCAACTCCACGAGGTGAGATCTTGCATGGAGCCCCAGGCCGAGGGAGATTGACAGTTATTTTGTGTTGTCACCTTCTCACCAAGCTAATTGGCGATGGTCTTGTAGCCCATTCCAGCCTTGTGTAGGTCTACAATCTTGTCCTTGGCCATGGTGGAGAGTTTGGAATCTGATTGATTGATTGCTACTGTGGACAGGTGTCTTTTATACAGGTAACAAGCTGAGATTAGCAGCACTCCCTTTAAGAGTGTGCTCCTAATCTCAGCTCGTTACCAGTATAAAAGAGACCTGGGAGCCAGAAATCTTTCTGATTGAGAGGGGGTCAAATACTTATTTCCCTCATTAAAATGCAAATCAAGTCATAACATTTTTGACATGCGTTTTTCTGGATTTTGTTGTTGTTATTCTGTCTCTCACTGTTCAAATAAACCTACCATTAAAATTATAGACTGATCATTTCTTTGTCAGTGGGCAAACGTTCAAAATCAGGAGGGGATCAAATACTTTTTTCCCTCACTGTAGATATAGGGACAGTAGCTACAGTTGAAGTCGGAAGTTTACATACACTTAGGTTGGAGTCATTAAAACTCGTTTTTAAACCACTCCACAAATTTCTTGTTAACAAACTATAGTTTTGGCAAGTCGGTTAGGACATCTACTTTGTGCATGACACAAGTATTCTTCCAACAATTGTTTACAGACAGATTATTTCGCTTATAATTCACTGTATCACAATTCCAGTGGGTCAGAAGTTTACATACACTAAATTGACTGTGCCTTTAAACAACTTGGAACATTTCAGAAAATGATGTCATGGCTTTAGAAGCTTCTGATAGGCTAATTGACATAGTTTGAGTCAATTGGAGGTGTACCTGTGGATGTATTTCAAGGCCTACCTTCAAATTCAGTGCCTCTTTGCTTGACATCATGGGAAAATCAAAAGAAATCAGCCAAGACCTGAGAAAAACATTGTAGACCTCCACAAGTCTGGTTCATCCTTGGGAGCAATTTCCAAATGCCTGAAGGTACCACGTTCATCTGTACAAACAATAGTACGCATGTATAAACACCATGGGACCACGCAGACGTCATACCGCTCAGGAAAGAGACGCGTTCTGTCTCCTAGAGATGAACGTACTTTGGTGCGAAAAGTGCAAATCAATCCCAGAACAACAGCAAAGGACCTTGTGAAGATGTTGGAGGAAACAGGTACAAAAGTATCTATATCCACAGTAAAACGAGTCCTATATCGACATAACCTGAAAGGCCACTCAGCAAGGAAGAAGCCACTGCTCCAAAACCGCCATAAAAAGGCCAGACTACGTTTTGCAACTGCACATGGGGACAAAGATCGTACTTTTTGGAGAAATGTCCTCTGGTCTGATGAAACAAAAATAGAACTGATTGGCCATAATGACCATCGTTATGTTTGGAGGAAAAAGGGGGTACCTTGCAAGCCGAAGAACACCATCCCAACCGTGAAGCACGGGGGTTAAACAATTTGAAGGCAATGCTACCAAATACTAATTTAGTATATGTAAACTTCTGACCCACTGGGAATGTGATGAAAGAATTAAATGCTGAAATAAATCATTCTCTCTACTATTATTCTGACATTTGACATTCTTAAAATAAAGTGGTGATCCTAACTGACCTAAGACAGGGAATTTTTACTGGGATTAAATGTCAGGAATTGTGAAAAACTGAGTTTAAATGTATTTGGCTAAGGTGTATGTAAACTTCCGACTTCAACTGTATATACAGGGTCAGTAGCTATATACAGGGTCAGTAGCTATACACAGGGTCAATAGCTATACACAGGGTCAGTTTCAGGGTCAGTTCCAATACCATATTAACTATGTGCAGGGATACTGGAGTGATAGAGGTAGATATGTATAAGGGTAAGGTGACTATATACAGGGTCAGTTCCAGTACTATATTTACAATGTGCAGGGATACTGGAGTGATGGGAGGTGGATATGTATAGGGGTAAGGTGACTATATACAGGGTCTTAGACAATTTTCAAGGTCTTCCTTTCACACCGCCTGATATAGACGTCCTGAATGGCAAGGAGCTCGGCCCCAGCGATATACTGGGCTGTGCAGTTGCAATACCAGGTGGTGATGCAGCCAGTCAAGATGCTCTCAATGGTGCGGCTGTATAACTTTTTGAGGATCTGATGCCAAATCATGCCAAATCTTTTCAACCTCCTGAGGTGGAAGAACATTTCTTTAAAAAAAAGTAGAAACAGATAGGTATTTTTGTATTTATTAAGGACCCCCATTAGTTCCTGCCAAGGCAGCAGCTACTTTTCCTGGGGTCCTGCAACATTAAGGCAGTTATATACAATTTAAAATATTACATGACATTATATTTCATAACACTTTACCCAATACATTTAGTGTGTTCCCTCAGGCCACTACTCCACTATCACATATTTACAATACAACATCCATGTGTACGTGTGTGTAGAGTGAGTGTCTATATGTATGTGTGTATGTACCTGTGTGTGTGTGTCTCTACACAGTCCCCGCTGTTCCACAAGGTGTATTTTTACCTGTTTTTAAAAATCTGATTCTACTGCTTGCATCAGTTACCTGATGTGGAATAGAGTTCCATGTAGTCATGGCTCTATGTAGTACTGTGCTCCTCCCGTAGTCTGTTCTGGACTTGGGGACTGTGAAGAGACCTCTGGTGGCATGTCTTGTGGGGTATGCATGGGTGTCCGAGCTGTGTGCCAGTATTCCAAACAGACAGCTCGGTACATTCAGCTCGTCGACACCTCTCACAAAAACAAGCAGTGATGAAGTCAATCTCTCTTCCACTCTGAGCCAAGAGAGACTGACATGCATATTATTAATGTTAGCTCTCCGCTTACTTTTAAGGGCCAGCCGTGCTGCCCTGTTCTGAGCCAACTGCTTTTTTCCCATGTCCCTCTTTGTGGCACCTGACCACACTACTGAACCGTAGTCCAGGTGCGATAAAACTAGGGCCTGTAGGACCTGCCTTGTTGATAGTGTTGTTAAGAAGGCAGAGCAGCGCTCAATTATGGACATACTTCTACCCATCTTAGCTACTAGTTGTATCAATATGCTTTGACCATGACAGTCTACAATCCAGGGTTACTACAAGCAGTTTAGTCACCTCAACTTGCTCAATTTCCACATTATTCATTACGAGATATAGTTGAGGTTTAGGGTTTAGTGAATGATTTGACCCAAATACAATGCTTTTAGTTTTGGAAATATTCAGGATTAACTTATTTCTTGCCACCCATTCCGAAACTAACTGCAACTCTTTGTTAAGTGTTGCAGTTATTTCAGTTGCTGTAGTAGCTGACATGTATAGTGCTGAGTCATCTGCATACATAGACACACTGGCTTTACTCAAAGCCAGTGGCATGTCATTAGTAAAGATGGAAAAAAGCAAGGGGCCTAGACAGCTGCCCTGGGGAATTCCTGATTCTACCTGGATTATGTTGGAGAGGCTTCCATTAAAGAACACCCTCTGTGTTCTGTTAGACAGGTAACTCTTTATCCACATTATAGCAGGGGGTGTAAAGCCATAACACATATGTTTTTCCAGCAGCAGACTATGATCGATAATGTCAAAAGCCGCACTGAAGTCTAACAAAACAGCCCCCATAATATTTTTATCATCAATTTCTCTCAGCCAATCATTAGTCATTTGTGTAAGTGCTGTGCTTGTTGAATGTCCTTTTCTATAAGCATGCTGAAAGTTAGTTGTCAATTTGTTTACAGTAAAATAGCATTGTATCTGGTCAAACACAATTTTTTCCAATAATTTACTAAGGGTTGAGCCAGTAAAGGGGGCTTTACTATTCTTAGGTAACGGAATGACTTTTGCTTCCCTCCAGGCCTGGGGGCACACACATTATAGTAGGCTTAAATTGAAAATATGTCAAATAGGAGTGGCAATATCGTCCGCTATTATCCTCAGCAATTTTCCATCCCCGGTGGCTTGTTATTGTTAATAGACAACAATAATTTTTTCACCTCTTCCACACTCACTTACGGAATTCAAAATTACAATGCTTGTCTTTCATAATTTGGTCAGATATTCTTGGACGTGTAGTGTCAGTAATTGTTGCTGGTATGTCATACCTAAATTTGCTAATCTTGCCAATGAAAAAATTATTAAAGTAGTTGACAATATCAGTTGGTTTTGTGATGAATGAGCCATCTGATTCAATGAATGATGGAGCTGAGTTTGCCTTTTTTCCCAAAATATCATTTAAGGTGCTCCAAAGCTTTTTAATCTCATTCTTTATGTCATTTATCTTTGTTTCATAGTGTAGTTTCTTCTTCTTTTTATTCAGTTTAGTCACATGATTTCTCAATTTGCAATACGTTTGCCAATCGGTTGTGCAGCCAGACTTATTTGCCATTCCTTTTGCCTCATCCCTCTCAACCATACCATTTTTCAATTCCTCATCAATCCACGGGGATTTAACAGTTTTTATAGTCATTTTCTTAATGGGTGCATGCTTATTAGTAACTGGAATAAGCAATTTCATAAATGTGTCAAGTGCAGTGTCTGTTTGCTCCTCAATACACACCACAGACCAACATACATTCTTTATATCAAGAACATAGGCATCACTACAAAACATATTGTATGACCTCTTATACACTATATTAGGCCCAGCATTTGAAACTTTGGTTTTCCTAGATATGGCTACTATATTGTGATCACTACAGCCAATGGATTTGGATACTGCTTTCAAACAAATCTTTGCAGCATTAGTAAAGATATGATCAATACATGTTGATGATTTAAATCCTGTACCGTTTGTAACCACCCTGGTAGGATGACTGATAACCTGGTGTAGGGGGTGAGTGGGATGGAGTCTACCAGGAAGGACAGGAGTCTGCCAGGACTGGAGTCTCCTGATGATGAACAGCCTTACCTATGACCCTACCTACCTACCCCCTGACCTGACCCTGGCCTGGCCTGCTGCACAGATATATACTCCTCTTGACCCTACCTACCCCCTGACCCTGCCTACCCCCTGACCCTACCTACCCCCTGACCCTACCTACCCCCTGACCCTACCTACCCCCTGACCCTACCTACCCCCTGACCCTACCTACCCCCTACCTACCCCCTGACCCTGCCTACCCCCTGACCCTACCTACCCCCTGACCCTACCTACCCCCTGACCCTACCTACCCCCTGACCCTACCTACCCCCTGACCCTACCCCTGACCCTACCTACCCCCTGACCCTACCTACCCCCTGACCCTACCTACCCCCTGACCCTACCTAACCCCCTACCTACCCCCTGACCCTACCTACCACCCTACCTACCCCCTGACCCTACCTACCCCTGACCCTACCTACCCCCTGACCCTACCCCCCCCCTGACCCTACCTACCCCCTGACCCTACCTACCCCCTACCCTGTACCCCCTGACCCCGCCTACCCCCTGACCCCTGACCCTACCTACCCCTGACCCTACCTCCCTGACCCTACCTACCCCCTGCCTACCCTACCTACCCTGACCTACCCCCTACCCTACCCCCTGACCCTAACCCCCCTGACCCTACCTACCCCCTGACCCTACCTACCCCTACCTACCCCCTGACCCTACCTACCCCCTGACCCTACCTACCCCCTGACCCTACCTACCCCCTGACCCCTACCCTACCCACTACCCCCTGACCCTGCCTACCCCTGACCCTACCTACCCCCTACCTACCCCCTTACCCTACCTCTTGACCCTACCCCCCTGACCCTACCTACCCCCTGACCCTAACCTACCCCCTGACCCTGACCCCTGACCCCTGGACCCTAACCTACCCCCTGACCCTACCTACCCCCTACCTACCCCCCTGACCCTACCTACCCCCTACCTACCCCCTTACCCTACCTCTTGACCCTACCCCCTGACCCTACCTACCCCCTGACCCTACCTACCCCCTGAACCTGCCTACCCCCTGACCCTACCTACCCCCTGACCCTGACCCCTGACCCCTGACCCTACCTACCCCCTGAACCTGTCTACCCCCTGACCCTACCTACCCCCTGACCCTGACCCCTGACCCCTGACCCTACCTACCCCCTGACCTGGATGCTACTGTCTGTGCATCATGAAAAAGTGTAATACTTTTATTTTGATCAATGTACAGTATTTTCACACAAACATTAAACATTTTAACTGAAATTGAAATAGCCTAAGAATTGGATTGTCATAGCAATATTCATAACAGTTGAACCGTTTAATTTTGTATTGGGGTTGAGTCTCTACCTCAGCATACCAATCTTTTGTAGTAGTCGTTAGTATCAGGTGATATTAGGTTCTGTCTTACATCTTGTTTGTTCTTTACACAATATTCAATTACACAGTTGCAGTCATCCATTGTAAACCAGTCACCCAGAAATGTATGTAAAACATATTCTCAAACATTGGAAACCCGTGTAAAAGCTTGATGTTGTCAATACTAATTTCACCTTCTTGTACTGAACTTACCGTTTTAATAAATTGTTACCACTGAATAGCTAGTGTTTATTTCAAGCATTAGGCAGAGACCATGTGTTTTATTGATACACCAAGCATTAGGCAGAGACCATGTGTTTTGGTAGATACACCAAGCATTAGGCAGAGACCATGTGTTTTGGTAGATACACCAAGCATTAGGCAGAGACCATGTGTTTTGGTAGATACACCAAGCATTAGGCCGAGACCATGTGTTTTGGTAATACACCAAGCATTAGGCAGAGACCATGTGTTTTGGTAGATACACCAAGCATTAGGCAGAGACCATGTGTTTTGGTAGATACACCAAGCATTAGGCAGAGACCATGTGTTTTGGTAGATACACCAAGCATTAGGCAGAGACCATGTGTTTTATTGATACCACCAAGGCATGTAGGCAGAGACTCCATGTGTTTTTGGTAATATACACCCAAGCATTATGGCCGAGGACCATGTGTTTTTGGTAGATACACCCAAGCAATAGGCAGAGACCATGTGTTTTGGTAAGATACACCAACATTAGTCCTAGACCATGTGGTTTTGGTAGATACACCATCATTAGGCCCAGGGACCTGTGTTTTTGTATGATACACCACGCATTAGTCCGAGACCATGTGTTTTTGTAATACACCAAGCATTGGCCGAGACCATGTTTTTTTGGTAGATACACCAAGCGAGACCATTAGGCCGAGACCAGTGTTTGGTAGATACCCAAGATTAGGCAGAGACCATGTGTTTTTGTAGATACACCAGCATTAGGCGAGACCATGTTGTTTGGTAGATACACCAGGCATTAGGCGAGACCAGGTGTTTTGGTAATACACAAGCATTGGCAGAGACCATGTTTTTGGTAGATACAAAAGGGCATTAGGCGAGACCTGTGTTTTGGTAAATACCCCAAGCTTTAGGCAGAGACCATGTGTTTGGTAGATACCCCAAAGCATTAGGCCGAGACCATGTGTTTTGGTAGATACCCCAAGCATTGGGCCCAGGACCATGTGTTTGGTAGATACACCAACATTAGGCAGAGACCATGTGTTTTGGTAGATACACCAAGCATTAGGCGAGACCATGTTTTTTGGTTAAATACACCAAGCATTAGGCAAGAGACCCATGTGTTTTGGTAGATACACCAGCATTAGGCGAGACCATGTGTTTTGGTAATACACCAAGCATTAGGCAGAGACCATGTGTTTTGGTAGATACACCAAGCATTGGGCCGAGACCATTGTTTTGGTAGATCCCCAAGCATTAGGCAGAAGACCATGTGTTTTGGTAGATACACCAAGCATTAGGCAGAGAAACCTGTGTTTTTGGTAGATACACCAGGCATTAGGTGAAAACATTGTTTTGTGATCACCCAAGCATTAGGCAGGACCATTGTGTTTTGGTAGATACCCCAAGCATTAGCCGGGGAGCCCATGTGTTTTGGTAATACACCAAGCATTAGGAGAGGACCATGTGTTTTGGTAGATCCCACCAAGCATTAGGCAAAGACCATGTGTTTTGGTAGATACACCAAGCATTAGGCAGAGACCAGTGTTTGGTAGATACACCAAGCATTGGGCCCTGAGACCATGTGTTTTGGTAATACACCAAGCATTAGGCGAGACCATTTGTTTTGGTAGATACCAACATTAGGCCAGACCATGTGTTTTGGTAGATACACCACATTAGGCAGAGACCATTTTGGTTTTGGTAGATACACCAAGCATTAGGCCGAGACCATGTTTTTTGGTAGATACACCAAGCATTAGGCAGAGACCATGTTTTTTTGGTAGATACACCAACAGATTAGGCGAGACCATTGTTTTGGTAGATCACCAGCTTTAGGCCTGAAAACCATGTGTTTTTGGTAGATAAAACCAAGCATTAGGCAGAGACCTGTGTTTTTGGTAGATACACCAAGCTTTAGGGAGACCATGTGTTTTTGGTAATACACCAAGCATTAGGAAAGAGACCATGTGTTTTGGTAGATACACCAACATTGGGGCCGAGACCATGTGTTTTGTGATAACACCAAGAAAATTAGCAGAGACCATGTGTTTTGTTAGATACACCAAGCTTTTAGGCAGAGACATGGGGTTTTGGTAGATACACCAGGCATAGGCTGAGACCATGTGTTTTGGTAGATAACACCAAGCATTGGGCAGAGACCATGTGTTTTGGTAGATCAACAAGGGCATTAGGCTGAGACCATGTTTTTTGGTAAATACACCAAGCATTAGGCAGAGACCATGTTGTTTTGGTAGATACACCAAGCATTAGGCCGAGACCATGTGTTTTGGTAGATACACCAAGCTTTGGGCCCAGAGACCATGTGTTTGGTAGATACACCAACCATTAGGCAGAGACCATGTGTTTTGGTAGTACACCAGCATTAGCGAGACCATGTGTTTTGGTAAAACCCCCAAGCATTAGGAAAGAGACCATGGTTTTGGTAGATACACAAGGCATTAGGGCGAGACCATGTGTTTTGGTAAATACCCCAAAGCATTAGGCAAAGACCATGTGTTTTTGGTAGATACACCCAAGAAATTAGGCAGAGAGACCATGTGTTTTGGTAGATACAACAAGCATTAGGCAAACCATGTGTTTTGGTAGATACACCAAGCATTAGCAGAGCCCCTGTGTTTTGGTAGATACACCAACCATTAGGCGAGACCATGTTTTGGTAGATACACCAAGCATAGGCAGACATGTGTTTGGAAACACCAGCATTAGGCCGAGACCATGTGTTTTGGTAAACACACCAAGCATTAGGCAGAGACCATTGTTTTGGTAGATCACCAAGCATTAGCCGAACCAGTGTTTGTAATACACCAAGCTTAGCAGAGCCCATGTGTTTTGGGATACACCAACATTAGGCAGGACCGGTTTGGTAATACACCAGATAGCCGAACCATGGTTTTGGTAAAACCCCAAAGCATAGGCAAAAGCCAGTGTTTGGAGACACAAGCATAGGCGAGACCATGTGTTTGGTAAACACCAAGCATTAGGCAGCCCCAGGTTTGGTAAACCCAAGCATTCCGGGAGACCATGTGTTTTGGTGAACACCAAGCATTAGGCCCGAACCGTTTGGAGATCCACCAAACTTAGGCCAGACCATGTGTTTGGAATACCCCAACATTAGGCGAGCCCATTGTTTGGTAGAACACCAGCATTGCAACCATGTGTTTTGTAGAAAAAAACCAAGCATTAGGCAGAGACCATGTGTTTTGTAATACACAAGCATTAGCGAGACCAGTTTTGGAAATAAACAAGCATTAGGCAAAACCATGGTTTGGTAATCCACCAACATTAGCCGAGACCATGTGTTTGTAGATACACCCAGCATTACCCCAAACCAGTGTTTGGTGAACACCAAATGGCCGGCACCATGGTTTTGTAGATCACCAACATAGCCGGCCCCATGTGTTGGTAGAACACCCCAATAGGCTGAGACCATTTTTTTGGTATTACACCAAGCATTGGGCAAGACCATTGTTTTTGGTAGATACACAAGCATTGGCTGAGACCATTGTTTTGGTAATACACAAGCATTGGCAGAGACCATGTTTTTTGGTAATACACCAGCATTGGGCGGCCAGTGTTTTGGTAGATACACCAGATTAGCGAGACCTTTGTTTTGGTAGTTTTAACAACATTGGGCCCAAGACTTTGTTTTTGGTAGATAATACCAGCATTAGGCTAGACATTTTTTTTGGTGATACCCAAGCATTAGGCAGAGACCTTTGTGTTTTTGGGTAGATCACAGCTTAGGGAGACCATGGTTTTGGTATTACACCAGCATTAGGCAGAGACCATGTGTTTTGGTAGATACACCAAATTAGCGGACCATGTGTTTTGGGTATTTTCCACCAAGCATTAGGCAGAGCCTGTTTTTGAATACAAAGCATTAGGCGAGACCATGTTTTTGGAGATACACCAGCATGGCTGAGCATTGTTTTGGTCATACACCAAGCATTAGGCCGAGCCCCATGTTTTTGGTATACACAGCTTGGCGAGACCATGTGTTTTGTAATACCCAAGCTAGGCAGAGCCATGTGTTTGGGTAATACCCAAACATTGGGCAGACCATTGTTTTGGTAGACACCAAGCTGGCAAGACCTTTGGTTTGGTAATACACCAACATTAGGCCAACCAGTTTGGTAGATACACCAGCATGGCGAGCCCATTGTTTGTAATCCCCCAAAGCATTAGCCGAGACCATGTGTTTTGGTAGATACACCAAGCATTAGGCCGAGACCATGTGTTTTGGTAGATACACCTAAGCTTTAGGCAAAAAGACCATGTGTTTTGGTAAATACACCAAGCATTGGGCCAGAGAACCAGTGTTTGTGGTAGATACACCAAGCATTAGGCAGAGACCATGTGTTTTGGTAGATACCCCAAGCATTAGGCAGAGACCATGTGTTTTTGGTAGATACACAAGCATTAGGCCGAGACCATGTGTTTGGTAGATACCCCAAGCATTAGACAGAGACCATGTGTTTTGGTAGATACACCAAGCATTAGGCCGAGACCATGTTTTTGGTAATACACCAAGCTTAGGCAGAGACCATGTGTTTTGGGTAGATACACCAAGCATTAGTCAGAGCCCATGTGTTTGGTAGATCACCCAGCATTAGGCAGAGACCATGGTTTTGGTAGATAAAAACCAAGCATTAGGCCGAGACCATGTGTTTTGGTAGATACACTAAGCATTAGGCAGAGACCATGTGTTTGGTAGATACACCAAGCATTAGGCAGAGAACCTTTGGGGTTTTGGTAGATACACCAAGCATTAGGCGAGACCATGTGTTTTGGTAGATACACCAAGCATTAGGCAGAGACCATGTGTTTTGGTAGATCCCACCAAGCATTAGGCAGAGACCATGTTGTTTTTGGTAGATACCCCAGGCATTAGGCTGAGACCATGTTTTTTTGGTAGATACACCAAGCATTGGGCAGAGACCATGTGTTTTGGTAGTACACAAGGCATGGCTGAGCCCAAATGTGTTTTGGTAAATACACAAGCATTAGGCAGAGACCATGGTTTGGTAGATCACCAAGCTTTAGGCAGAGACCATGTGTTTTGGTAATACACCAAGCATTGGGCAGGGGACCATGTGTTTGGTAGATCACCAAGCATTAGGCAAGACCATGTGTTTTGGTAGATACACCAAGCATTAGGCAGAGACCAATGTGTTTTGGTAGATACACCAGCATTGGCAGAGACCATGTTTTTGGTAGATACCCCAAGCATTAGGCAGAGACCATGTTTTTTGGTAAATACACCAAGCATTAGGCAAAAGACCATGTGTTTTGGTAGATACACCAAGCATTAGGCCGAGACCATGTTTTTTGGTAATAAAACAAGCATTAGGCAGAGACCATGTGTTTTGGTAGAAAACACCAAGCATTAGGCCGAGACCATGTGTTTTGGTAGATCCCACCAAGCATTAGGCAGAGCCCTTTGTGTTTTGGTAGATAACACCAAGCATTAGGCAGAGACCATGTGTTTTGGTAGATCACCAGGCATTAGGCTGAAAACATTGTTTTGGTCGATACACCAAGCATTAGGCGAGCCCATGTGTTTTGGTAGATACAAGGCATTAGGCTGAGACCATGTGTTTTGGTAATACACCAAGCATTAGGCAGAGACCATGTGTTTTGGTAGATACACCAAGCATTAGGCAAAAGACCATGTGTTTTGGTAGATACACCAAAAATTAGGCAGAGCCCATGTTTTTGGGTAGATACACAAGCATTAGGCCGAGACCATGTGTTTTGGTAGATACACCAAGCATTAGGCTGGGGACCATTTGTTTTGGTAGATACACCAAGCATTAGGCCGAGACCATGTGTTTTGGTAGATACACCAAAGCATTAGGCCGAGACCATGTGTTTTGGTAATACACCAAGCATTAGGCAGAGACCATGGTTTTGGGTAGATACCCAAGCATTAGGCAGAGACCATGTTTTTTTGGTAGATACACCAACATTAGGCAGAGCCATGTGTTTTGGTAGATACACCAGAAATTAGGCTGGGGAACCATGTGTTTTGGTAGATCACCAAGCATTAGGCAGAGACCATGGTTTTGGTAGATCACCAAGCATTAGGCGAGACCATGTTTTTTTGGTAAATACACCAAGCATTAGGCAGAACCATGTGTTTTGGTAGATACACCAAGCATTAGGCCGAGACAAGGGTGTTTTTGGTAGAATCACCCCAAAAGCATTAGGCAGAAAACCATGTGTTTTGGTAGATACACCAAGCATTAGGCAGAGACCCGTGTTTTGGTAGATACACACAGGCATTAGGCTTGAGACCATGTGTTTTGGTAGATACACCAAGCATTAGGCAGAGACCATGTGTTTTGGTAGATCCACAGGCATTGGGCTGAGACCATTGTTTGGTAAATACACCAAGCATTAGGCAGAGACCATGTGTTTTGGTAGATCACAGCATTAGGAGCCGAGACCATGTTTTTTGGTAGATACACCAAGCATTAGGCAGAGACCCATGTGTTTTGGTAGATACCCAAGCATTAGGCAGAGACCATGTGTTTTGGTAATACACCAGGCATTAGGCTGAGCCCTTTGTTTTTGGGTTTAGATACCCCCAAGCATTAGGCGAGAACCATGTGTTTTTGTAGATACACAAGGCATTGGGCCCGAGACCATGTGTTTTGGTAATACCCCAAGCATTAGGCAGAGACCTGTGTTTTGGTAGATACCCCAAGCTTAGGCAGAGACCATGTGTTTTTGGTAGATACACCAAGCTTAGGCAGAGACCATGTGTTTTGGTAATACACCAAGCATTAGGCAGCTAGACCATGTGGTTTTGGTAGATACACAAGCATTAGGCAGAGACCATTTTGTTTTTGTAGATACACCAAGCATTAGGCAGAGACCATGTGTTTTGGAAAGAACACCAAGCATTTGGGCCGAGACCATGTTTTTTGGATTACACCAAGCTTTAGGCAGAGACCATGTGTTTTGGTAGTACACCAGCATTAGCAGAGACCATGTGTTTTGGTAGATACACCAAGCATTAGGCAGAAGACCATGTTTTTGGTAGATACACCAACATTAGGGAGACCATGTGTTTTGGTAGATACACCAGGCATTAGGCTGAGACCATGTGTTTGGTAGATAAAACCAAGCATTGGCAGAGACCATGTTTTTTGGTAGATACACAAGGCATTAGGCTGAGACCATGTGTTTTGGTAAATACACCAAGCATTAGGCAGAGACCATGTGTTTTGGTAGATACACCAAGCATTAGGCCGAGACCATGTGTTTTGGTAGATACACCAAGCATTAGGCCGAGAACCATGTTTTGGTAGATACACCAAACATTAGGCCGAGACCATGTGTTTTTGGTAAATACACCAAGCATTAGGAAAGAGACCATGTGTTTTGGTAGATACACCAGGCATTAGCTGAGACCATGTGTTTTGGTAGATCACCAAGCATTAGGCAGAGACCATGTGTTTTGGTGATACCCCAAGGGCATTGGGCTGAGACCATGTTTTTTGGTAAATACACCACCATTAGGCAGAGACCATGTGTTTTGGTAGATCACCAACATTAGGCCGGAGACCATGTGTTTGGTTGAGAACACCAAGCATTAGGCCGAGACCATGTGTTTTGGTAGATACACCAAGCATTAGGCCGAGACCATGTGTTTTGGTAGATACCCCAAACATTAGGCAGGACCATGGGGTTTTGGTAGATACACCGGGCATTAAGCTGAGACCATGTTTTTTGGTAGATTACACCAAGAATTAGGCAGAGACCATGTGTTTTGGTAGATACACAAGGCATTAGGCTGAGACCATGTGTTTTGGTAAATACACCAAGCATTAGGCAGAGACCATGGTTTTTGGTATACACAAGCTTTAGGCAGACATTTTTGTTGGTAGTACACCAAGCATTAGGCCGAGACCATGTGTTTTGGTAGATACACCAACATTAGGCCAGAGACCATGTGTTTTGTAGATACACCAGCATTAGGCAGAGACCATTGTTTTGGTAGATCCCCCAAAGCATTAGGCCGAGACCATGTGTTTTGGTAGATACCCCAAGCATTGGGCCCGAGACCATGTGTTTTGGTATAACACACCAAGCATTAGGCAGAGACCATGTTTTTTGGTAGATACACCAAGCATTGGCCGAGACCATGTGTTTTGGTAGTTTACCCCAAAAGCATTAGGCAGAGACCATGTGTTTTGGTAGATACACCAAGCATTAGGCAGAGACCATTGTTTGGTAGATACACCAGCATTAGGCTGAGACATTGTTTTGGTCGATACACCAAGCATTGGGCCCGAGACATGTGTTTTGGTAGATACCAAGGCATTAGGCTGAGACCATGTGTGTTGGTAATACACCAAGCATTAGGCAGAGACCATGTGTTTTGGTAATACCCCAAAGCATTAGGCAGAGACCATGTGTTTGGTAGATACACCAAGCATTAGGCAGAGACCATGTGTTTTGGTAGATACCCCAAGCTTTGAGGCCGAGACCATGTGTTTTGGTAGATACACCAAGCATTAGGCTGAGACCATTTTTTTGGTAGATACACCAAGCATTAGGCCGAGACCATGTGTTTTGGTAGATACCCCAAAGATTAGGCCGAACCATGTGTTTTGGTAGATACACTAAGCTTTAGGCAAGCCAGTTTTGGTAATAAAACCAAGCATTAGGCAAGAGACCATGTGTTTTGGTAGATACACCAAGCATTAGGCAGAGACCATGTGTTTTGGTAGATACACCAAGCATTAGGCAGAGACCATGTGTTTTGGTAGATACACCAAAGCATTAGGCCGAGACCAGTGTTTTGGTAGATACACCAAGCATTAGACAGAGACCATGTGTTTTGGTAGATACCCCAAGCATTAGGCCGAGACCAGTGTTTTGGTAGTCACACCAGCATTAGGCAAAACCATGTGTTTTGGTAGATACACCAAGCATTAGTCAGAGCCCATGGTTTTGGTAGATACCCCAAGCATTAGGCGAAGAGACCATGTGTTTGGTAGATACACCAAGCATTAGGCCGAGACCATGTGTTTTGGTAGATACACTAAGCATTAGGCAGGGGGGCCATGTGTTTTGGTAGATACACCAACATTAGGCAAAAGACCATTTTGTTTTTGGTAGATACACCAAGCATTGGGCCCGAGCCCATGTGTTTTGGTAGCTACACCAAGCATTAGGCAGAGACCATGTGTTTGGTAGATACACCAAGCAATTAGGCAGAGACCATGTGTTTTGGTAGATACACCAAGCATTAGGCAGAGGACCATGTGTTTTGGTAGATACACCAAGCATTAGGCGAGACCATGTGTTTTGGTAGATACACCAAGGCATTAGGCATGAGACCATGTGTTTTGGTAGATACACCAAGCATTAGGCAGAGACCATGTGTTTTGGTAGATACACCAAGCATTAGGCAGAGACCATGTGTTTTGGTAGATACACCAAGCATTAGGCAGAGACCATGTGTTTTGGTAGATACACCAAGCATTAGGCAGAGACCATGTGTTTTGGTAGATACACCAAGCATTAGGCAGAGACCATGTGTTTTGGTAGATACACCAAGCATTAGGCAGAGACCATGTGTTTTGGTAGATACACCAAGCATTAGGCCGAGACCATGTGTTTTGGTAGATACACCAAGCATTAGGCAGAGACCATGTGTTTTGGTAGATACACCAAGCATTAGGCCGAGACCATGTGTTTTGGTAGATACACCAAGCATTAGGCGGGGACCTGTGTTTTGGTAGATACACCAAGCTTTGGGCAGAGACCAATGTGTTTTGGTAGAACACCAAGCATTAGGCAGAGACCATGTGTTTTGGTAGATACACCAGGCATTAGGCTGAGACATTGTTTTGGTAGATACACCAAGCATTAGGCAGAGACCATGTGTTTTGGTAGATACACAAGGCATTAGGCTGAGACCATGTGTTTTGGTAATAAAACCCAAGCTTAGGCAGGACCATGTGTTTTGGTAGATACACCAAGCATTAGGCTGAGAACAGTGTTTTGGTAGATACACCAAGCATTGGCCCGGGGACCATGTGTTTGGTAGATACACCAAACATTAGGCCGAGACCATGTGTTTTGGTAGATACCCAAGCTTTAGGAAAGAGACCATGTGTTTTGGAGATACACGGGCATTAGCTGAGACCATGTTTTGGTAGATACAACAAGCATTGGGCAGAGACCATGTGTTTTGGTAGATACACCAAGATTGGGCCCGAGACCATGTGTTTTTGGTAGATAAAACCAAGCTTTAGGCAGAGACCATGTGTTTTTGGGTAATACACCAAGCATTAGGCCGAGACCATGTGTTTTTGGTAGATACACCACCATTAGGGAAAACCATGTGTTTGGTAGATAACCAACATAGGCTGAGAACCCCATTTTTTGGTAGATACCCCAAAGCATTGGGCCGAACCATTGTTTTTGGTAGATACACCAAGCATTGGGCCCGAGACCATGGTTTTGGTAGATACACCAAGCATTAGGCCGAGACCCATGTGTTTGGTAGATACACCAAGCTTTAAAGACAGAGACCATGTTTTTTGGGTAGATACACCAACATTAGGCCGGGAGACCATGTGTTTTGGTAGATACACCAAGCATTAGGCAGAAGACCATGTGTTTTGGTAGATACACCAGCATTAGGCAGAAAACCATTGTTTTGGTAATACACCAAGCATTAGGCAGAGACCATGTGTTTTGGTAGATACACCAAGCATAGGCAGAGACCATGTGTTTGGTAGATACACCAAGCATTAGGCCGAGGACCATGTGTTTGGTAGATACACTAAGCATTAGGCAGAGACCATGTGTTTGGTAGATACACCAAAGCATTAGGCAGAGACATGTGTTTGATGATACACCCAAGCATTAGGCAGAGACATGTGTTTTTGGTTAGATTACACCAGATTAGGCTAGAGACCATGTGTTTTGGTAGATACACCAAATGCAACATTTATATTGACAGATAATCACAGAAGGACAACTCAGAAAGACAGGTGGTGTTAAACAGAACCAAGGGATAGGACTGGACAACAGAACCAAGGGATAGGAAGATGTTATGTGTTAGTCCTCTGAAGATGTTATGTGGTCCTCTGTAGCTCAGCTGGTAGAGCACAGTGCTTGTAACGCCAAGGTAGTGGGTTCGATCCCCGGGACCACCCATACACAAATAACTGTATGCACGCATGACTGTAAGTCGCTTTGGATAAAAGCGTCTGCTAAATGGCATATTATTATTATTAGTCTTTTCAGCCTATATCCACTTCAAGCTCTCCTTTCTCCTCAGTGGTGGCGTCCTGGTAATGCTGGTACTCTGACACCAGGTCATTCATGTTGCTCTCAGCCTCAGTGAACTCCATCTCGTCCATGCCCCCCCCAGCCTCAGTGAACTCCATCTCGTCCATGCCCCCCCCAGCCTCAGTGAACTCCATCTCGTCCATGCCCCCCCCAGCCTCAGTGAACTCCATCTCGTCCATGCCCCCCCCAGCCTCAGTGAACTCCATCTCGTCCATGCCCCCCCCAGCCTCAGTGAACTCCATCTCGTCCATGCCCCCCCCCAGCCTCAGTGAACTCCATCTCGTCCATGCCCCCCCCAGCCTCAGTGAACTCCATCTCGTCCATGCCCCCCCAGCCTCAGTGAACTCCATCTCGTCCATGCCCCCCCCAGCCTCAGTGAACTCCATCTCGTCCATGCCCCCCCCAGCCTCAGTGAACTCCATCTCGTCCATGCCCCCCCAGCCTCAGTGAACTCCATCTCGTCCATGCCCCCCCAGCCTCAGTGAACTCCATCTCGTCCATGCCCCCCCCAGCCTCAGTGAACTCCATCTCGTCCATGCCCCCCCCAGCCTCAGTGAACTCCATCTCGTCCATGCCCCCCCCAGCCTCAGTGAACTCCATCTCGTCCATGCCCCCCCCCAGCCTCAGTGAACTCCATCTCGTCCATGCCCCCCCCCAGCCTCAGTGAACTCCATCTCGTCCATGCCCCCCCCAGCCTCAGTGAACTCCATCTCGTCCATGCCCTCCCCGGTGTACCAGTGCAGGAAGGCTTTACAGAACACGGCTGTGAACTGCTCAGAAATACTCCTGAACAGCTCCTGGATGGCAGTGCTGCGGGGTTGTCGCAGACTCGCCACATCCAGGACAGTCCATCAGCTCCGCTCCCTCTGTGTAGTGGCCTTGCAGCGTTGTTGTTACCAGGACCACTCTGCACTGTGAGCAGAAAAATAAATGTTAGACATTTTCAATACATTCATTTGACAGTTTCCCCAATTCAGTTCAGGTGTATCTGTGTTGTGTGTAACCTGAGTGATTTGGCTACACATTGAAGATATTTGACTGATGACATCCACGTGTCATCAACTTATTTGTATTTACAAACTTCACATACCAAAGACAAAGTTATCCAGTCTAAAGGTTTGTCCAAATGGTCCAGAGTGAACTGAATCCATGGTGCCTGGCTCCAGATCCACCAGAATTGCTCTGGGAACACATTTTTGCTCCTGTTTGGACACAAATGCCATATAATTAATGTAAAATAGTCCAACTAGAGAGCAAGCTAATGTTACAGAGTAAAATGTTGTGCATGTTGACCCACCAGTTGCCTCATTGGAGATGTATCCTCTCTTTCCTCACCACATCCAGAACAGGGTCCAAAAAAAGGTAGCTGTAATACTAATTGTATTAGTATAAAATAATATAATTTCCCAAATGTTGAGCATACAATATACAGTAGCACACTATACAGTACAATATACAGCACAGTATACAGTAGCTCAGTATACAGTACAATATACAGTAGTTCAGTATACAGTACAATATATAGTAGTTCAGTATACAGTACAATATACAGTAGCTCAGTATACAGAACAATATACAGTACAATATACAGTACAATATACAGTAGCTCAGTATACAGTACAATATACAGTAGCTCAGTGTACAGAACAATATACAGTAGCTCAGTATACAGTACAATATACAGGACAATATACAGTACAATATACAGTACAATATACAGTAGCTCAGTATACAGTACAATATACAGTGCAATATACAGTACAATATACAGTAGCTCAGTATACAGTACAATATACAGGACAATATACAGTAGCTCAGTATACAGTACAATATACAGGACAATATACAGTAGCTCAGTATACAGTACAATATACAGTAGCTCAGTATACAGTACAATATACAGTAGCTCAGTATACAGTACAATATACAGTAGCTTAGTGTACAGTACAATATACAGGACAATATACAGTAGCTCAGTATACAGTACAATATACAGTAAATCAGTATACAGTAGTTCAGTATACAGTACAATATACAGTACAATATACAGTACAATATACAGTAGCTCAGTATACAGTACAATATACAGTACAATATACAGTAGCTCAGTATACAGTACAATATACAGTAGCTTAGTATACAGTAGCTCAGTATACAGTACAATATAGAGTAGCTCAGTATACAGTAAAATATACAGTAGCTCAGTATACCGTACAATATACAGTAGCTCAGTATACAGTACAATATACAGTACAATATACAGTAGCTCAGTATACAGTACAATATACAGTCGCTCAGTATACAGTACAATATACAGTACAATATACAGTACAATATACAGTAGCTCAGTATACAGTACAATATACAGTACAACATACAGTAGTTCAGTATTTGTATTTATTTTATAGTCTTTTTTTGCTTGTCTTTATCAAGGGTGCCAATAATTTCAGTTCTTGGCTGGCGTGGTTACACGTGGTCTGCGGTTGTGAGGCCGGTTGGACGTACTGCCAAATTATCTAAAATTACGTTGAAGGTGGCTTATGGTAGAGAGATTAACATTAAATTCAGGGATGTAAAAAAAATTTTTTTGACAAATAAGCTTTTTGTATGTATGGAACATTTCTGAGATATTTTATTTCAGCTCATGAAATATGGGACCAACACTTTACATGTTGCGTTGATATTTTTGTTCAGTGTATTTCCATCGACTGGTATTTCCATCAATGAATAGGCAAAAACAATGGCTAACGGAATCCCTGGTTCTGAAAATGTTTTACTTTGGTTCTTTGAAAGTTTTCCTGGGAGGTTTTATTGATGCTCTGAGAATGGAAATTACAGTTTGTTTTAGGTTTCTGAATAACCTCTTTAACTTTCACTGAATGTTTCAAGAAGACTTTTAATAACACTGCTAGCTTATTTTGGTTTAACTGTTTTTAACTCCAAGCACAGATAGGACACATGGCAATTCATTTCCTTAGGCATTAATCATGCAAACACATGTATTTCTTATTGTGTCACGGCATCAGTGAGATTCAAACCATAATCTTCTGTTTTCTATTCATGGGTTCAGGTCCGCTGCGCCACCAGCATGGAGCTAACATGCCATGTTTTGTTTTTACACGAACAAAGCCGTTAATTTTAGTCTATTCAAACAGGCCCCATTTCAAAGGAAACAAGCACTCATTATGATCAGGTGTGGCCAATTAGTGGGCGCGGCCAACACACCTGAACACACTTAACAAGATGGAGGATAAGAGAGAGTTTTGTTGATGCTGAGAATGGAATGTATACATTTTTAAGTAACATTCTTAGAACGTTCTCTGAACCGTTGCTTAAAGTTTTCTTGTGGTTTTTATGGAATGTTTTCTTAACGTTTTCGGAACAATTTGAGAACATTACTTTGAATAGAAACATGAGGTAACCTGCAGTAAATGTTATGCTGAAGTACTGAAATTCCCACAGAAGAACATTGTTTCTTAACGTTCTCTGAACTATTTGAGAACATTCCCAATGTCAAACCAGTTGGACAACATTCATATGACATTACCAAAATTTTATTTAAATGTAACCATGTTTTAGGAAACAATCTATTAAAGTAATGAAATACTATGAAAATAATGTGTTTTTGACAAGTTCCTTAAATGTGCTGAGAATGTTCGAAAGCCAAGCATCTATCCTGCACCATTCCCAGAAAGTTGTGGGAAGGTTGTTTGCTAAATAACAATGGGACAACAATGCTCTCACCAACCTCTAAGAAATAAACATTTGATTCTCAGAACATTGTGTGGGCTGGGACACACACACACACACACACACACACACACACACACACACACACACACACACACACACACACACACGTTATATTTGTAGGTTTTGCTGCTATAGAATGAGATTGCTAAAGTCCATAGTAATCCATGGGAATAATGAATAGACATAAATCTCTATCGGCTCCAGTATCCTCAACAGTTTAAAGCTGTTAAACTCTGGCGCCCTCTGGTGGCTCTAAGCCACACCTATACCTTCAGGAAATACATTCAAACTATAAATCTGACAAGAGCATGGTTAGCACTGTTAGAAAGGTAAGGACTGTGGGATTCTGATGCAGTTGTAAACATACAACGTGACTATTACAGAATCAGAGCAACAACAGGCAAAATGTTCCTATTTTTACCCCTTATTTTTGGGGAGTGTTTTGGGTCCCCAATTGTCCCCATGTTAGGAAATAAGAGATTTGAAAGTCTAGGATTGAAATAAAATATGTCACCAATTACTGTTTTTTTTTGTTGTAAAAAGTGCTTGTGCAATCTGCCATGCATTTTTGTTTTTGTCTTAGAATGATATACAGTTCAGAAAGTATTCACACCCCTTGACTGTTTCCACATGTTGTTGTGTTACAGCCTGATTTTAAAATAGATTACATTTAGATGTATTGTCACTGGCCTACACACAGTACTCCATAATGTCAAAGTGGAATTTTTGTTAATAAAAATTAATAAAAAATGAAAAGCTGAAATATCTTGAGTCTAAGTATTCAACCCCTTTGATATGGCAAGCATAAATAAATTCAGGAGTAAAATTCTGCTTAACAAGTCACATAACTTGTGGTCCTCTGTAGCTCAATTGGTAGAGCACGGCGCTTGTAACGCCAGGGTAGTGGGTTCGATCCCCGGGACCACCCATACACAAAAATGTATGCACGCATGACTGTAAGTCGCTTTGGATAAAAGCGTCTGCTAAATGGCATATTATTATTATTATTATTATTATAACCAGGGCCGGTTCCACGCATAAGCGACATAAAACGGTCGCTTAGGAACCCTGGCCACTAGGAACTCAGTCGGGGTCTCAACTTCCTGTTGAGAGGAAGAATAGTTGAAGACACCA
Source organism: Coregonus sp. 'balchen' (assembly GCA_902810595.1). Classification (NCBI taxonomy): domain Eukaryota; kingdom Metazoa; phylum Chordata; class Actinopteri; order Salmoniformes; family Salmonidae; genus Coregonus; species Coregonus sp. 'balchen'. The sequence continues at coordinate 60,244,840 of LR778256.1, forward strand.
AGGTGCAATTTTCGAAATTTGGTTGTGCATCAGCAGTTGTTCTCTTGTTATGTCAGTCACTGACAGTCACTCAATTAGCCATGTCAGCTAACCATTTTTTAAATTGGTAGTTAGTCTAGCCAGCTATCTAAACTTGTAGTAATCATGGCCGAATACCGACAGGGAACAACTCGTCGGTCCTTGTCACGGATGGGCTATTACAGCTAAAAACAAGAAGAATCGGCTCCAGTGGGCACGCGAGCACCAACACCGGACAATTGAGGAGTGGAAAAAAACATAGCCTGGTCTGACGAATCCCGGTTCCTGTTGCGTCATGCTGATGGCAGAGTCAGGATTTGGAGTAAGCAGCATGAGTCCATGGCCCCATCCTGCCTGGTGTCAGCGGTACCGGCTGGTGGCGGTGGTGCAATGGTGTGGGGAATGGCCCCATCCTGCCTGGTGTCAGCGGTACCGGCTGGTGGCGGTGGTGTAATGGTGTGGGGAATGGCCCCATCCTGCCTGGTGTCAGCGGTACCGGCTGGTGGCGGTGGTGCAATGGTGTGGGGAATGGCCCCATCCTGTCTGGTGTCAGCGGTACCGGCTGGTGGCGGTGGTGCAATGGTGTGGGGAATGGCCCCATCCTGCCTGGTATCAGCGGTACCGGCTGGTGGCGGTGGTGCAATGGTGTGGGGAATGGCCCCATCCTGCCTGGTGTCAGCGGTACCGGCTGGTGGCGGTGGTGCAATGGTGTGGGGAATGGCCCCATCCTGCCTGGTGTCAGCGGTACCGGCTGGTGGCGGTGGTGTAATGGCGTGGGGAATGTTAGGTCCCTTGATACCAATTGAGCAAAGTTTCCCAGCCCAGAAGAATTCAGGCTGTTCTGGAGGAAAAAGGGGGTATACCTAATAAATATGTTTGTCATATTTCTGCTGTTGGGAAGAGAATAGGATGTGATGCAGAACAATATCAGGTTATGTATGTTTGTGCACATGGAAGTCAGGGATGTATGTTTACTATAGGTTAATGAGGCGATACAAATGTGATGTGATTAAAACGAAAGGTCATTTAGTTGATTAAAATGGCCGACTGTTTTCGTCATTTTGACAATAACTAGACTAAATCATTATTCAAACGACAAAAAATGTGACCAACACTAAAACGTAAAAAGAGTGCCAAAATGAACACTGCCTAAATTGCATACTCTATGAATATTTACAGTTGAAGTCGGAAGTTTACAGACACTTAGGTTGGAGTCATTAAAACTCGTTCTTCAACCACTCCACAAATTTCTTGTTAACAAACTATAGTTTTGGCAAGTCGGTTAGGACATCTACTTTGTGCATAACACAAGTAATTTTTCCAACAATCGTTTACAGACAGATTATTTCACTTATAATTCACTGTATCACAATTCCAGTGGTTCAGAAGTTTACATACACTAAGTTGACTGTGCCTTTAAACAGCTTGGAAAATTCCAGAAATTGATGTCATGGCTTTAGAAGCTTCTGATAGGCTAATTGCCATCATTTGAGTCAATTGGAGGTGTACCTGTGGATGTATTTCAAGGCCTACCTTCAAACTCAGTGCCTCTTTGCTTGACATCATGGGAAAATCTAAAGAAATCAACCAAGACCTCAGAAAATAAATTGTAGACCTCCACAAGTCTGGTTCATCCTTGGGAGCAATTTCCAAACGCCTGAAGGTACCACGTTCATCTATACAAACAATAGTACGCAAGTATAAACACCATGGGACCACGCAGCCGTCATACCGCTCAGGAAGGAGACGCGTTCTGTCTCCTAGAGATGAACGTACTTTGGTGCGAAAAGTGAAAATCAATCCCAGAACAACAGCAAAGGACCTTGTGAAGATGCTGGACCCTGGCGTTACTTACAAGCGCCTTAACCAACAATGCAGTTTTAAGAAAGAATAATCAAAAATATATATATATCACAAAAAAAGACAATATAAAATAATACGAAATAAAAGTAACAAATAATTAAAGAGCAGCAGTAAAAATAACAATAGCGAGGCTATATACAGGGGGTACCGGTACCGAGTCAATGTGCAGAGCACCGGTTAGTCGGGGTAATTGGGGTAATATGTACATGTAGGTAGAGTTATTAAAGTGACTATGCATAAATAATAAACAGAGAGTAGCAGCGTAAAAGAGGGGTGGAGGGGCAATGCAAATAGTCCGGGTAGCCATTTGATTAGATGTTCAGGAGTCTTATGTCTTGGGGGTAGAAGCTGTTTAGAAGCCTCTTGGACCTAGACTTGGCGCTCCGGTACCGCTTGACATGCGGTAGCAGAGAGAACAGTCTATGACTTGGGTGGCTGGAGTCTTTAACAATTTTGAGGGCCTTCCTCTCACACCGCCTGGTATAGAGGTCCAGGATGGCAGGAAGCTTGGCCCCAGTGATGTACTGGGCCGTACGCACTACCCTCTGTAGTGCCTTGCGGTCGGAGGCCGAGCAGTTGCCATACCAGGCAGTGATGCAACCAGTCAGGATGCTCTCAATGGTGCAGCTGTAGAACATTTTGAGGATCTGAGGACCCATGCCAAATATTTTCAGTCTCCTTAGGGGGAATAGGTTTTGTCGTGCCCTCTTCATGACTGTCTTGGTGTGTTTGGACCATGACAGTTTGTTGGTGATGTGGACACCAAGGAACTTGATGCTCTCAAGCTGTTCCACTACAGCCCCGTCGATGAGAATGGGGGCGTGCTCGGTCCTCTTTTTTTTCTTGTAGTCCACAATCATCTCCTTTGTCTTGATCACGTTGAGGGAGAGGTTGTTGTCCTGGCACCACACGGCCAGGTCTCTGACCTCTTCCCTATAGGCTGTCTCGTCGTTGTCTGTGATTAGGCCTACCACTGTTGTGTCATCAGCAAACTTAATGATGATGTTGGAATCGTACCTGGCCATGCAGTCATGAGTGAACAGGGACTACAGGAGGGGACTGAGTACTCACCCCTGAGGGCCCCCGTGTTGAGGATCAGCGTGGCGGATGTGTTGTTACCTACCCTTACCACCTGGGGGCGGCCCATCAGGAAGTCCAGGATCCAGTTGCAGAGGGAGATGTTTAGTCCCAGAGTCCTTAGCTTAGTGATGAGCTTTGAGGGCACTATGGTGTTGAACGCTGAGCTGTAGTCAACGAATAGCATTCTCACATAGGTGTTCCTTTTGTCCAGGTGTGAAAGGGCAGTGTGGAGCGCAATAGAGATTGCATCATCTGTGGATCTGTTGGGGCGATATGCAAATTGGAGTGGGTCTAGGGTTTCTGGGATAATGGTGTTGATGTAAGCCATGACCAGCCTTTCAAAGCACTTCATGGCTACAGACGTGAGTGCTACGGTTCGGTAGTCATTTAGGCAGGTTACCTTAGTGTTCTTGGGCACAGGGACTATGGTGGTCTGCTTGAAACATGTTGGTATTACAGACTCAGACAGGGAGAGGTTGAAAATGTCAGTGAAGACACTTGCCAGTTGGTCAGCGCATGCTCGGAGTACACGTCCTGGTAATCCGTCTGGCCCTGCGGCCTTGTGAATGTTGACCTGCTTAAAAGTCTTACTCACATCGGCTACAGAGAGTGTGATCACACAGTCATCCGGAACAGCTGATGCTCTCATGCATGTTTCAGTGTTACTTGCCTCGAAGCGAGCATATAAGTAATTTAGCTTGTCTGGTAGGCTCGTGGCACTGGGCAGCTCGTGGCTGTGCTTCCCTTTGTAGTCTGTAATAGTTTGCAAGCCCTGCCACATCCGACGAGCGTCGGAGCCGGTGTAGAAGGATTAGATCTTAGTCCTGTATTGACGCTTTGCCTGTTTGATGGTTCGTCCGAGGGCATAGCGGGATTTCTTATAAACTTCCGGGTTAAGCTCTACCCTTTAGCTCAGTGTGGATGTTGCCTGTAATTCCATGGCTTCTGGTTGGAGTATGTACGTACAGTCACTGTATCACACTATGCATTTTTGTGTGTGTAGATATGGTTGTCCTTGTTCGATAGAGCCATTGAATGTCTTTCAGTGTTGTTCCTATCGGTGGATTCATTTCTAAATATACAAGCTGACACATTTTTTTCCAGTCTCTGAAAGACTACAACTCATGTGGGGCTGGGCTTCGTGCTTTGGCCCTTCCCTCCCCCAAGGCAGGCTTTTTTTAAAGGGAGGCGGACACTAACAACACAATCCTTTGGACAAAACTGAAAGAACTGCAATGGCTTGAAGTGATTCTTCTCATCAACACGAATTTGACAATGGAGTATTTTTGTAATGTTCTATTACCCACATGGTGACCTTCAACCATACATGTTTCAACCGGAATATAGCGAAGATGATTCGAAACAAAGAGTTGGATTTAGCTAGAAGCTCAGCTACAGCCGATGCCAGCACCAAGAGGGCAGATGGCACATATGGTGGCTAACTAAGTATGTAATTTTTCTTGCAAGCCACCTAGCTAGCTAACTTGAGTTTATCTACAGAAACCCATATTGTGTATTGCTGGCTAACATACTACTGTGTTACAGTGTGGGGAAATCAAATTAGTTTTCTGTTTGCTAACTTAGGTAGCTAGCTAGTCTAGCTAGCTAAACAACTAAAGGTAGCCATATCTATGACAAAACATACAAGAGGTTTTACAATCTGACATATATTGTATATCGATTGTAAAACCTCTTATTTTTTTATTCATAGATATGGCTAATTACCAGCAAGCTACAACATTACAACCAGCCACCTAAAGCTAGGTTTGCCAGCAAATGTTAGCACATGACTGGAGTTGGCTAGCTAGTTAGCCTGGTGCCTGCTAACTTGTTATGCACCATGCCTTGTGTTTGTAACTTGTTAGCAAATGTGTAACATCAGCAACTGTAAATAATTTTACTAGCTAGCTATGTAACATAATTGACGAGGGTTGACGTTGGTTTTGATTATGACCGTGGAATCATTTCAATCTCACAGAATTATAAGCATGACGCAATATAGGATTCCAAACAGATGTAAATAACAAGTATTGGCTATCCAGCTAGCTAGCTAAGTTTACTAGCTAACAGTGAGCAGAAAGAATAATACAACAATTGACTGTTGTAAATCTCAGACTGATAAGCTAGTTTTACTATAAAAAATATTTGCCTAAGCATGCCTTATAGACATGGCTGTAGGTAGATACTGTCTGCCTACCTATCTAAGTACATTTGTACGGTCTGGTCACTGTGCAAATGTTGAAGGTTATGTCATATTTATTTTTATTAGGCTAGATATTGTTCTAATATCTGTGCCTGTGTGCGTATGCATGTTCAACTATTCTACCCTACTGTTGATGTTATGCTGGCACAGTTCAACTGCCTACAAACTGTACAATAGAATAGAGTATAATATATTTTGTTTTGCACACAATATCGTGTGGTGCCTGGGCTTCTTCCTGGAGTGGACTCTGGATGGAGAGAAACAGAATTCCTTTCCCTGCGTGTGTCATTGTAGCAGAACTGTATCCTGTGAACTGTATCCCTCTCAATGGATTGGACATTATGCTGATTTCAAGCAGAAGATGACTCAAGAGGAGCTGAATGGCAGTTTGATCATGACAACACTCCTCCCACAGCTGTACAAGTATTCCCTGAACTTTACAACACTGTAGCAAAAAAGTAAAAAAGTAAAATGCGAGTATTAGTTCAAGAAAGGCAAGGGTGTCAGACTTTTTGGAAGATGGGCAGGGACTCTGCTGTTCTAGCGTCAGGAGGATGCTTGTTCCACAATTGTGGTGCCAGGACAGAGAAGAGCTTTGACTGGGCTGAGCGGGAGCTGCCCTCCTGTAGGAGTGGGAGGGCCAAGAGAACAGAGGTCCATAACGACCATTGCACATGATTTATGGCCTTTCATATTTGTCATTCATTTGACCTGTGATGTGGAAAATTCTCACTATACTTGATTAAAAATCAAAGTTCTTCCAGAGTTTTTGTAAAATCAAGATTTACTTTATTACAATGGACACAGCCGTGATGGTCCTGCAGAGCACCTCTCCTCTCTCCCTTGGCTCTCCGTCTATATAGTCATATTCACACACATCCTAGCTTAAAGCCCCTCCCTCTTGGGTTCCCCTACCACCATTCTAGTTTCCCTCTCTCTACCGCTCCGCCCATCCCCTTAGTCTTTGAAAGCGGCTAAATTGGACTTTTATTCAATTCAGAATCAATAGTAATACAATCAATCAAGCCCTTATCTTGCAAAAACACTCATGTTCAGTTTAAACTCTGTTCAACCCCAGCTCTCCCGAGCTTGACCTGAAGATTGATTGTTGGACATGACAGGTTCACACTTAATCTTTCAAACATACCCAAACCTACTCCTCTTCCATCCCGTCATGCTGTAATTACTCATGACTAGTCTAAACGCTGTTCAACTTTGGCTCCACTCTCAGAACCTTTGTTTGAGGAGAGATGCATTAGGCAACAGTCTGGTTTCAGTCTCTGATAAGGTAAGACAGCCATGGATTAGGTAAGAGCGAGCAATTCGACCCTAGGTCAGATCCCCATTTCACACATACACAAGCACAGTGAAAGGAACCATTCTTAGTTCTTGCCTAGCAACAGAGACGTCCGTGATTTAACTTTGTTTACCACATAGTTCACTAAAAAATCCCCCTCATATCCCCCCAATGTGGGACTCATTGTCCCACAACCCCACAAAAGTATATAATGATTAATTATGGTCATGATATCAGACACAATCCTGGCATTTAAGGTTATAGTTTTCAAACATTATAATTCAGAAGTTTCTACTCAAACCAATTCCAATATAAGTGTTAGTATCCTAACACATTAACACACCTAAGATAAATGCAACTTTGTTTTAACCATAATATCTAGGACATGTTGAGAATAGTGTCAACATCTTTAACTCACATAACTTCATTCAGATCAATCAGTCAGCTTACAACTCATAATCATAATCAAATTAATTACCCAAAACAAATGTAGAATGACAATTCTTAATTTTTCACCTTGGTTCCATCACTCAAAGTTAAAACTTTCACCTTAGCACCCATTAAAACTGGCAGAATGTACATTTATATTATCCATAATTCTAGCATTTGCTTCCTCATAAGGAGAATAACGACAGATCAGTATCTCAATGCATTCTTAGTCTAAATTACTATAAATTTAGCAGTGTATAATACCTCCTTAATCAACCTACTACCTCAAATAACAATCTCTTCCTCCCCAGGCTCTCAATATTCTGGCTTGTCTTCATTATGTTCTTCAGATAGCTTCATAGTTCATCTTGGACTGCCCATGACAATGTCCCAATTCCAATGTCACACCTGAGCCGCCCCACCTCAACCTCCATTCTGTTTTGTCCGTTTTGCCAACCATTATACCAGAACCATGAGAAATGTTGTATTTGAATAGATCTCTCTTCATGCCCACTCCACATGGACTCCTGTCACATTCTTGAGAGAAAAGGCATAAGATTGATTGCTCGATTGGATGCTGGTTCTGATTCAGGTCTCCTGGTAGAGGTGTGCTGGACAGGAATGTCTTCAACGCCTTTGTTGCTCCTCTTCAGCTGGGTAGAGGGTTTTTTGTTTTTATTGAGGTTCACACCGTTCTGGACCGAATTATCTCTGCTATGCATCAAGACACCCTCCGTAGTATCCTCGAAAAAGGACAGATCATAACAGTTTAGTTGGGTTCTTTTCCAATCCAAAAAATCCCTATACGCATTGACTATATGACAAATTATTATGTTTCACCAATCATTCTTAATACCAATTTCTAATACTTGACCCTGCTGTCTGATGGATTTTTCTTTGAGGGTACCCTACAATCCAAAGGCTATCTGTATCTAAGTGTGATATAGTTTCACATTCTCCCTTGAATTCTCCTAAATTTTAACTCAATTGTTTTATTGTAACGCTCATATTTTTGCTCATAGTCTATTTCATATTTCTCTGGTGTTTCCCTTTCCCTTGTCTCTATTCTAGCATCTAATTGCTTACACTTCTTTCCCCACTCTGGTTGATTATAAAATTGTTTATATTTAGGATTTTCTCCTTGGCAATATGTGTTCCTTAGATGACGGAAGTTGTGGTTGAACATAGCACAGTGCTGGTAACTGTGGAGATTTGGAATTCTTTTAAAAGGAAATTAAGTGCATATTAGACAGTTTTCTTTCTTTAATTTTAATGTAGTATATTGTACTCATCTATACCAGTCATTGTTTAACGGCTCCTTCCATTCCCTTTCTTCTGCAGTTGGTATGGCTCTAATATGTACAGGGTTTAGTGCACTTTCCCAAGGAATAACTACTTCAACAACACTTCCCCCTGGAAATGTAGCACTAAATACTACATCACATTGTTTATCTAAGTCTTGGGCTGTTATCCTTATGTCTATGATCCACCTGTCTTTTTCTTTTATCATCTTAAGGTCACAGTTTTCTGATTTCCCCATGATCCTTGTGTTGGTTCCTCCCACACCAATAACCAGTTGACCCTCGTACTTTAATAGCGATCCCTTTCTGTATTTTAGTTATGGTTCCTGCCTGTGCAGGAATATACATTTTAATCCTGTCAGTTTCTTTTCTCTGTCTTATTCTTTTGCTCTTTACTACTGTCAGTATGCCATTCCCCTTATTCTCAGGGGGACTAGTCAAAGGCAGAGAAATCAATAATGGGGATATCTGGTGCATCTTGGATGTCTGGAATATCTATATCTGAGGGAATCAGCAAGAGCACGTAGCTCATCAGTAATTGCCATCCTCCCCCATCTCCTGATTCTCGCCAGCTCCAGCATCCTCAGCTCCCTCATCTCTAAGTCATCGGTTCCCTCGTGATACTCTGGTGCAATGGTTTAGATGATACCAGGTCCCCCTCTATCCGTACAGCCGTTGGTGTAACCTGGACGGCGATGTATGGTCACTTTAGCTGTTAACCTTCTCCCGTCACTAGGGTCTCCGGATCAGCCAGAGTCCCTCTCAATCCATCGACATTGGTCTGCGGAGAGTGTCCTTTTGTCAGCTTACCAATAGGGAAGCTCGGAGTCACTGCTGCAAAGACACACAAACACAGACAGACACAACAGACAACAATGCTACCCAATGGCGGGGCCGTCTTCCTCTCCTGGGGTTGGAACACTCCTATAGTGGGACACATGGATCTAAGTATCTGTCTCTGCCACTTTTACCGTCATTGAGGTAGCCAACAACACCTGGTACAGGCCCCTCCACATAGGGTCTTTCCAGCTCTTTCTTCTGTAATCTATTACCGCCACATAGTCTCCAGAGCGCAGAAAATGCTCAGATTATCCTGCTCAGTTGGGCAGAGTGGCCTTCACCCATGGGAAGAAAGTCTTAAGAACATTGTTAGGTTAGGTGACACACAGTATGCTACTGTACCATGTCTTCTTATCACCCTGCCTCCTACCACAAAAAACATTTAACCTAACCCATAACACATTACTTACTACTGCTCATATCCTTAATACAATTAGCATATTTCCCCCCACAAAAACATGCAACCAGTACTTCCCCTATTGGACACATGATTCACATCTTGATTCATGCGTTCAAAAACCAAAACAACAACATCGTCTGTTAAACCAAAATAATAAATGAAATTAAAATGACAACCTTTGAGAATATCTTAATTTAATTGTATCCCATAACCTTATTCAAGGAATATCCCTCATTCAGGTCTAACTCTCTCACTTTATCCTTGTCCTATTTGGAATGATATATAGGATTATTGCCAAATTATAAATGACCCTTAACGCTGTATAATACATTACCTTAAACTCATCATCCTATGTCACTCGGTTTTCCAGTGTGGGTGATCAAATCACACTAGAAAGTCAGGACAAAGGTCAGAGGTCATTCAAACCCTTCAAAGAAGTGTTTCATTCTATAGTAGACTAATCATTAACAACCATCAAAACATTTCAAACATTTTGTATCCCAAGTGTACAGTAAGTCCTTAGTACAGCTCTTTTCAAAAGATGTATTTACTTAAAACTCACTCAGTAAATAAAACCTCAAATTACATGTGTTTGCCCCTTTAAGATATATCACTTCGATCCCGTGAAAAGAGTCCCTAAAATCAAAATCCTATACAGCTAACATTTCATACTAAGTGGGTTGTTTGTGGTTATTTGAAAAACATATAGTAAAACAACAAACAAAAATGGCCTTTTAATAGTCTCGGGAAACATTTCAAAGAAAGAGAAAATCACTACTCCATTTTCCTGGAAGAAAAAGTGAACATTTAGTTAGTTTCCATTTTGATACCTCTTAACCAGTCCAAACAATTTACATTTCAAATTATCACTCTCTATTGAATTTACCAGTCCACATCTCCTGATCCCCCCCCCCCCCCCCCACTCAGAAAACCCTCAAGAACATCACTCGTGACTGCTCCATTCCCCGGGGAATTTCACAATCCAGTGCACGTAAAACAAAATGAAGTCTCATGAGATTTAAACCCCTAGGCTTTTCCCTAGTTGCACTGCTCCCACTTGATCACGCCCAACACGCTTCGTGACTTCGAAAACTCAAATCCCCAAATATGCTATCTCTTGCCTCGGTGGTTGCACTTCCCCACATGCCCTGTGCCCCCCCCCCCCCCCCCCCCCCCTCCACCAAAACAGTTTAATAATGTGATGATGGTCTGGTCCTGGTTCTCGTCACTCGACGCCCATAACGCCTATTACACTTTACTACAACACACAACCCTCAAATTCACCCCCTTTAGCTATTGTTGTTGGTCTCCTGAGTGGCGCAGTGGTCTAACTGTACCACTAGAGATCCTGGTTTGAATCCAGGCTCTGTCGCAGCCGACCGGGAGACTCATGGGTGGCGCACAATTGGCCCAGGGTAGGGGAGGGAATGGCCGGCAGGGATGTAGTTCAGTTGATAGAGCATGGCGTTTGCAACGCCAGGGTTGTGGGTTCGATTCCCACGGGGGGCCAGTATAAAAAAATATGTATTCACTAACTGTAAGTCGCTCTGGATAAGAGCGTCTGCTAAATGACTAAAATGTAAATGTTTACAAGCAGCGTACATACATACTGCCAATTTACATGTCACCTTTCCAGAATCCATTATCTTTGACCCTCGGAAGGATTCTTTAATTCACTAAACGTAATACTTTTTTACCTGTCGCAAATACAGTCAATTTTCTCAGCGTAAAGGAATCAGTGATATTTGATCCCAAGTATCTATTAAAATGTTGTGTGAGACGTGGTCTCCTACATCTCCCTTATCATTCATAGCCTAGAAGAGAAACTCCCAATCAAGACACATCAGATATTACCATGTTTCATTAAGTGGAATATACACCTATAACATAACAAACCCATAACCACTTTCCGGTAATCTAATCATTTCAACCTGTTGCATTGATTTAGTAAAAATATACATTTGTTCTTTCATCAATCCAGAACCTACAAAAAGTTGGTGCTATCCCATCAGCATAATAGTTCAAACTACCTGCAATCCACTGATCCACGTACCGAAAACAAATTATCGTTTTAGAATTCATTAACTATTTGCATACATCACTGGTGTTACGCAAACTACAGAATAAAGTAATATCAATTAGAATTTGTAAAAGAATGTTTCCCATTCAACTATTATTCAGACCTCTGCTTCCTTACAGCTATTATTCAGACCTCTGCTTCCTTACAGCTATTATTCAGACCTCTGCTTGCTACAGCTATTATTCAGACCTCTGCTTCCTTACAGCTATTATTCAGACCTCTGCTTCCTTACAGCTATTATTCAGACCTCTGCTTCCTTACAGCTATTATTCAGACCTCTGCTTCCTTACAGCTATTATTCAGACCTCTGCTTGCTACAGCTATTATTCAGACCTCTGCTTGCTACAGCTATTATTCAGACCTCTGCTTCCTTACAGCTATTATTCAGACCTCTGCTTCCTTACAGCTATTATTCAGACCTCTGCTTCCTTACAGCTATTATTCAGACCTCTGCTTCCTTACAGCTATTATTCAGACCTCTGCTTCCTTACAGCTATTATTCAGACCTCTGCTTCCTTACAGCTATTATTCAGACCTCTGCTTCCTTACAGCTATTATTCAGACCTCTGCTTCCTTACAGCTCGATTCTCGCTGGACTGTCTCTCTTTTACCCACGAACTAGAACATGGCCTTAGTAAAGTCTATTCACAAACCACCAATAACTAATAACATATTTGCATTCTCATTACTAGAAGGCATTAATTTAATTCCAGTCTTCTCAAAAAATGTCGATTTAACACTTATTATTTATTATTTCTAATTAAGGAAAACAACAACAATCTATCATCCTCTATCTCTGTTTTACCAGAAGAGCAGTTATTTTTAAATCATAGTTAAAACAAACAAAACATTTATTCACAAGGAGGCCACTAATTACTACAGTGAGGGGAAAAAAGTATTTGATCCCCTGCTGATTTTGTACGTTTGCCCACTGACAAAGACATTATCAGTCTATCATTTTAATGGTAGCTTTATTTAAACAGTGAGAGACAGAATAACAACAAAAATATCCAGAAAAATGCATGTAAAAAAATGTTATAAATTAATTTGCATTTTAATGAGGGAAATCAGTATTTGACCCCTCTGCAAAACATGACTTAGTACTTGGTGGCAAAACCCTTGCTGGCGATCACAGAGGTCAGATGTTTCTTGTAGTTGGCCATCAGGTTTGCACACATCTCAGGAGGGATTTTGTCCCACTCCTCTTTGCAGATCTTCTCCAAGTCATTAAGGTTTCGAGGCTGACGTTTGGCAACTCGAACCTTCAGCTCCCTCTACAGATTTTCTATGGGATTAAGGTCTGGAGACTGGCTAGGCCACTCCAGGACCTTAAAGTGCTTCTTCTTGAGCCACTCCTTTGTTGCCTTGGCTGTGGTTTTGGGTCATTGTCATGCTGGAATACCCATCCGCGACCCATTTTCAATGCCCTGGCTGAGGGAAGGAGGTTCTCACCCAAGATTTGACGGTACATGGCCCCGTCCATCGTCCCTTTGATGCAGTGAAGTTGTCCTGTCCCCTTAACAGAAAAACACCCCCAAAGCATAATGTTTCCACCTCCATGTTTGACGGTGGGGATGGTGTTTTTGGGGTCATAGGCAGCATTCCTCCTCCTCCAAACACGGCGAGTTGAGTTGATGGCAAAGAGCTCCATTTTGGTCTCATCTGACCACAACACCTTCAACCAGTTCTCCTCTGAATCATTCAGATGTTCATTGGCAAACTTCAGACGGGCATGTATATGTGCTTTCTTGAGCAGTGGGACCTTGCGGGCGCTGCAGGATTTCAGTCCTTCACGACGTAGTGTGTTACCAATTGTTTTCTTGGTGACTATGGTCCCAGCTGCCTTGAGATCATTGACAAGATCCTCCCGTGTAGTTCTGGGCTGATTCCTCACCGTTCTCATGATCATTGCAACTCCACGAGGTGAGATCTTGCATGGAGCCCCAGGCCGAGGGAGATTGACAGTTATTTAGTGTTTCTTCCATTTGCGAATAATCGCACCAACTGTTGTCACCTTCTCACCAATCTGCTTGGCGATGGTCTTGTAGCCCATTCCAGCCTTGTGTAGGTCTACAATCTTGTCCCTGACATCCTTGGAGAGCTCTTTGGTCTTGGCCATGGTGGAGAGTTTGGAATCTGATTGATTGATTGCTTCTGTGGACAGGTTTCTTTCATACAGGTAACAAGCTGAGATTAGGAGCACTCCCTTTAAGAGTGTGCTCCTAATCTCAGCTCATTACCTGTATAAAGACACCTGGGAGCCAGAACTCTTTCTGATTGAGAGGGGGTCAAATACCTATTTTTTTGTTGTTATTCTGTCTCTCACTGTTCAAATAAACCTACCATTAAAATTATAGACTGATCATTTCTTTGTCAGTGGGCAAACGTACAAAATCAGCAGGGGATCAAATACTTTTTTCCCTCACTGTAGCTCAATTGGTAGAGCATGGCGCTTGTAACGCCAGGGTAGTGGGTTCGATCCCCGGGACCACCCATACGTAAAAATGTATGCACACATGACTGTAAGTCGCTTTGGATAAAAGAGTCTGCTACAGTTTTTTACAATCACTTTGGCACTAATTTCAGAACCTTGACGTCATTTTTCAAAACTCTAGACACAAAACTCAAAACGGTCATCACTTGTAACACAGGCTGTCCAATGTTCAAAACATTGCATTGTGCATTCATATCTTTAAAGAAATCTTGCACTTGCACAATCATTGGTTCAAAAAACAAATTTATTTTGAAATACCAATGAAACGTTAATTTAGATCAACCACACACAAGCAACCGATAGTTTCACTGTGTCATTGTTCGTACGATCATTAAATATTGTAGTACAAAACAGGTGATACATGTTTCATTATGGTACTACATGTAAATACATCCCTGTAAAAGTACTGCAGTAGTAGAGAGAATACTACAGACACAGTGGAATCATTGAACAAAATCTGAAATATATTGATGAAAAACAATACAGTACTGTAAAACATCAAATGCAGTGTTCCTCAACGTGCTTGCTTGTACTGTAAAAAGCAAAACATAGGAGTGATTACTGTACTTCTACATTTTCATCAACTCTGTCTTGTGGTTTTGGCCACAGGTTCTCATCTACATCACAATGGATGTTTTCATTAGCCAAACATCTTGGAAAAAACCTTTGGCCATGGCGAATCCAGGCCTGACACTGGTCTGCCGTGATGTCATTGCATGCGTCATCCATGGCCTGGAGAAGAGTGACTTGTTCATGAGGGCGCCTATCATAAACCTTCCATCTCCATGTGGAGAAAAATTCCTCAATCGGGTTAAGGAAAGGAGAGTATGGGGGTAAAAACAGGTTGGTAAATTGTGCATGGGCCTGGAACCATGCTTGCACCATATGAGCATGGTGGAACCTGACATTATCCCACACAATGACATAGGTCACGCCACCAGCTCTACAGGCCTGATCGAGCTCATCAAGGAAGGTTACAAGGGGACCATAGAAACGGTGTCTGATAAAGACACATAGATAATGTAGTCTAATTGGTTCATGCTCCACGCTAATTGGTGACAATGAATATAATAATAATAATATAATAATAATAATGAATCTCGTTACTTTGAAACTTTCATGATCTAAACATGGAATATTGTTTGTCTGTTTCCATACAACTATGCATTAAGAGCAATGCAACAGTTACTTATCATTTTGAGCAGTTGTATCAATTGATAGTTGGATAATTGTAATGAAATGAATAGACACTCATCTGAAATGTAATGTGTGAATTGCCTTTTGAAATAGTAGTACTTTGATGTTAAGTTGTGTCATATTGAACAGGTGACTTTTGTTAAATGAACAAATGATCTTAGTTGTATGTGTATTGTATCCAAGCAATTGAAAAATGTGCATTTTGATTATTGGTTGTGAGTTTTGTGTCTAGAGTTTTGAAAAATGACGTCAAGGTTCTGAAATTAGTGCCAAAGTGATTGTAAAAAACTGTAAATGGCATATTATTATGTTCCTGCTGACAAAGTCATGCATACAGTGATCTTGATGCTCCTTTCCAATAAATATCGAAGGTCTTAATCTCGTGACATGATGATCGATGCTTGACTGCCTTTTGACAAAGAGAAATATTATTCTTATTCATAATAATCTCATCATGTACAAACCTACCTGCAGAGCCTACCCGCACAGTGTCCCGAGTGGGGCAGTGGTCTAAGGCACTGCATCGCAGTGCTAGCTGTGCCACTAGAGATCCTGGTTCGAATCCAGGCTCTGCCGTAGCCGGCCGCGACCGGGAGACCCATGGGGCGGCGCACAATTCGTCCAGGGTAGGGGAGGGAATGGACGGCAGGGATGTAGCTCAGTTGGTAGAGCATGGTTTTTGCAACGCCAGGGTTGTGGGTTCGATTCCCACGGGGGGCCAGTATAAAAATAAAATTACAGATAAAGTTGCTCTGGATAAGAGCGTCTGCTAAATGACGTAAATGTATCTGCGAACTGCTGGCTAGATCACACATTTCTTATTTAATGCAACAGTTTTTGTAACAAAACTGTCGGTAAAGCTCAAAATGCTATGGAACCACATTGAATGTTGGGAACATGCGCATATCATTTTTATGCGGATTTTACAATATTCCCCATGGAAATCTGTTGCCATTTGGATAGAACTAGCTATTGACAGGCAGGAGCGGTTGCGAGTAGATGTTTTGAGATCTTATCATGCGCAGAGCCTTGTAGGTCCACCCGTGTGTGTGTGTGTGTGTGTGTGTGTGTGTGTGCCTTCCTGCGTACTGCGTGTCTCAGAGTGGTTCAGGTTATCTCTAAAAGGCCCCTGCAACTGATGACTGAGCTGTGAGTAGAAGGCGGGGCGGTGGGAAGGATATGTTCAGCAGCACAAAGTGTGTCAGGATGAGAGGATTAGATCATCAGCATAGCAGGCCCTGGCCTAGACATAATGGAGCCATAGCAACCCAACACTGTTACTCTCCCAGCATCGCTTACTGAGCCAGCACCTCCACACTGCTACTCTCCCTGCATCGCTTACTGAGCTAGCCTGATAACAAACAAGCTTTTTTTAACACACACTGAGAGTGAAAGAGGGAGTGTAGAGAGAGAGAGAGAGAGATAGAAGAGAGAGAGAGAGAGAGATAGAGAGCAGATGATAGAGAGAATCTCGACGAGCGAGAGAGATCGAGCGCGTCTCTACTGGCAGACGAGGTGGCTCTCTCTACTCTCTCTCTCTCATCTCTCTCTCTAGCTATCTCTCTCTCGCTCTTATCTCCTGCTCTCTCTCTCTCACTTAACCTCCATAATTATCTCTCTCTTCCATTTTTTCTCTGGTATATAACAAATAAAGACAGGTTGATGTTGAAAGGATAAAGAGAAGTGAGATCATACTTATTGTGACCTACAGGGGGCAGTCCTGCTCCATGTGTAGAGACAGACCGATGGCTAGACGCTGAGTGCACAAAACATTAGGAACACCTTCGTAAAATTGAATTGCACCCCTTTTGTCCTCAGAACAGCCTCAATTCGTCAGGGCATGGACTCTCCAAGGTGTCGAAAGCGTTCCACAGGGATGCTGGCCCATGTTGACTCCAATGCTTCCCACAGTTGTGTCAAGTTGGCTGGATGTCCTTTGGTTGGTGGACCATTCTTGATACACACGGGAAACTGTTGAGCGTGACAAACCCAAACCGGTGCGCCTGCCACCTACTACCATGGCACTTAAATCATTTATCTTGCCAATTCACCCTATGAATGGCACACATACACAATCCATGTCTCAATTGTCTCAACGTTTTTAAACAATTGATGAACTATTCTCCTCCTTATTCATCTACACTGATCTGAAGTGGATTTAACAAGTGACATCAATAAGGTATCATAGCTTTCACCTGGATTCACCTGGTCAGTCGATCGTCAGTGGAAAGAGCAGGTGTTCCTAATGGTTGAACACAGTGTATATTACATTGTATAAGGTAGAGACATACAGGAGTTCGGAATGTTCTGTTATGTTCTGTTCTGTTCTAAAGCTTTAATGCTCTGTTCCTATATGAATGATGTAGAACATGCACACAGACAGAATGCCTGGTCGGTCATAGGTCCAACGCTCCAGTCTGCTTATATCTGTGTAGTCGTCCACTGCTGCCTCCTGCTTGCTGCTTCACTGTCTGGCCCTGCAGTAGTTAAGGAAGAACACATACACATGGTCAGTAACCAGAATGGACTGTCTTCTGGTCATGTTTGGTCCCTCTCAGGAGACACATACA
Organism: Coregonus sp. 'balchen'; assembly: GCA_902810595.1. Taxonomy (NCBI): domain Eukaryota; kingdom Metazoa; phylum Chordata; class Actinopteri; order Salmoniformes; family Salmonidae; genus Coregonus; species Coregonus sp. 'balchen'. The sequence goes on from LR778256.1 coordinate 60,262,612, forward strand.
CATGGTCACTAACCAGAATGGACTGTCTTCTGGTCATGTTTGGGTCCTCTAAGGAGACACATACACATGGTCAGTAACCAGAATGGACTGTCTTCTGGTCATGTTTGGTCCCTCTCAGGAGACACATACACATGGTCAGTAACCAGAATGGACTGTCTTCTGGTCATGTTTGGTCCCTCTCAGGAGACACATACACATGGTCAGTAACCAGAATGGACTGTCTTCTGGTCTGTTTGGGCCATGTTTTGGGTAATGAGTGTACGGTGTAGGCCATGGAATAGGGTGCCATTTGGAACGTACTCCTACCCTCATCCGTGTGAGGTCATTGCTGGCAGCTCAACTCTCTTTGAGCTGGTGAAAAGTTCACCTCTGCATCCCAAATGGTACCCCATTCCCTTTGTAGTGCACTGCTTCCCTACGGGCCCTGGTCAAATGTAGTGCACTATTTGGAGAATAGGGTGCCATTTGGGACGTAAACTAAAGCTGCAAAACTTCAGTTTGAGAGATGAACAACTTGTTGACTATCTGGAAGGGACAGAGACAGTGCTTTCACAATCACTAGACTCTGTTTGTTTATATATGTGTGTGTGTAGAGGACTGTGTGTGTAGAGGACTGTGTGTGTAGAGGACTGTGTGTGTAGAGGACTGTGTGTGCCGAGGACTGTGTGTGCCGAGGACTGTGTGTGTGTAGAGGACTGTGTGTGTAGAGGACTGTGTGTGTAGAGGACTGCGTGTGTAGAGGACTGCGTGTGTAGAGGACTGTGTGTGTAGAGGACTGTGTGTGTGTTTATCTCTGTGGGTGTAGAGGAGTTTAGACTAATTAACGTTATCTTTATTTCTCTCTGTTCTCCCCAGCAGGGTTAGGGTTATCTTTAGTTCTCTCTGTTCTCCCCAGCAGGGTTAGGGTTATCTTTACTTCTCTCTGTTCTCCCCAGCAGGGTTAGGGTTAGGGTTATCTTTAGTTATCTCTGTTCTCCCCAGCAGGGTTAGGGATAGGGTTATCTTTAGTTCTCTCTGTTCTCCCCAGCAGGGTTAGGGTTATCTTTAGTTCTCTCTGTTCTCCCCAGCAGGGTTAGGGTTATCTTTACTTCTCTCTGTTCTCCCCAGCAGGGTTAGGGTTAGGGTTATCTTTAGTTATCTCTGTTCTCCCCAGCAGGGTTAGGGTTATCTTTAGTTCTCTCTGTTCTCCCCAGCAGGGTTAGGGTTAGGGTTATCTTTAGTTCTCTCTGTTCTCCCCAGCAGGGATAGGGATAGGGTTATCTTTAGTTCTCTCTGTTCTCCCCAGCAGGGTTAGGGTTATCTTTAGTTCTCTCTGTTCTCCCCAGCAGGGTTAGGGTTATCTTTACTTCTCTCTGTTCTCCCCAGCAGGGTTAGGGTTAGGGTTATCTTTAGTTATCTCTGTTCTCCCCAGCAGGGTTAGGGTTATCTTTAGTTCTCTCTGTTCTCCCCCAGCAGGGTTAGGGTTAGGGTTATCTTTAGTTATCTCTGTTCTCCCCAGCAGGGATAGGGATAGGGTTATCTTTAGTTCTCTCTGTTCTCCCCAGCAGGGTTAGGGTTATCTTTAGTTCTCTCTGTTCTCCCCAGCAGGGTTAGGGTTATCTTTAGTTCTCTCTGTTCTCCCCAGCAGGGATAGGGATAGGGTTATCTTTAGTTCTCTCTGTTCTCCCCAGCAGGGTTAGGGTTATCTTTAGTTCTCTCTGTTCTCCCCAGCAGGGTTAGGGTTATCTTTAGTTCTCTCTGTTCTCCCCAGCAGGGTTAGGGTTATCTTTAGTTCTCTCTGTTCTCCCCAGCAGGGTTAGGGTTATCTTTAGTTCTCTCTGTTCTCCCCAGCAGGGTTAGGGTTATCTTTAGTTCTCTCTGTTCTCCCCAGCAGGGTTAGGGTTATCTTTAGTTCTCTCTGTTCTCCCCAGCAGGGTTAGGGTTAGGGTTATCTTTAGTTCTCTGTCTCCCCAGCAGGGTTAGGGTTATCTTTAGTTATCTGTCTCCCCAGCAGGGTTAGGGTTATCTTTAGTTATCTCTGTTCTCCCCAGCAGGGTTAGGGTTATCTTTAGTTCTCTCTGTTCTCCCCAGCAGGGTTAGGGTTAGGGTTATCTTTAGTTCTCTGTCTCCCCAGCAGGGTTAGGGTTATCTTTAGTTATCTCTGTTCTCCCCAGCAGGGTTAGGGTTATCTTTAGTTCTCTCTGTTCTCCCCAGCAGGGTTAGGGTTATCTTTAGTTCTCTCTGTTCTCCCCAGCAGGGTTAGGGTTATCTTTAGTTCTCTCTGTTCTCCCCAGCAGGGTTAGGGTTATCTTTAGTTCTCTCTGTTCTCCCCAGCAGGGTTAGGGTTAGGGTTATCTTTAGTTCTCTGTCTCCCCAGCAGGGTTAGGGTTATCTTTAGTTATCTGTCTCCCCAGCAGGGTTAGGGTTATCTTTAGTTATCTCTGTTCTCCCCAGCAGGGTTAGGGTTATCTTTAGTTCTCTCTGTTCTCCCCAGCAGGGTTAGGGTTAGGGTTATCTTTAGTTCTCTGTCTCCCCAGCAGGGTTAGGGTTATCTTTAGTTATCTGTCTCCCCAGCAGGGTTAGGGTTATCTTTAGTTATCTCTGTTCTCCCCAGCAGGGTTAGGGTTATCTTTAGTTCTCTCTGTTCTCCCAGCAGGGTTAGGGTTATCTTTAGTTCTCTCTGTTCTCCCAGCAGGGTTAGGGTTATCTTTAGTTCTCTCTGTTCTCCCCAGCAGGGTTAGGGTTATCTTTAGTTCTCTCTGTTCTCCCCAGCAGGGTTAGGGTTATCTTTAGTTCTCTCTGTCTCCCCAGCAGGGTTAGGGTTAGGGTTATCTTTAGTTCTCTCTGTTCTCCCCAGCAGGGTTAGGGTTATCTTTATTTCTCTCTGTTCTCCCCAGCAGGGTTAGGGTTATCTTTAGTTCTCTCTGTTCTCCCCAGCAGGGTTAGGGTTAGGGTTATCTTTAGTTCTCTCTGTTCTCCCTAGCAGGGTTAGGGTTATCTTTAGTTATCTCTGTTCTCCCCAGCAGGGTTAGGGTTATCTTTAGTTCTCTCTGTTCTCCCCAGCAGGGTTAGGGTTATCTTTAGTTCTCTCTGTTCTCCCCAGCAGGGTTAGGGTTATCTTTAGTTCTCTCTGTTCTCCCCAGCAGGGTTAGGGTTATCTTTAGTTTTTTCTGTTCTCCCCAGCAGGGGTAGGGTTATATTTAGTTCTCTCTGTTCTCCCCAGCAGGGTTAGGGTTATCTTTAGTTATCTCTGTTCTCCCCAGCAGGGTTAGGGTTATCTTTAGTTCTCTCTGTTCTCCCCAGCAGGTTTAGGGTTATCTTTAGTTCTCTGTCTCCCCAGCAGGGTTAGGGTTATCTTTAGTTCTCTCTGTTCTACCCAGCAGGGTTAGGGTTATCTTTAGTTCTCTCTGTTCTCCCCAGCAGGGTTAGGGTTATCTTTATTTCTCTCTGTTCTCCCCAGCAGGGTTAGGGTTATCTTTAGTTCTCTCTGTTCTCCCCAGCAGGGTTAGGGTTATATTTAGTTCTCTCTGTTCTCCCCAGCAGGGTTAGGGTTATCTTTAGTTCTCTCTGTTCTCCCCAGCAGGGTTAGGGTTATCTTTAGTTCTCTCTGTTCTCCCTGCAGGGTTAGGGTTATCTTTAGTTCTCTCTGTTCTCCCCAGCAGGGTTAGGGTTATCTTTACTTCTCTCTGTTCTCCCCAGCAGGGTTAGGGTTATCTTTACTTCTCTCTGTTCTCCCCAGCAGGGTTAGGGTTAGGGTTATCTTTAGTTGTCTCTGTTCTCCCCAGCAGGGTTAGGGTTATCTTTAGTTCTCTCTGTTCTCCCCAGCAGGGTTAGGGTTAGGGTTATCTTTAGTTCTCTCTGTTCTCCCCTGTTCTCCCCAGCAGGGTTAGGGTTAGGGTTATCTTTAGTTCTCTCTGTTCTCCCCAGCAGGGTTAGGGTTATCTTTAGTTCTCTCTGTTCTCCCCAGCAGGGTTAGGGTTATCTTTAGTTTTCTCTGTTCTCCCCAGCAGGGGTAGGGTTATATTTAGTTCTCTCTGTTCTCCCCAGCAGGGTTAAGGTTATCTTTAGTTATCTCTGTTCTCCCCAGCAGGGTTAGGGTTATCTTTAGTTCTCTCTGTTCTCCCCAGCAGGTTTAGGGTTATCTTTAGTTCTCTGTCTCCCCAGCAGGGTTAGGGTTATCTTTAGTTCTCTCTGTTCTACCCAGCAGGGTTAGGGTTATCTTTAGTTCTCTCTGTTCTCCCCAGCAGGGTTAGTGTTATCTTTATTTCTCTCTGTTCTCCCCAGCAGGGTTAGGGTTATCTTTAGTTCTCTCTGTTCTCCCCAGCAGGGTTAGGGTTATCTTTAGTTCTCTCTGTTCTCCCCAGCAGGGTTAGGGTTATCTTTAGTTCTCTCTGTTCTCCCCAGCAGGGTTAGGGTTATCTTTAGTTCTCTCTGTTCTCCCCAGCAGGGTTAGGGTTATCTTTAGTTCTCTCTGTTCTCCCCAGCAGGGTTAGGGTTATCTTTACTTCTCTCTGTTCTCCCCAGCAGGGTTAGGGTTAGGGTTATCTTTAGTTGTCTCTGTTCTCCCCAGCAGGGTTAGGGTTATCTTTATTTCTCTCTGTTCTCCCCAGCAGGGTTAGGGTTAGGGTTATCTTTAGTTCTCTCTGTTCTCCCCTGTTCTCCCCAGCAGGGTTAGGGTTATCTTTAGTTCTCTCTGTTCTCCCCAGCAGGGTTAGGGTTATCTTTAGTTCTCTCTGTTCTCCCCAGCAGGGTTAGGGTTATCTTTAGTTCTCTCTGTTCTCCCCAGCAGGGTTAGGGTTATCTTTAGTTCTCTCTGTTCTCCCCAGCAGGGTTAGGGTTATCTTTAGTTCTCTCTGTTCTCCCTGGCAGGGTTAGGGTTATCTTTAGTTCTCTCTGTTCTCCCCAGCAGGGTTAGGGATATATTTAGTTCTCTCTGTTCTCCCCAGCAGGGTTAGGGTTAGGGTTATCTTTAGTTCTCTCTGTTCTCCCCAGCAGGGTTAGGGTTATCTTTAGTTCTCTGTCTCCCCAGCAGGGTTAGGGTTATATTTAGTTCTCTCTGTTCTCCCCAGCAGGGTTAGGGTTATCTTTAGTTCTCCCTGTTCTCCCCAGCAGGGTTAGGGATCTCTTTAGTTCTCTCTGTCTCCCCAGCAGGGTTAGGGTTATCTTTAGTTCTCTCTGTTCTCCCCAGCAGGGTTATGGTTATCTTTACTTCTCTCCTTTCTCCCCAGCAGGGTTAGGGTTATCTTTAGTTCTCTCTGTTCTCCCTGCAGGGTTAGGGTTATCTTTAGTTCTCTTTGTTCTCCCCAGCAGGGTTAGGGTTATCTTTAGTTCTCTCTGTTCTCCCCAGCAGGGTTAGGGTTAGGGTTATCTTTAGTTCTCTCTGTCTCCCCAGCAGGGTTAGGGTTATCTTTAGTTCTCTCTGTTCTCCCCAGCAGGGTTAGGGTTATCTTTAGTTATCTCTGTTCTCGCCAGCAGGGTTAGGGTTATCTTTAGTTCTCTCTGTTCTCCCCAGCGGGGTTAGGGTTAACTTTAGTTCTCTCTGTTCTCCCCAGCAGGGTTAGGGTTATCTTTAGTTCTCTCTGTTCTCCCCAGCAGGGTTAGGGTTATCTTTAGTTCTCTCTGTTCTCCCAGCAGGGTTAGGGTTATCTTTAGTTCTCTCTGTTCTCCCCTGTTCTCCCCAGCAGGGTTAGGGTTATCTTTAGTTCTCTCTGTTCTCCCCAGCAGGGTTAGGGTTATCTTTAGTTCTCTCTGTTCTCCCCAGCAGGGTTAGGGTTATCTTTATTTCTCTCTGTTCTCCCCAGCAGGGTTAGGGTTATCTTTAGTTCTCTCTGTTCTCCCCAGCAGGGTTAGGGTTATCTTTAGTTCTCTCTGTTCTCCCCAGCAGGGTTAGGGTTATCTTTAGTTCTCTCTGTTCTCCCCAGCAGGGTTAGGGTTATCTTTAGTTCTCTCTGTTCTCCCCAGCAGGGTTAGGGTTATCTTTAGTTCTCTCTGTTCTCCCCAGCAGGGTTAGGGTTATCTTTAGTTCTCTCTGTTCTCCCCAGCAGGGTTAGGGTTATCTTTACTTCTCTCTGTTCTCCCCAGCAGGGTTAGGGTTAGGGTTATCTTTAGTTGTCTCTGTTCTCCCCAGCAGGGTTAGGGTTATCTTTAGTTATCTCTGTTCTCCCCAGCAGGGTTAGGGTTAGGGTTATCTTTAGTTCTCTCTGTTCTCCCCTGTTCTCCCCATCAGGGTTAGGGTTAGGGTTATCTTTAGTTCTCTCTGTTCTCCCCAGCAGGGTTAGGGTTATCTTTAGTTCTCTCTGTTCTCCCCAGCAGGGTTAGGGTTATCTTTAGTTCTCTCTGTTCTCCCCAGCAGGGTTAGGGTTATCTTTAGTTCTCTCTGTTCTCCCCAGCAGGGTTAGGGTTATCTTTAGTTCTCTCTGTTCTCACTGGCAGGGTTAGGGTTATCTTTAGTTCTCTCTGTTCTCCCCAGCAGGGTTAGGGATATATTTAGTTCTCTCTGTTCTCCCCAGCAGGGTTAGGGTTAGGGTTATCTTTAGTTCTCTCTGTTCTCCCCAGCAGGGTTAGGGTTATCTTTAGTTCTCTGTCTCCCCAGCAGGGTTAGGGTTATCTTTAGTTCTCTCTGTTCTCCCCAGCAGGGTTAGGGTTATCTTTAGTTCTCCCTGTTCTCCCCAGCAGGGTTAGGGATCTCTTTAGTTCTCTCTGTCTCCCCAGCAGGGTTAGGGTTATCTTTAGTTCTCTCTGTTCTCCCCAGCAGGGTTAGGGTTATCTTTACTTCTCTCCTTTCTCCCCAGCAGGGTTAGGGTTATCTTTAGTTCTCTCTGTTCTCCCTGCAGGGTTAGGGTTATCTTTAGTTCTCTTTGTTCTCCCCAGCAGGGTTAGGGTTATCTTTAGTTCTCTCTGTTCTCCCCAGCAGGGTTAGGGTTAGGGTTATCTTTAGTTCTCTCTGTCTCCCCAGCAGGGTTAGGGTTATCTTTAGTTCTCTCTGTTCTCCCCAGCAGGGTTAGGGTTATCTTTAGTTATCTCTGTTCTCGCCAGCAGGGTTAGGGTTATCTTTAGTTCTCTCTGTTCTCCCCAGCGGGGTTAGGGTTAACTTTAGTTCTCTCTGTTCTCCCCAGCAGGGTTAGGGTTATCTTTAGTTCTCTCTGTTCTCCCAGCAGGGTTAGGGTTATCTTTAGTTCTCTCTGTTCTCCCCTGTTCTCCCCAGCAGGGTTAGGGTTATCTTTAGTTCTCTCTGTTCTCCCCAGCAGGGTTAGGGTTATCTTTAGTTCTCTCTGTTCTCCCCAGCAGGGTTAGGGTTAAGGTTATCTTTAGTTCTCTCTGCTCTCCCCAGCAGGGTTAGGGTTATCTTTAGTTCTCTCTGTTCTCCCCAGCAGGGTTAGGGTTATCTTTAGTTCTATGTCTCCCCAGCATGGTTAGGGTTATCTTTAGTTCTCTCTGTTCTCCCAGCAGGGTTAGGGTTATCTTTAGTTCTCTCTGTTCTCCCCAGCAGGGTTAGGGTTAGGGTTATCTTTAGTTCTCTCTGTTCTCCCCAGCAGGGTTAGGGTTATCTTTAGTTCTCTCTGTTCTCCCCAGCAGGGTTAGGGTTATCTTTAGTTCTCTCTGTTCTCCCCAGCAGGGTTAGGGTTATCTTTAGTTCTCTCTGTTCTCCCCAGCAGGGTTAGGGTTATCTTTAGTTCTCTCTGTTCTCCCCAGCAGTTTAGGGTTAGCTTTAGTTCTCTCTGTTCTCCCCAGCAGGGTTAGGGTTATCTTTAGTTCTCTCTGTTCTCCCCAGCAGGGTTAGGGTTATCTTTAGTTCTCTCTGTTCTCCCCAGCAGGGTTAGGGTTATCTTTAGTTCTCTCTGTTCTCCCCAGCAGGGTTAGGGATATATTTAGTTATCTCTGTTCTCCCCAGCAGGGTTAGGGTTAGGGTTATCTTTAGTTCTCTCTGTTCTCCCCAGCAGGGTTAGGGTTATCTTTAGTTCTTTGTCTCCCCAGCAGGGTTAGGGTTATCTTTAGTTCTCTCTGTTCTCCCCAGCAGGGTTAGGGTTATCTTTAGTTCTCTCTGTTCTCCCCAGCAGGGTTAGGGTTATCTTTACTTCTCTCCTTTCTCCCCAGCAGGGTTAGGGTTATCTTTAGTTCTCTCTGTTCTGCCCAGCAGGGTTAGGGTTAGGGTTATCTTTAGTTGTCTCTGTTCTCCCCAGCAGGGTTAGGGTTAGGTTTATCTTTAGTTCTCTCTGTCTCCCCAGTAGGGTTAGGGTTATCTTTAGTTCTCTCTGTTCTCCCCAGCAGGGTTAGGGTTAGGGTTATCTTTAGTTCTCTCTGTTCTCCCTAGCAGGGTTAGGGTTATCTTTAGTTATCTCTGTTCTCCCCAGCAGGGTTAGGGTTATCTTTAGTTCTCTCTGTTCTCCCCAGCAGGGTTAGGGTTATCTTTAGTTCTCTCTGTTCTCCCCTGTTCTCCCCAGCAGGGTTAGGGTTATCTTTAGTTCTCTCTGTTCTCCCCAGCAGGGTTAGGGTTATCTTTAATTCTCTCTGTTCTCCCCAGCAGGGCTAGGGTTATCTTTAGTTCTCTCTGTTCTCCCCAGCAGGGTTAGGGTTAAGGTTATCTTTAGTTCTCTCTGTTCTCCCCAGCAGGGTTAGGGTTATCTTTAGTTCTCTCTGTTCTCCCCAGCAGGGTTAGGGTTATCTTTAGTTCTCTGTCTCCCCAGCATTGTTAGG
>LR778256.1:60276284-60355648 GCA_902810595.1 Coregonus sp. 'balchen'
GTTTGTCATTTCAGAGAGGTTGAAAAGACCTCATCGTTTGTCATTTCAGACAGATTGAACAGACCACACCGTTTGTCATTTCAGACAGGTTGAAAAGACCTCACCGTTTGTCATTTCAGGCAGGTTAAAATTACCTTACCGTTTGTCATTTCAGACAGGTTGAAAAGACAACACCGTTTGTCATTTCAGACAGGTTGAAAAGACCTCACCGTTTGTCATTTCAGACAGGTTGAAAAGACCTCACCGTTTGTCATTTCAGGCAGGTTGAAAAGACCTCACCGTTTGTCATTTCAGGCAGGTTGAAAAGACCTCATCGTTTGTCATTTCAGACAGATTGAACAGACCTCACCGTTTGTCATTTCAGGCAGGTTGAAAAGACCTCACCGTTTGTCATTTCAAACAGATTGAACAGACCTCACCGTTTGTCATTTCAGACAGGTTGAAAAGACCTCATCGTTTGTCATTTCAGACAGATTGAACAGACCACACCGTTTGTCATTTCAGACAGGTTGAAAAGACCTCACCGTTTGTCATTTCAGGCAGGTTAAAATTACCTTACCGTTTGTCATTTCAGACAGGTTGAAAAGACAACACCGTTTGTCATTTCAGACAGGTTGAAAAGACCTCACCGTTTGTCATTTCATACAGGTTGAAAAGACCTCATCGTTTGTCATTTCAGACAGATTGAACAGACCTCACCGTTTGTCATTTCAGACAGGTTGAAAAGACCTCACCGTTTGTCATTTCAGGCAGGTTGAAAAGACCTCACCGTTTGTCATTTCAGACAGGTTGAAAAGACCACACCGTTTGTCATTTCAGACAGGTTGAACAGACCTCACCGTTTGTCATTTCAGACAGGTTGAAATGACCAGGGTGACATTTTTGTTGAGATGCTGTGCTTTAGCAACTCTAGAATAGACTCAGCCATTGTGGCCTGTCTTTCTGAAGAAGGTGTATTAATTGAGAGGGTTGAATAGTTAATGGTTGGAATTGATTTGTGGGGAACTAGAGCATTGGGGAGGTGCAGAAGGTGAGAATGCACTACATCTTCTTCTCCCTTTTAGAGTAACGTACAGGATCAATTTGGGTTAAGTTCCTTGCTCAAGGGCACATCGACAGATTTTTCATCTAGTCTGCTCGGGAATTCGAACAAGTGACATTTCGGTTACTGGCCCAACGCACTTAACCGCTAGGCTACCTGCCGCCCCCTCACCCTCACCCTCACCCACGCCCTCACCCTCACCCTCACCCACGCCTTCACCCTCACCCTCACCCACGCCCTCACCCACGCCCTCACCCTTACCCTCACCCTCACCCTCACCCATGCCCTCACCCTCACCCACGCCCTCACCCTCACCCTCACCCACGCCTCACCCACGCCACTCAACCCACTGCCCTCACCACCACCTCACCCTACCCTCACCCTCACCCTCACCCACGCCCTCACCCTAACCCACACCCTAACCCTCACCCACGCCCTCACCCCACCCCTCCCACCCTACCACCCTCACCCACACCCTCACCCCCTCACCCCCCGCCCTACCCCCCTCACCCACCACCTACACCCACTCCCTCACCCTCACCCTCACACCCCCACGCCCTCACCCTCACCCTCACCCTCATCCTCACCCTCACCCTCACCCACGCCCTCACCCTCACCCACACCCTCACCCTCACCCTCGCCCTCACCCTCACCCACGCCCTCACCCTCACCCACGGCCTCGCCCTCACCCTCACCCACGCCCTCACCCTCACCCTCACCCACGCCCTCTTCTTCAACCTTCTTGTTATGTTATCGCAGGAGGGATGGAGGGGGATGGAGTTGATGAGACATTTTCTTATCAAAAGATTATAGAAAATCACAGAAAATCGTGTTTAAAAACCCCCCTAGCATGTGACTCTACCTGACCTCACATCAGTTTCTAGGAAAGGGGAGATTCTCACGGACGTGGTGTACTCCGTTTTGCTCTACAAGTTTCACGGGACTCGTCTGAAGGTAATCGTTAAAATAATGAATGGAAGTATGGAGGTCGTTTTGTGCCTACCCCAAAAAGGGGTTAATTATGTGTTTTAAAAAAACTACTAATATATTTCCTGTCCTTTCTTACATCTCCTAGATATCGGACAGACACTTCAAAACATTATTCCTTATGATTATTATTTTTTTTACTGTATTTTTTGCCATTTATGAATGTGTTATTCAATGCATTTCTAATGACTGTAAAGGCCAAATTCAATATTTTCTCAAATCATTTTTTTAATGTATTTTCTTTTTATACCTAAAGTGGTCCTAAAAATCAAAATCAAATAGCTAAATGATCCACGGTATGTCCATCTGAAAGCAAGCTTTGCTTTAATGCTTACAAGACCATCAGCCTTGATTTTTTTGTCTTCTATTAATTTAGACCTGCCTGTTGTTCTTTGCTACAAATATATATTTCATAATCACATCCTTTTTTGGGTCAGTCATAACAACAGGTGGTGGGTGTGTTGGTCACTCATACAACCTGTCTGTATTCCTGATTTCTGTAACCATTAGCTAATCTGTGTAATATCGACATAAGATCAAAACCACTTGTTTTGCAAAACATGGCCTCCTGTTTTATCAATTGCTGTGCTGATCAATGGGACAGTGCATTACCTCTGTCAAATAATTTTGTAGCTTAAAGTTATGTTTGTATTTGTATTTATGTTTGCTGTAAAAATGGTGAAACTACAGTACAACACACTACAATAGGGACCTATATCTAAACATTAATACAACCTAATGATAGAGATACATTATTTTAAAAGCAGGACACATTATCCCTCCGAAGAGTATGAATTAGGCTTTTTTGAGAAGGTTTGAATCCTAAGCAACCTGCCTACACGTAGTTTGAAGTACAATAGACCAACATAGCTACTGCAGTAGGTCAAAGCTGTGCGCTGGAAAACCTTGGTGGAGCATGGGTGGAGGAGGCATTGCGGTGCTTGTGAAATTCCTTTCTTTTTCGGCTTCAAACCAATACCTCACTTAAAATATTGTTTTTTTGTTTCTAATTGCCATGGTTTTGACACCGGAAGGTGATTACACAAAATTATGATACAGAGATAAAAAGGGAGAGAGTGACAGGAGATCCTCTCAGAGCTAAACTGGAGCAAGAAAGGAATCTGCGTATTCTCTTTTTCAATTGGACTGCAGTTCTATCCATTCCACATCTATACTAGTGCTACATTTCACACCCTTTTTTTTTTTTGCGGGCTTACAGGCATTTACTCATTCATGAACGTGGACGTCGGCTTGGAGGGCATTCGTGTATCCACTGGTTGGAGAAGCGGGAAAAGCATCACAACATTTACATTTACATCATTTAGCAGACACTCTAATCCAGAGCGATTTACACATTGGTGCATTCAACTTATGATAGCAAGTGGGACAACCACTTGTTTTTCCTTCTTCTTTTTTATGGGGGGGGGGGGGGGGGGGGGGGGGGTAGAAGGATTACTTTATACTATTCCAGGTATTCCTTAAAGAGGTAGGGTTCCAAGTGTCTCCGGAAGGTGGTGAGTGACTCCGCTGTCCTGGCGTCGTGAGGGAGCTTGTTCCACCACTGAGGTGCCAGAGCAGCGAACAGCTTTGACAGGGCTGAGCGGGAACTGTGCTTCCGCAAAGGAAGGGGAGCCAGCAGGCCAACCTCTCCCTTGCCTTCTGTCACAGGTGCCTCAGAGAGCGAAGAATGAAGTGGGGGAAAACTGTTCCATGACATCATCCACCTCGGTGGAAATGACTTGGGACACACAAAGGGGACAGCCCCCCCCCCCCCCCCCCCCGGGTGTGTCAGATGCGAGCTGATTTAGGGGGGTAGTCATCCGAATGTTCCCCGGTACAACTGTTGTTTACTTGGATGTTCCAGTGGTATCAACAAGACCCTAGCTGTCAACCAGCTGGTGTTTTCCATTTCTCTGCAACAGGCACATGCCCACAATCCGCCACTCTGCCATAAGGGCACTGTGTCCCTGGGCGGTACCGTAGCGATGGCGTGCATCTCAAGGATGAGGTGCAATGACCCTGAGAGCTGGTCCCTCCGCTGGTCACTGTTCTAGCAAGACGCAAGCAGTAGTACACACCACCACACTCACTGCCACTCGCCTGCCCCTCCACGAACCCAAAGGCTCTTTTAAGAGCCACCTAATACATTCAAATGAGCGTGTGTGTCAGGAGGGGTCTGTGAAAACTATAAACAAGATAATGGTCTAAATGTATCCTCTGGGAGGCCAACCTACAATCTTTCAGATCCACAGGCAGTAACTCTAACCATTACCCTATGGATCCTGTTCTTAAAACATTGACTTCGACAGACCATTTGAAATGGACAGTCTTGAAGCCGTTCGTTTCCAAAAATGATTTTGTTCATTCACTCAGTACTGATCAAACGTTTTATTTCTCTTGCTCGGTTAAAATACAGTAGTCTAAAACATTTGTTGATTTGTTGAAAAACATACTCCTTTAATCACGTAGCTGACCAAGTTAGCGAGAGTGTCATTTCCTTTGGACTGCGCACAGCAGGTGGCACAATTTAAGCAAGCGGAGAGGGGGTTTGATTAATCTGGCCCGGGGTACACCGGGCCATGGCCCGTCACTTCATGATGCGAAAGTGGGGAGGGAAGGCAGGTAAAGCGTTTTTATCAAAAGTCACTTTAGCATGTGAAAACCCAGAATCCTACTCATTACTACACATGCTTAATTATGTCACTTTTGTTTTTGAGCCGACTTAGCTGTCGGACAGAGCACCTGTCTCAACCATATTAATTGGCTAGCTACCTTTCTTTGCCTGTTTATTAGCTAGCTAGCTTTCAACTGACTGGTGTTAGCTAGCTACAGAGGCTAGCTGCTGGACTTTGGGCAAGCAACCTAACGTTAGCTAACGTTAGCTAGCTATCTAGCTAATCAAAATATCTGTTTGCATTTATTGATTAACTTCAGCTTGAAAACCACCATATAGCTAGATATATATCGTAGCCTAGGTTTTTTCCATACACTTTCTTCTGACTTCTTATGTGCAAGCAGCTGTGTTGTTGCTTGCCCGAGTGGCGCAGTGGTCTAAGGCACTGCATCGCTGCGCTAGCTGTGCCACTAGAGATCCTGGTTCGAATCCAGGCTCTGTCGTAGCCGGCCGCGACCGGGAGACCCATGGGGCGGCGCACAATTGGCCCAGCGTAGGGGAGGGAATGGCTGGCAGGGATGTAGCTCAGTTGGTTGAGCACGGCGTTAGCAACGCCAAGGTTGTGGGTTAGATTCCAGTATGAAAAAATAAATAAAAATGTATTCACTCACTAAACTGGAAGTCGCTCTGGATAAGAGTGTCTGCTAAATGACTAAAATGTTGTTACCAACCAACCGGTGTTAGAACTCTGAGCCTTGGCAAAAAAAAAATGTCTTAGCATTGTCAGATGCAACCAAATCGTTGGTTCTTAATGGACAGAAATGAGCACGTGAGAGCGATAAATTATACAGTACATTTAATAAGAACTGTTTGCCCCTACAAACGTATTCAGTCCGAAAGGTGGCAAGTCTAATGGTCACTTTAAGGACGCTGTAGTCCCGTTCTTATCCGACGCCTGGGTATTGAGCTAGGTCGGGGCAAGAAATTGTCTTTTTTTCCCCTAATGCTAACGACCCTGTTAAAAATCCCGTATGTGGTTCTCGGTAACGGCCATATTGCTCATGACGAGAAGCGGGGAGTGTGTTGTGTACCTCCAATCAAGATGATTTGTGAAGTTTCATCTACATTTGAATTTAACATTGAGCTTCAATCAAGCGGCGCGACTCTCACTGTCTTCCTGCAGTGCCCGCTGCTGAAACCAAGAACAGTGTGTACAATAACAATGTATTTTGTTCTTTATGTGTTTGTTGAGAGCAAGTGTCAGAGGGCTAGCGCAGCCCTGTTAGGATGCCAGGTTTGTATGGTTACAGCAGCATTTGGACTAGTCCCTCTCTCTCTCTCTCTGTGTGTGTGTGTGTGTGTGTGTGTATGTGTGTGTGTGTGTGTGTGTGTGTGTGTGTGTGTGTGTGTGTACACAGTCAAAAGGCAGACCGACATAATTAATTGAGACTGTGTCGTTGGGCTGACAAAGCAGATGAAGAAAAGACCAGCAACGAAGAAGACGAAGGTGGAAGTGGTGTTGTTGGTTCTGTATGAGGGGTGAAAACTAGATTGAGCCTAACCTCTCACCAAGTCATCTAATGTGTAACTGAGAACCTAAGGAACCGTTTTTAATTAACACATTCACACGCGCGTTCATTCGTTCACATGTTCACACGCGCGTTCATTCGTTCACATGTTCACACGCGCGTTCATTCGTTCACATGTTCACACGCGCGTTCATTCGTTCACATGTTCACACGCGCGTTCATTCGTTCACATGTTCACACGCGCGTTCATTCGTTCACATGTTCACACGTGCGCTTACATGTTCACACACCTTGTTGAACGCTTGAATGTGAACGAATGAACGCAGGTGAACAGGTGAATAAATGACAAACATAATTCTTCTAGAAAATGTCACCGTTTTTCAGAGCATAGTAGAGGGCAATGTTCATGCTGGAGGGAGCGGGCGGTCAGACAGACAAATTCAGGCTGAAAATAATATTTTGTACCGCTGATTTTAAAACGAGCGTCTTTAATAATATATACAGTATAAATATATTCTAGGCTATAAAAATCATCTTTGTCGCATTATTCACACAAGTTCATTGTTGACAAGTTTGCAGGTTGTGCTTAGCCTGTATTTAGTGGCTCTACTATGTGTTAACAGTGCGTTCGGAAAGTTTTCAGACCCCTTGACTTTTTCCAAATGTTGTTGCCTTATTCTAAAATGGATTAAATTGTTTTTTTTCCCCCCCTCATCAGTCTACACACAATACCCCATAATGACAAAGCAAAAACAGTTTATTTGAAATGTTTGCTAATTTATAAAAACCAAAAACTGAAATATCACATTTACATAAGTATTCAGACCTTTTACTCAGTACTTTGTTGAAGCACCTTTGGCAGTGATTACAGCCTCTAGTCTTCTTGGGTATGCTGGGCACACCTGAATTTGGGGAGTTTCTCCCATTCTTCTCTGCAGATCCTCTCAAGCTCTGTCAGGTTGGATGGGGAGTGTCGCTGCACAGCTATTTTCAGGTCTCTCCAGAGATGTTCGATCGGGTTCAAGTCCGGGCTCTGGCTGGGCCACTAAAGGACATTCAGAGACTTGTCCCGAAGCCACTCCTGCGTTGTCTTAGCTGTGTGCTTAGGGTCTTTGACCTGTTGGAAGGTGAACCTTCACCCCAGTCTGAGGTCCTGAGCGCTCTGGAGCAGGTTTTCATCAAGGATCTCTCTGTACATTGCTCCGTTCATCTTTCCCTCGATCCTGACTAGTCTCCCAGTCCCTGCCGCTGAAAAACATCCCCACAGCATGATGCTGCCACCACCATGCTTCACCGTAGGGATAGTGCCAGGTTTCCTCCAGACGTGATGCTTGGCATTCAGGCCAAAGAGTTCAATCTTTGTTTCATCAGACCAGACAATCTTTTTTCTCATGGTCTGAGAGTCTTTAGGTGCCTTTTGGCAAACTCCAAGCGGGCTGTCATGAGCCTTTTACTGAGGAGTGGATTCCATCTGGCCACTCTACCATAAAGGCCTGATTGGGGGAGTGATGCAGAGATGGTTGTCCTTCTGGAAGGTTCTCCCATCTCCACAGAGGAACTCTGGAGCTCTGTCAGAGTGACTATTGGGTTCTTGGTCACCTCCCTGACCAAGGCCCTTCTTCCCCAATTGCTCAGTTTGGTCGGGCAGCCAGCTCTAGGAAGAGTCTTGGTGGTTCCATTTAATAATGATGGAGGCTACTGTGTTCCTGAGGACCTTCAATGCTGCAGACAATGTTTTTTACCCTTCCCCAGATCTGTGCCTCGACACAATCCTGTCTCGGAGCTCTATGGACAATTCCTTCGACCTCAGGGCTTTGTTTTTGCTCTGACATGCACTGTCAACTATGGGACCTTATATAGACAGGTGTGTGCCTTTCCAAACCATGTGCAATCAATTGAATTCACCACAGGTGGACTCCAATCAAGTTGTAGAAACATCTCAAGGATGATCAATGGAAACAGGATGCACCTGAGCTCAATTTCGAGTCTCATAGCAAAGGGTCTGAATACTTATGTAAATAAGGTATTCATGTTTTTAATTTTTAATAGATTTGGAAAAATGTCTAAAAACCTGTTTTCACTATGTAATTATGGGGTATTGTTTGTAGATTGCAAAAAAATAAATATTCAATCCATTTTAGAATAAGGCTGTAACGTAACAAAATGTGGAAAAAGTCAAGGGGTATGAATACTTTCCGAATGCACTGTACACAGTACCAGTCAAAAGTTTGGACACACCTACTCGGCAGGTAGCTTAGTGGTTAAGAGCGTTGTGCCAGTAACCGAAAGGTCGCTGGTTCTAATCCCCGAGCCGACGGTGAAAAGTCTGCCGATGTGCCCTTGAGCGAGGCACTTAAACCTAATTGCTCCTGTAAGTCACTCTGGATAAGAGCGTCTGCTAAATGACTAAAATGTAAATGTACACATTCCAGGGTTTTTCTTTATTTTTACTATTTTCTTGTGAAGACATCAAAACTATGAAATCACATATGCTTTGCACACTCTTGGCATTCTCTCAACCAGCTTCATGAGGTAGTCACCTGGAATGAATTTCAATTAACAGGTGTGCCTTGTTAAAAGTTAATTTGTGGAATTTATTTCCTTCTTAATGCGTTTGAGCCAATCAGTTGTGTTGTGACAAGGTAGGGGTGGTATACAGAAGTTAGCCCTATTTGGTAAAAGACCAAGTCCATATTATGGCAAGAACAGCTCAAATAAGCAAAGAGAAATTACAGTCCATCATTACTTTAAAACATGAAGGTCAGTCAATACGGAACATTCAATAACTTTTAAAGTTTCTTCAAGTGCATTCGCAAAAACCATCAAGCGCTATGATGAAACTGGCTCTCATGAAGACCGCCACAGGAAAGGAAGACCCAGAGTTACCTCTGCTGCAGAGGATAAGTTCATTAGACTTTTTTTTTTTTTTTTTTACCAACCAGGGAAATTGCAGCCCAAATAAATGCTTCACAGAGTTCAAGTAACAGACACATCTCAACATCAACTGTTCAGAGGAGACTGCATGAATCAGGCATTCATGGTTGAATTGCTGCAAAGAAACCACTACTAAAGGACACCAATAAGAAGAGGAGACTTGCTTGGGCCAAGAAACACGAGCAATGTACATTAGACTGGTGGAAATATGCTGAAATTTGGTCTGAAGAGTCCATATTTGAGGTTCCAACCACCGTGTCTTTGTGAGACGCAGTGTAGGTGAACGGATGATCTTCGCATGCTTTGGTTCTCACTGTGAAGCATGGAGGAGGAGGTGTTATGGTGTGGGGGTGCTTCGCTGGTGACACTGTCTGTGATTTATTTAGATTTCAAGGTACACTTAACCAGCATGGCTACCACGGCATTCTGCAGCGATACGCCATCCCATCTGGTTTGGGCTTAGTGGGACTATCATTTGTTTTTCAACAGGGCAATGACCCAACACACCTCCAGGCTGTGTAAGGGCTATTTGACCAAGAAGGAGAGTGATGGAGTGCTGCATCAGATGACCTGGCCTCCACAATCACCCGACCTCAACTCAATTGAGATGGTTTGGGATGAGTTGGACCGCAGAGTGAAGGAAAAGCAGCCAACAAGTGCTCAGCATATGTGGGAACTCCTTCAAGACTGTTGGAAAAGCATTCCAGGTGAAGCTGGTTGAGAGAATGCCAAGAGTGTGCAAAGCTGTCATCAAGGCAAAGGGTGGCTATTTGAAGAATCTCAAATATAAAATATATTTTGATTTCTTTAACACTTGTTTGGTTACTACATGATTCCATACGTGTTATTTCATAGTTGATGTCTTCACTATTATTCTACAATGTAGAAAATAGTAAAAAGAAAGAAAGAAAAACCCTTGAATGAGGTGTGTCCAAACTTTTGACTTGTACTATAAATCAAACGTTCACACGTTCAACAAGGTATTAGTAAGCTGTTCAGTCGCCCCCTTTGGTTCATTTGTGGCCTGTATCACCCCTCATAGTACTGTGTCAAATTGAGATAATTGACTGTGTGTGTGTGTGTGTGTGTGTGTGTGTGTGTGTGTGTGTGTGTGTGTGTGTGTGTGTGTGTGTGTGTGTGTGTGTGTGTGTGTGTGTGTGTGTGTGTGTGTGTGTGTGTGTGTGTGTGTGTGTGTGTGTGTGTGTGCATGTGCGCGTGCACGTGTGAATGTTGGTTCTGTGTAAGAAGGGGATGTACATTTACAGTTTGATGATACTAGGGGTTTCCCAGTTCCCAGTCATCTCTATCAGACTGTCCATATCTGTCCACACTACTGCCATTCTGTAGCCTTTTACTGTGTCATCTCTTGACTGTGGCTTCATCTGAATGGCACCCTGCACATTTTTTCTTCAGAAAGTATTCACATGCCTTGACTTTCCCCATATTTTGTTTTAATTGTCTTTTTTTTTTTGTCAATGATCTATACAAAACTCTTTAATGTCAAAGTGGAAGAAAAATTTAACATAAAAAAAACCCCCAAATGAATGGAAAATACAGTTGAAGTCGGAAGTTTACATACACCTTAGCCAAATACATTTAAACTCAGGTTTTCACAATTCCTGACATTTAATCCCAGTAAAAATTCCCTGTTTTAGGTCAGTTAGGATCACCACTTTATTTTAAGAATGTGAAATGTCTGGAATAATAGTACAGAGAATGATTTATTTCAGCTTTTATTTCTTTCATCACATTCCCAGTGGGTCAGAAGTTTACATACACTCAATTAGTATTTGGTAGCATTGCCTTTAAATTGTTTAACTTGGGTCAAACGTTTCGGGTAGCCTTCCACAAGCTTCCCACAATAAGTTGGGTGAATTTTGGCCCATTCCTCCTGACAGAACTTTGGAAGTATGCTTGGGGTCATTTTCCATTTGGAAGACCCATTTGCAACCAAGCTTTAACTTCCTGACTGATGTCTTGAGATGTTCTTTCAATATATCCACATCATTTTCCTTCCTCATGATGCCATCTATTTTGTGAAGTGCACCAGTCCCTCCTGCAGCAAAGCACCCCCACAGCATGATGCTGCCACCCCCGTGCTTCACGGTTGGGATGGTGTTCTTTGGCTTGCAAGCAACCCCCTTTTTCCTCCAAACATAACGATTGTCATTATGGCCAAACAGTTCTATTTTTCTTTCATCAGACCAGAGGACATTTCTCCAAAAAGTACAATCTTTGTCCCCATGTGCAGTTGCAAACCGTAGTCTGGCTTTTTTATGGCCGTTTTGGAGCAGTGGCTTCTTCCTTGCTGAGCGGCCTTTCAGGTTATGTCGGTATAGGACTCGTTTTACTGTGGATATAGATACTTTGTACCTGTTTCCTCCAGCAACTTCACAATGTCCTTTGCTGTTGTTCTGGGATTGATTTGCACTTTTCGCAACAAAGTACGTTCATCTCTAGGAGACAGAACGCGTCTCCTTCCTGAGCGGTATGATGGCTGCGTGGTCCCATGGTGTTTATACTTGCGTACTATTGTTTGTACAGATGAACGTGGTACCTTCAGGCATTTGGAAATTGCTCCCAAGGATGAACCAGACTTGTGGAGGTCTACAATTTGTTTTCTGAGGTCTTGGCTGATTTCTTTTCATTTTCCCATGACGTCAAGCAAAGAGGCACTGAGTTTGAAGGTAGGCCTTGAAATACATCCACAGGTACACCTCCAATTGACTCAAATGATGTCAATTAGCCTATCAGAAGCTTCTAAAGCCATGACATAATTTTCTGGAATTTTCCAAGCTGTTTAAAGGCACAGTCATCTTAGTCACCTTGGTTTCTCAAATGACTGCCTCGCCTGGTTCACTAACTACTTCTCAGATAGAGTTCAATGTGTCAAATCGGAGGGCCTGTTGTCTGGACCTATGGCAGTCTCCATGGGGGTGCCACAGGGTTCAATTCTTGAGCCGACTCTTTTCTCTGTGTATATCAATGATGTCGCTCTTGCTGCTGGTGACTCTCAGATCCACCTCTATGCAGACGACACCATTTTGTATACATCTGGCCCTTCATTGGAAACTGTGTTAACAAACCTCCAAACGAGCTTCAATGCCATACAACACTCCTTCCGTGGCCTCCAACTGCTTTTAAACACTAGTAAAACAAAATGAATGCTCTTCAATCGAACGTTGCTGGCACCCGCCCACCTGGCTAGAATCACTACTCTCGACGGGTCTGACCTAGAGTATGTGGACAACTACAAATACCTAGGTGTCTGGTTAGACTGTAAACTCTCCTTCCAGACTCACATTAAGCATCTCCAATCCAAAGTTAAATCTAGAATCGGCTTCCTATTTCGTAACAAAGCCTCCTTCACTCATGCTGCCAAAAATGCATCGTAAAACTGACTATCCTACTGATCCTTGACTTCGGTGATGTCATTTACAAAATAGCCTCCAACACTCTACTCAGCAAATTGGATGTAGTCTATCACAGTGCCATCCATTTTGTCACCAAAGCCCCATATACTACCCACCACTGTGACCTGTACGCTCTTGTTGGCTGGTCCTCACTACATATTCGTCGCCAAACCCACTGGCTCCAGGCCATCTATAAATCACTGCTAGGCAAATCCCCGCCTTATCTTAGCTCATTGGTCACCATAGCAACACCCACCCATAGTATGCGCTCCAGCAGGTATATCTCACTGGTCATTCCCAAAAGCCAACACCTCCTTTGGCCGCCATTCCTTCCAGTTCTCTGCTGCCAATGACTGGAACGAACTGCAAACATTTCTGAAGCTGGAGACTCTTATCTCCCTCACTAACTTTAAGTATCAGTTGTCAGAGCAGCTTACCGATCACTGCACCTGTACACAGCCATTCTGAAATTAGCCCACCCAACTACCTCATCCCCATATTGTTATTTATTTTGCTCATTTGCACCCCAGTATCTCTATTTGCACATCATCTCTTGCACATCTATCATTCCAGTGTTAATACTAATTGTAATTATTTTGCACTATGGCCTATTTATTGCCTTACCTCCATAACTTGCTACATTTGCACACACTGTATATATATTTTCGGTGGTATTTTTGACTTTATGTTTTGTTTTACCCCATATGTAACTCTGTGTTGTTGTTTTTATCGCACTGCTTTGCTTTATCTTGGCCAGGTCGCAGTTGTAAATGAGAACTTGTTCTCAACTGGCTTACCTGGTTAAATAAAGGTGAAATAAAAATAAAATAAATAAAATGTAAACTTCTGACCCACTGGAATTGTAATACAGTGAAATATAAGTGAAATAATCTGTCTGTAAACAATTGTTAGAAAAATTACTTGTGTCATGCAGAAAGTAGATGTCCTAACCGACTTGCCAAAATTATAGTTTGTTAACAAGAAATTTGTGGAGTGTTTGAAAAACGAGTTTTAATGACTCCAACCTAAGTGTATGTAAACTTCCGACTTCAACTGTAAAAGTGGTTATTCAACCCGCTGTGTCAATACATGTTAGAATCACTTTTGGCAGCGATTACAGCTGTGAGTCTTCCTGGGTAAGTCTCTAAGAGCTTTCCACACATAGATTGTACAATATTTTCCCATTATTCTTTAAACAATTCTTCAAGCTCTCTCAAGTTGGTTGTTGATCATTGCTAGACAGCCATTTTCAGGTTTTGCCATAGATCTTCAAGCCGATTTAAGTCAAAACTGTAACTAGGCCACTCAGGAACATTCAATGTCATCTTGGTAAGCAACTCCAGTGTAGATTTGGCCTTGTGTTTTAGGTAATTGTCCTGCTGAAAGGTGAATTTGTCTCCCAGTGTCTGATGGAAAGCAGACTGAACCAGGTTTTCCTTTAGGATTTTGCCTGTGCTTAGCTCTATTCCATTTATTTTTATCAAAATAAAAAACTCTCTAGTCCTTGCCGATGACAAACATACCCATAACATGATGCACCATGCGTGAAAATATGAAGAGTGGTACTCAGTGATGTGTTTTGTTGGATTTGCCCCAAACAAGCGCTTTGTACTCAGGACCAAAAGTGTATTTCTTTGCCACATTTTTTGCAGTTTTACTTTAGTGCCTTATTGCAAACAGGATACATGTTTTGTGCTTGAGGTGTCACTACAGACTCCCTGGTTTGATTCCAGGCTCTATCACAACCGTTCGTGATTGGGAGTCCCATAGGGCGGTGCACGTTTGGCCGGTGTAGGCTGTCATTGTAAATAAGAATTTGTTCTTAACTGTCTTGCCTAGTTAAATAAAATAAAAATTGTGGAGTAACTACAATGTTGTTGATCCATCACAGCCATTGAACTCTGTAACTGTTTTAAAGTCACCATTGGCCTCAAGGTAAAATCCCTAAGTGGTATCCTTTCTCTCCGGCAACTGAGTTAGGAAGGACGCCTGTATCTTTGTGATGACTGGTTGTATTGATACACCATCCAAAGTGTAATTAATAACTGCACCATGCTCAAAATGATATTTAATGTCTGCTTTTTTTATACCCATCTTTCAATGGATGCCCTTTGCAAACCATTGGAAACCTCTCTGGTCTTTATGGTTGAATCTGTGTTTGAAATTCACTGCTCGACTGAGGGACAGATAATTATATGTGTCGGGTAGAGATGTAGTCATTCAGAAATCATGTTGAACACACAGACTGACTCCATGCAACTTATTATGTGACTTGTTAAAGCACATTTTTACTTCTGAACACTAAATTGACTGAAGAAATTTCAGCTTTTCATTTATTATTAATTTCTAAAAACATCATTCCACTTTGACGTTATGGGGTACTGTGTGTAGGCCAGTGACAAACACATCTAAATGCAATCCATTTTAAATTCAGGCTGTAACACAACAAAATGTGGAAAAAGTGACACCAAACTTTGGAACGGTAGTGTATATAGAAAAGTATGTGGACACCCCTTCAAATTAGTGGATTTGGCTATTTCAGCCACATCTGTTGCTGACAGGTGTATTAAATCGAGCACACAGCCATACAATCTCCATAGGGGTGTGAATACTTCCTGTAGGCACTGTAGTGACATACTTTTGTGCCAGGGAGCATAGGACTCAGAAGTAGTGCACTATTTAGGGAATAGGGTGCCATTCTCTGTTCTAAAGTAGTGCACTACATAGGGAATAGGGTGCCATTCTCTGGTCTAAAGTAGTGCACTATATAGGGAATAGGGTGCCATTCTCTGGTCTAAAGTAGTGCACTATATAGGGAATAGGGTGCCATTTGAGATACACACCTTTCTCTCATGTGATTCGATTCATAACAGTTCAACAATGAGTCGTTATGATACTGTAGCTAATACCAGTCCCCTGTAGCTCAGTTGGTAGAGCATGTCGCTTGCAACGCCAGGGTTGTGGGTTCGTTTCCCACGGGGGGGGGGGGCGGTATGAAAAAATTTATGCACTCACTAACTGTAAGTTGCTCTGGATAACAGCGTCTGCTAAATATGTAAAATGTTTACATTTAAATGTATTCTGTTCTATCTTAATAAAACCCTGGTCTTTTGTCCGTTCCGGGCTGCCATAGTGTGACACCATTTTACTACTGTACACATCTGTGGTGGCGACTTTGTTTCCATAACAACCATCATCAAGACAGTTCCCATCTGCTGTGTGTTCATTAGCTGAGAGTGAGAGATGCAGCAGCAGGCCTTCGTAAGATTTGGTCCATTTAGTATCACATATATATATATATAACGTTACGCTAGGTTATGTTATGAATGGAATACCGGTCGCACAATAGCGTACGAAGGAGAATTACGGGTAGAAAATACATTGGTGGTTAGGAAAACTAACGCTAAAGGTTAGGATAATTTACGTAAAAGGTTCATTTACGTAAAAGTTAGGAGAATTAGATGACGGTTAGAATTAGGGTTAGAGGAAGGGTTAGTTAAAATGCTACGGTTGTCTCAGACGTGACTCGAACACGCAACCTTTGGAATGCTTGTCGGTCGCGTCATACGTCCATCCATCCATCCTCCCCGACCAACCTCCCTCATATTGTTTCTGTCTTTAGTAACCTACTGTCTTTAGTAACCTGTATTTAATAACTCTAACTGCAGTGGGCTACATCAGGGTCACGCAGAGTGATTCTTGGTAGTCTTAAACAAATCTACTTTGAAACAAAAGTATACACCTCACACTCATGGTTATGGGCTTAAAAAAAAAAAAAAAGAAGACACCTGTACCATGTCAGATATAGAGTTATAATGTATTACATTTTGAGTTTGCATCCCAATATTACACTTTATATACATCACATAAGACTGAAATATAACAAAACCGTTTGACATTGAAACACCGGATTTTCTGCATTTTCTTAAAATAATGTTTATTAATGATGAAATGATGAATAATATTAATAACATTCCACCCAATACTCTACTAGAGGGCGATTTGGTCATTTGACTGCAGGAAAAGGCTACTAGTAACCAAATGTCCAGTCTGTGCACACACACACACCGCCGATCTGTGGCAGAACGGGTTATTTGAAATAGGATATTAGTTTTTTGGAATTAAATTTCCCCCCGGGGGTTTTTTTCCCTTTTTTCTTTTCCCTTTCCCCTTTCCCCCCTTTCCCCCCCCCCCGGGGGGGGGGGGGGGGGGGGGGGGGGGGGGGGGGGGGGGGGGGGGGGGGGGGCCCCCCCGGGGGGGAAAAAAAAGGGGGGGGCCCCCCCCGGGGGGGCCCGGGGGGGGGGGGGGGGGGGGGGGGGGGGGAAAAAAGGGGGCCTTTTTTTTTGGGGGGGGTTTGGGGGGCCCCCCCTTTTTCCCCCCCCCCTTTTTTGGGGTCCTCCCGGGGGGGGGGCCCCCCAAAAAAAAGGGGGGGGGGGGGGGGGGGAAAAAAAAAGGGGGGGGGGGGGGGGGGCCCCCCCCGGGGGGGGGGGGAAAAAAAAAAAAAGGGGGGGGGGGGGGGGGGGGGGGGGGGGGAAAAAAAAAAAAAAAAAAAAAAAAAAAAAAAATTTTTTTTTTTCCCCCCCCGGGGGTTTTTTTTCCCCCCCCCCCCTTTTTTTTTTCCCCCTTTTTTTTAAAAAGGGGGGGGGGGTTTTAAAAGGGGAAAGGAAAAGGGGTCTTCTCTCTCTCTCTCTCGCTGTCTCTCTCTACGTCTCTCTGTCTCTCTCTCTCTCTCTCTCTCTCTCTGTCCGCTCTTCGCTTCTCCTCTCTCTCTCTCTCTGTCTCTGTCTCTTGTCTCTGTCCTTCTCTCTCTCTCTCTGTCCCTCTCTCTCGCTCTCTGTCCCCCCCCCCACTCTCTCTCTCCTCGCTCTCTCCTCTCTGTCTCTCTCTCTCTCTGTCCCTCTCTCGCTCTCTCTCTCTCTGTCGTCTTCTCTCTCTCTCCTCATCTCTCTCTGTCTCTCTCTCTCTCATCTGCTCTCTTATCTCTCTCTCTCTCTCTCATCTCTCTCTCGCTCCTCTTTCTCTCTTTTCTCCTCTCCGCTCCTCTCTCTCTCATCTCTCTCTCGCTCTCTCTCTCCTCTCTCTCTCATCTTCTCGCTCTCTCTCTCCTCTCTCTCTCTCTCTCCTCTCGCCTCTCTCTCTCTCTCTCTCTCATCTCTCTCCCCCCCTCCTCTCTCTGGTCCTCTCCGCCTCTCTCTCTCTCTCTCTCTCTCTCTCTCTCTCTCTCTCCCCCCTCTCTCATCTCCTCTCTCTCTCGCTCTCTCTTCTCTCTATCTGTCTCTCTCTCTCGCTCTCTCTGTCTCTCTCTCTCTCTGCTCTCTCTGCTGTCTCTCTCCGCTCTCTCTCTCTGTTCTCTCTCTCTCTCTCTCTCTCTCTCCTCTCTCTCTCTCGCTCTCTCTCGGTATCTCTGTCCTCTCCCTCTCTCTCTCTGCCTCCCTGTATCTCTGTCTCCTCTCTCTCGCTCTCCGTCATCTCCTCCTTCTCGTCTCTCTCTCTCATCTCTCTCTCTCTCTCTCTCTCGCTCCTCTCTCTCTCGCTCTCTGTATCTCTGTCCTCTGTCTCGCCCATCCTCTCTACGCTCTCTCGCCTCTCTCTCTGTATCTCTGCCGCTCCAAGGGGAGGAAAGGGAAAGAAAAGAAAAAAGAAAGGAAAGAGAAAAAAAAAAAAAAAGAAAAAGAGAAAAGAAAAAGAAAAGGAGAAAAACTACTCTCTCCTCTCTCTCTCTCTGTATCTCTGTAGCTCTCTCTCTCGCTCTTCTCGCCTCTCTCTCTCTCTTCTCTCTCTCTCTCTCCGCCTCTTTCGCTCTCTCCTCCTCTCTAGCCTCTCTCTTCTCTCTCATCTTCCTCTCTCTCCTCTCCTCTTGTCTCTCACTCTCGCTCCGTCTCTCTCTCTCTCTCCCTCTCTCTCCCTCCCATGCTCTCTCTCTATCTGTATCTCTTCTCTCCTCCTCTCTCTCTCTCGCGGGTATCTCGGTCTCTCTCCTCTCCCTCTCTCTCTCATCCTCTCCCTCTCTCTCTCTCTCTCTCCCTCTCTCTCCTCCTCTCCTCCTCGGCCTCTCACTCCTCTCTATCCTCCTCTCCTTTCTCTCTAGTCTCTTCTCTCCCTCTCGTCTCTCTCTCCTTCGTCACTCTCCCTCTCTCCTCCTCTCCGCGCGCTCTCTGTCTCTCTGTCTATCTCGCTCTCTCTCATCTCTCTCCCCCTCTCCTCTGTCTCTCTCTCCTCTCTCTATCTCTCTCCATCGCTCTCTGTCTCTCTCTCTGTCTCCTCTCTCTCTCTCTCTCTCTCTCTCTCTCGCTCCTCTCTCTCCTATCTCTCCTCTCTCTGTCCTCTCTCTCTCTCTCCTCTCTCCTCTCTCTCTCTCCTCTCTCTCTCTCGATCTCTGTCCTCTGTCTCTCCCTCTCTCCTCTCTCTCTCTCTCTGTGATCTGTGTCTCTCTCCTCCTACTCTCATAGCTCTCTCTCCTCTCTCGCCTCCTCTCTCTCTGTCCTCTCTCGATCTTTCTCTCTGCAGTTCTGGTGAGACGCCATCTGCTCTGTGTTTAGCCTTTGTGTACTGATAATGCACTGATAATCTCTACAGCATTATATCCACGATGTCTGTAGCATTTTAACCAATGAAGATGAGTTATCACGACAGGCTATGTAGTCAACACATTATAAACCCGATGTTCATCACATAAAACCCCTAGACCAATGAGCACCTTCAAAAGGACCTCTTTGATTTTCTACTACGAGTGTCTCCTTGTAACACTCCCCATCTTTCTTTTCCCCACTGTCCATCACGGTAGACAACTCATCCTGACGATCGCCTCAAAGTCTGATTCTCACATAATGGTCTGAGTCTAACCCCGCAGGATGGTTTCCACGGTCATAATGGTCTGAGTCTAACCCCACAGGATGGTTCCCACGGTCATAATGGTCTAACCAGATTAGTGAGTAGTGTTGCACGGTATACCCAAACTTCTGTACTTTTTCTATACAAAAAAAAATGGTTTGAATTTGTGTTACGTTCGGTACTTCTGTCAAACGTGCCAGCCAATCAGAGCAGCCCCTTTATAGCGCCACTTCCTCGTCCCCATTACTAGAGCTGTCTGGGCTGCGTTAGCTCCCTACTAATGCTGCACAGAAGTTAACACACTTGAATAATGTAAAACGGCACGTAGAAATGTAACTGTTCATTGCTGTTCGCAAAACAATGTCCAGCTTTTACAATGCAAGACGATACTGGTACTTTCCACTTTTAATTGTAGATTAACTTTTCCTTGCTAGCTGACAGCTAAAGCTAACATCAATTCACTATCCTCGTACTTTGTGATAATATGCTAACCATAAAGCGAAATATGCTGACTTCAAAGCTGATTGTCCCAAAAACTTGATTTATTTACTCCGTCTCCCTCGCCACCAAAAACAAATTCTCCAATTTAGTTTCCACTAGATTCCATAGGCACAAAGTCAGATTTCACAGCCACATTCTGCCTAGCAAATGGCTTTCCTTTCTTAAAGAGACAGCTCACACTTTTATAAAAGAAGAGATTGATTCTTCTATGCAAATGTTGTTGATCAGTACAATAAAATAATATGTTCTCCTAGCAACAAAAAGTCCTAAATCGAAAGGGATTGTTTGTCATCTGTAGCCCCATGAAATCAGCCAAAACATGCTCTATAGCTCAATGCATGCACACACTCCTATTGAATACGCATTCACCTGTATTATGAAAAGACGTAGGCTGCATCTTGATTTACCCAGATCATCAATAGAGATTTACCTTTCAAATAAACAATTACCATTATGTGGTTTTGTAGTTAGATTGGTAAAAAGGAAAGTCCGATTGACTGTATAATGGCTGCATTAATGCATACATGACTGTCTCTGAAAAAGAGACATAAAAAATGTTCAAATGTAGTGATATTGAACTCAAAAGATGCCCACCGATTGAACAGAGCAGTAGCTGAGCTTATCTGTCTGGATCAAGTGCCATTCTGTGACTTTGGCTAAGATACAGTACGCCTTCTTTCTTTGTTGTGGTA
This sequence comes from Coregonus sp. 'balchen', assembly GCA_902810595.1. Taxonomy (NCBI): domain Eukaryota; kingdom Metazoa; phylum Chordata; class Actinopteri; order Salmoniformes; family Salmonidae; genus Coregonus; species Coregonus sp. 'balchen'. The sequence goes on from LR778256.1 coordinate 60,296,828, forward strand.
TCAATTTGGTATCGCTTTGGCATCGTTGTGATATCGTTTTGGAATGGCAACGAGTATCGTGATGGTACCGAGTATCGTGATGCTAAACCTGGTATCGGTAATCGTGTAATTGTGTAATCGCGACAACACTACTAGAGAGGATTTGTAGATAAGATTGAAGGGGACTAATAACATGACAGAACGTTTCTAATGATCAAATCCCCTCTCGTCCGTCCGTCTCCCCCCCTTGTCTCACACTTGTTTTCCCCAACCCCTCTCTCCCCCTCTCTCCCCCTCTCTCCCCCAGTCTCCCTGCTGTCTCCCCTCTGTGCTGGGAGTCTGCTACCCTAACCGAATCCTCATTTCCTACCATAATAAAGCTACTGGACTAGGTCGCCTGCACAGCCTGTATCCCAAATAGCACCTCATTCCCTTTATAGCGTACTACTTTAGATCAGGATCCATAGAGCTCTGGTCAAAATAAATTTCACCTCAGGTGCATGTGCGCCTAATAAAATATACTGTATTCTCAAAATACTTTATTTTTTATTGTTATTATATGTTTTAAATTAGATTAAGAAAATTAATATAAATAATAGAGTAATGTCACGGATACAGCCGAGGCTGCTCCTCCTCCTTGCTCGGGCAGGCTTCGGCGTTCGTCGTCACCGGAGTACTAGCTGCCGCCGATCGATGTTTCTGTGTCACACTAGTCCTGTCTTTATTATTCCCACCTGTTACTCACTAGGCTTATTGGTTTCCCTATATTACCTCTGTTTTCCCTTCTGGGTTTGTGCGTGATTGTTCGTTGTTACGTCGTCTGTTGAGCTGTTGTTTTTGCTCTTCCCTGCGTGGAGGGTTTGTTATAGTTTACTTTGTGTTTTAGTAAAGCCATACTTTTCTCAGTTCTGTGTCCTGCGCCTGATTCCGTTTCACCACTTCACCCAGACGCTGACAAGTAAAGTCTATATTCAATGTACGTTAGATATAATATATACCTGATTTCGCATTCTGTTTTATGCCTGCTGTGTTAAGGGCTCTATTCGGTCTGTAGCGCTGAAGGTTTGCTTCATAGCTCGATTGACAATTAAAGGCAATGTTCTCGTGGGTCACGGAGACTGCATTCATGGTAAGCACTGCATATGTCGGCTCAATTGAACATTCCCTTCAAATTTGAATGCAGATCTTCCGCAATACCTGATAATACTATATATATATATACAGTGGGGAGAACAAGTATTTGATACACTGCCGATTTTGCAGGTTTTCCCACTTACAAAGCATGTAGAGGTCTGTAATTTTAAAAAAATCCAGAAAATCACATTGTATGATTTTTAAGTAATTAATTTGCATTTTATTGCATGACATAAGTATTTGATACATCAGAAAAGCAGAACTTAATATTTGGTACAGAAACCTTTGTTTGCAATTACAGAGATCATACGTTTCCTGTAGGTCTTGACCAGGTTTGCACAAACTGTGATTTTCTGTCACTGGGCAATACAGACTTTCAGCTCCATCCAAAGATGTTCTATTGGGTTCAGGTCTGGAGACTGGCTAGGCCACTCCAGGACCTTGAGATGCTTCTTACGGAGTCACTCCTTAGTTGCCCTGGCTGTGTGTTTCGGGTCGTTGTCATGCTGGAAGACCCATCCACGACCCATCTTCAATGCTCTTACTGAGGGAAGGAGGTTGTTGGCCAAGATCTCGCGATACATGGCCCCATCCATCCTCCCCTCAATACGGTGCAGTCGTCCTGTCCCCTTTGCAGAAAAGCATCCCGAAAGAATGATGTTTCCACCTCCATGCTTCACGGTTGGGATGGTGTTCTTGGGGTTGTACTCATCCTTCTTCTTCCTCCAAACACGGCGAGTGGAGCTCTATTTTTGTCTCATCAGACCACATGACCTTCTCCCATTCCTCCTCTGGATCATCCAGGTTGTCATTGGCAAACTTCAGACGGGCCTGGACATGCGCTGGCTTGAGCAGGGGGACCTTGCGTGCGCTGCAGGATTTTAATCCATGACGGCGTAGTGTGTTACTAATGGTTTTCTTTGAGACTGTGGTCCCAGCGCTCTTCAGGTCATTGACCAGGTCCTGCCATGTAGTTCTGGGCTGATCCCTCACCTTCCTCATGATCATTGATGCCCCACGAGGTGAGATCTTGCATGGAGCCCCAGACCGGGGGTGATTGACCGTCATCTTGAACTTCTTCCATTTTCTAATAATTGTGCCAACAGTTGTTGCCTTCTCACCAAGCTGCTTGCCTATTGTCCTGTTGCCCATCCCAGCCTTGTGCAGGTCTACAATTTTATCCCTGATGTCCTTACACAGCTCTCTGGTCTTGGCCATTGTGGAGAGGTTGGAGTCTGTTTGATTGAGTGTGTGGACAGGTGTCTTTTATACAGGTAACGGGGTTCAAACAGGTGCAGTTAATACAGGTAATGAGTGGAGAACAGGAGGGCTTCTTAAAGAAAAACTAACAGGCCTGTGAGAGCCGGAATTCTTACTGGTTGGTAGGTGATCAAATAGTTATGTCATGCAATAAAATGCAAATGAATTACTTAAAAATCATACAATGTGATTTTCTGGATTTTTGTTTTAGATTCCGTCTCTCACAGTTGAAGTGTACCTATGATAAAAATTACAGACCTCTACATGCTTTGTAAGTAGGAAAACCTGTAAAATCGGCAGTGTATCAAATACTTGTTCTCCCCACTATAAATAATATAATAATAATACATGATATGGATTGAATCCAGCTCTTAACCAGAGTCTTGGTGTAGTCACCCACCGGGCGGAAACTGGTTGAATCAGTGTTGTTTCCACATAAATTCAACCAAAGAAATCTATGTGATGACGTTAAATCGATGTAAATCAAATGTAAATCAAAACTAGACGTTGAACTGACATCTGTGCCCTGTGGAAGGCAGTAGTGCTCTAACCAGCATTGTTTCCCTTCATGGTGACTTTACAATGGGCAGGGTCTACGTCAGTCTCTGAATTGTTTTTGAAGAGAGAGAGAGTCTTAGACTCATCTGTTTATGTAAAGTGAATTGACAGACGTCAGTCTAATTACTGCATTGGCTATGTTGTCATGTTACATTCCACAAAGAATCCACATTAAACCACAGGAAGAGTAGCTGCTGCCTTGGCAGGAACTATTGGAGATCCATAATAAACCCCAGGAAGAGTAGCTGCTGCCTTGGCAGGAACTAATGGGGATCCATAATAAACCCCAGGAAGAGTAGCTGCTGCCTTGGCAGGAACTAATGGGGGATCCATAATAAACCCCAGGAAGAGTAGCTGCTGCCTTGGCAGGAACTAATGGGGGATCCATAATAAACCCCAGGAAGAGTAGCTGCTGCCTTGGCAGGAACTAATGGGGATCCTATAGAAATACAAATACAAAATGTAGTGCACTACTTTTGACCAGGGCCCTTTGGGCACACTAAGTAATGCATTTAATAGGGAATATGGTGCCATTTGGGACCCAGCCATGAGATCTAGGGGAATTCTAGAACAGAACTTTAAAAGACGGATGGATTCTATTCTGTTCATTGTTATTATTTAGCATCATGTTTATTTAAATATACTTCTGCGTGCCTCTTTGATGTAGTTAAAACTTAGCAGTTGGAGGACGTTGGGTTTATGGAAAGTTTGCTTATTTTTATGAGAATATGGTAGCGTCCCAAATACCACCCTATGATCTATATAGTGCAATACTTTAGACCAGAGCACTGTAGGCCCCTAGTCAAAAGTAGTGCACTTTATAGGGAATAGGGTGCCACTTGGTACTCAGCCAATGTCTTCAGACCGCCTTTCAGCTCTGTTCTGTTCAGTCAGACTCCGCCCTAGTTCAGCTCTTTGCTTTGTTCCCCAGCCCAGCGTGCGGCTTAGCTCAGCGTGGGCATAACACACACACACACGCACGCACGCACGCACGCACGCACGCACACACACATACACACACACATAATAATAATAATAATATTCATCATCATCATCATAATAATGTGACTCTGTGGTGTTAGATGATCAGAGAATAGAGCCATATTTTCAACTGGAATACTAGAACATCAGCATATCATTGCATCACTCCCAGCCCTCTCTAGAGAATGTTCCCTTACACATTCACACACACACACACACACACACACACACACACACACACACACATGCTCTCTAGAGAATGCCCCCACTCTGATCCCGCCCTCTCCATCTGTGAGTGTCTGAGAGTGAGATATCAGATCGTTTAATCTGAGGTGGAACATCTCTTTAATCTCAGGGTTTATAGCCATTCTGGCCCACAGAGTAGAATGGATAGCTAGGCTGCATCCCAAATGCACCCTATTCCCAGTGTATACATTTTTGTTCCCATAGGGCTCTGGTCAAAGTCATGCGCGCCCATAGAAACAGTGCTAGCTAGGAGGAGGAGAGTTGACTGTTGACATCAAGAGAAATTGATATTTCTCTCCACTGTGGTGTGAACTGTGAAACCAAGGATGAGAGCGAATGAGAGAAACATACACTGTGCATAATATTGATTCTCCATGGGAAACGGACAGAACAGGCATGGAGGCATGGCCATTGGCTACTGGGCCGTGGACGTTCCATTAATGTTTGCCCTGGCTGTCTGTTCGTTAGTTAGTTAGTTAGTCTCAGATGCTTTCCTTCTCCACACTCCTCAGCTCATAAATGTAAATAGCAACAGTGGGCTCAAATCAATCTGCTAGTCAGTGATTACAAAAGATGGTAACACTTCATTTTAAGTGGTCCTTATCACAGTGTATCTACATATGTAAATATAGTATAACAAGTATCATAATACATTTTCTTCATTCATAGTAACACTGTAATAACAACATGTAACTGGTGGTATTTGCGGTTTGTAATTACAGGGGTGTACCAATGAATGCTTGTTGCCATGCTTGTTATACATGTTGATGTTTCCGATAGCATCCCAACACACCATATTTCAGCCTGCACAAACCAGTGTTAGCCAATTGAAAACCGACCACCTCATAGACACAACTCTGTAATAAAGATATGGAGTCTGATGCAGTACAATGGCAAAAACGGGTTCACAAACGTTTCATATAAAAAAATACTTTTTTTTAAACGGTGCATCTGACAATGGGTCGACTACTTTAACCATCAATTCAACATTTTTAGACACATGAATGTACAATGATGGTTAAAATTGTGAGATAGTCATTCGTGCTTGCCAAATTGTAAGCCTATTAAGCTTGGTTGAATAATGGTTTATGAACTCTTATTCCATCAAGCAAAGGTTTCACTGTTGAGGAGCATTCATTCTCACTTTTGGATGGGATTGCATTGGTGCAACTATTTATTTATTAAGGCATCATGTCAAAAAGATCTGTCCATCCGCATGCTCAATATAACGACGACCTCGAACGTGCCCATGTGTCGACACTGACGTCAAGTGACAGATAAAGGGGGTCGAGAAGAAGGTCAGTGTGTAAAATCCAGACATGAAAGATTTCCACAAAAGAAACAAAGGGTTGTAAATCAAAAAAACGTCAACACAGGAGAGAGAAAGTACGTTTTCCATGCAACTTGTTTAGCTTTTTTGAATACATGAGTTCTGATGGATGATTTAGCTACCATTACCACCAGTTACATTTTTACAGTGCAACACTGAGTTATTACAATTAACTACAATACTTGTTATAGTGTAATTAGTTACACATGTAAGTACGTGGTCCTCTGTAGCTCAATTGGTAGAGCATGGCGCTTGTAACGCCAGGGTAGTGGGTTCGATTCCCGGGACCACCCATACGTAAAAATGTATGCGCACATGACTGTAAGTCGCTTTGGATAAAAGCGTCTGCTAAATGGCATATTATTATTATCATTAAAATGTAATAAGGACCCCTTATAATGAAGTGTTACCCAAGAGGACATATGCTGATTCCTAATGGACACCCAGACTGCCGTCAGGCCTAAGACCATCGCCACACACACACACACACACATGGGCGTGTTCACACACACACACACGCACAGAGGGTCAGGGCGTCGTTAATCTCCATCTCTCCATTGAGTCTGACGCCATCTTAGACCTCAACACAGTGGTGTGTGTGTGTGTGCTGTGTGTGGAATGATGAATGGTACAATATTGAGCTACTGTAAAATGCAACACTGCTAAGATATAGGGCCTCATAAGACCGAGACCGTAGCCTGCAGCCTGCAGTACAAAATGAACAGAGGAAACGTATGAGCTACAGCCCATAATAAGTCACGGATAACCTCTAATTCATGATTAAATGATAATCTTGTGTGACATTGTGAAATGGAATCCATCTAGAAGAGAAAAGTTATATGCATGTCCAATGGTCAAACCTGTAATAGCACTTCTATGCATATCGCAAGGGCGGATTGGCCGTCTGGCAATTCTGGCAAATGCCAGATGGGCTGGACCATTTTTTAGTAGGATGGGCTGGTCAAAATGAATACACCCGCCCCCCCCCCCCCCCCCAAAAAAAAGAGATTTTTGCGCAATTTCTCTGTTATAGTATTCTATAATGAGCCTTTGGCTGATCAGTGGGCAACGGCCGGCCCCCCTACCAAGATGGGCTGCCCCGATTTTCTGATAGGTTGAGATGAGGTCACAGAAACGTATATTCTCTATTGAACAAACCAAAATCAGGACATTCTGGAGTCCTATTTGGACAGTAAAATATAGCAACTATAGTCTTATTGTCAACCCATAATACATGATAATCACTGGATTAGGTTGCGCATCAAAATCGCTTGAATCATGTATTCCTGCTTGGACGTGTTAGATGAAACAACGTGTTTCTTGAATACCTCAGTAGTCTATTTATCACACTTCTTAATAAAAACACTATGAATGACTTTATAAGATGATTACTCATGATTTGGGTCTGACCAAATGACGGGCTGGTGCCACCAACTGAAGAAGTTAGCGGCACCAGTGACACCAGGGGGAAATGTTAGTCTAGAGTCCTGGAATAGTAATTAACACTTAGGGTAGGTGTTGATTTAAGGGGAACACATATGACAGGCACTAATTAGCAACATGGCCAAAGTCGTTAGCTTGGCTTTTATAACGTGTTGCTTGTGTGTGTGTGTATAAGCTCTTCCGTGTGGTGTGGTGCGAGTGCGTTTGTTTGTGTGTAAGCGCTTCCGTGTGTGTGTGTGTGTGTGTGTGTGTGTGTATGTAAGCTCTTCCATGATAGCAGGTATTAGCAGTGTATTATAAAGTGAGGAGATGATTCACATGGATATTCATACAGAATGACTCATACTCTATAGCAGTAGGTTGTAATAATCGTTAGAGAGTGGAAGTAAGGTGTATGATTGTAAGAGAGTGGTAAAGTGTAGGTGTATGATTGTAGAGAGTGTAAAGTAGGTGTATGATTGTAGAGACGTGTTTTAGATAGGTTGTATGGTTTGTAGAGCGTGTCAAAGTAGGTGTATGATTGTAAGCTGTAACGTAGGTCCGTATGGATTGTCGATGATTGTAGCAGTAGGTGTATGCCTTGGGTATAGAGTGTAACCGTAGGTGTCTGATCGTCCGAGATGTACAAGTAAGGTTGATCTGATTGTAGAGAGTGTAACGTAGGTGTATATTGGCTTGTCCGGAGTGTACCCGTCGGTGTATGCTTGTAAGCGCGGGTCCCGTCGGTGTCCTGCTTGTCAGCGCGTGCTCCCGTCGGGATGTCTGCCTTGTCGCGCGTGTCCCTTCCGGTGTCTGCTTGTCGCGCGTTGTCCGCCGTGTGTCTGCCTTTCCGCGCGTGTCCCGTGGTGTCCTGTTTGTCGCGCGTGTCCCTGTCGGTGTCTTTGCTTGATCGCGCGTGTCCCGGCGGTGTCTGCTTGTCTCGCGTGGTCCCGTCGGGTCTGCTCCGTCGCCTCTGGTCCCGTCCGGTGTCTTCTCGTCGCGCGTGTCCCGTCGGTTTCTGCTGTCCGCGTGTCCCGTCGGTTCGGCTTGTCGCGCGTCGTCCCGTCTGTCTGCCTTTCCGCGCGTGTCCCAGTCGCGTGTTCTCTCTTGTTCGCGACGTGTCCCTCCGGTGTCTGCTGTCCTCGCGTGTCCCGTCGGTGATCTGCATCCTCGCGCGTTCCCGTCGGATCGTCTGCTTGTCGCGCGTGTCCCGCGTCGTTGTCTGCCTGTCGCGCGTGTCCCGTATAAGGTGTTGCTTGTCCGCGCGTGTCCGTCCCTGTCTTTTCTGTGTATTTCCTGTTCTTTCCCCCTTTCTTTCCCCGGTCTCGCCCGTTTGCCCCACGTTCTCCTTTCCCCCTGTGACCTGGCCAAGATAAAGCAAAGCAGTGCGATAAAAACAACACAGAGTTACATATGGGATAAAAAACATAAAGTCAAAAATACAACAGAAAATATATATACAGTGTGTGCAAATGTAGCAAGTTATGGAGGAAAGGCAATAAATAGGCTATAGTGCAAAATAATTACAATAGTATTAACACTGGGATGCTAGATGTGCAAGAGATTATGTGCAAATAGAGATACTGGGGTGCAAAAGAGCAAAATAAATACAATATAGGGATGAGGTAGTTGGGTGGGCTAATTTCAAGATGGGCTGTGTACAGGTGCAGTGATCGGTAAGGTGCTCTGACAACTGATGCTTAAAGTTAGTGAGGGAGATAAGAGTCTCCAGCTTCATGGATTTTTGCAATTCGTTCCAGTCATTGGCAGCAGAGAACTGGAAGGAATGGCGGCCAAAGGAGGTGTTGGCTTTGGGAATGACCAGTGAGATATACCTGCTGGAGCGCAGACTAACGGGTGGGTGCTGCTATGGTGACCAATGAGTTAAGATAAGGCGGGGATTTGCCTAGCAGTGATTTATAGATGGCCTGGAGCCAGTGGGTTTGACGACGAACATGTAGTGAGGACCAGCCAACAAGAGCGTACAGGTCACAGTGGTGGGTAGCGTATAGGGCTTTGGAGACAAAACGGATGGCACTGTGATAGACTACATCCAATTTGCTGAGTAGAGTGTTGGAGGCTATTTTGTAAATGACATCGCCGAAGTCAAGGATCGGTAGGATAGTCAGTTTTACGAGGGCATGTTTGGCAGCAAGAGTGAAGGAGGCTTTGTTGTGAAATAGGAAGCCGATTCTAGATTTAAACTTTGGATTGGAGATTCTTTATGTGAGTCTGGAAGGAGAGTTTTACAGTCTAACCAGACACCTAGGTATTTGTAGTTGTCCACATACTCTAGGTCAGACCCGTCAAGAGTGGTGATTCTAGTCGTGTGGGCGGGGTGCCAGCAGCGTTCGATTGAAAAGCATGCATTTAGTTTTACTAGTGTTTAAGAGCAGTTGGAGGCTACTGAAGGAGTGTTGTATGGCATTGAAGCTCGTTTGGAGGTTTGTTAACACAGTGTCCAATGAAGGGCCAGATGTATACAAAATGGTGTCGTCTGCGTAGAGGGTGGATCTGAGAGTCACCAGCAGCAAGAGCGACATCATTGATATACACGGAGAAAAGTGTCAGCCCAAGAATTGAACCCTGTGGCACCCCCATAGAGACTTGCCATAGGTCCAGACAACAGGCCCTCCGATTTGACACACTGAACTCTATCTGAGAAGTAGTTGGTGAACCAGGCGAGGCAGTCATTTGAGAAACCAAGGCTATTTAGTCTGCCAATAAGAATGCTGTGGTTGACAGAGTCGAAAGCCTTGGCCAGGTCGATGAAGACGGCTGCACAGTACTGTCTATTAATCAATCGCGGTTATAATATCGTTTAGGACCTTGAGCGTGGCTGAAGTGCACCCATGACCAGCTCCTGGAAACCGGATTGGATAGCGGAGAAAGGTACGGTGGTATTCGATACATTGTCGGTGATTCGTTTGTTTAACTGCTTTCAATACTTTCGAAAGGGCAGGGCAGGATGGATATAGGTCTGTAGCAGTTTGGAATCTAGAGTTTCACCCCCTTTGAAGAGGGTATGACCGCGGCATTTTTCCATCTCTGGGGATCTCAGACGTTATGAAAGAGAGGTTGAACACTAGTAATATAGGGGTTGCGACAATGTCGGCGGCTATTTTTTAGAAGAAAGGGTCCGAGATTGTCTAGCCCAGCTGAGGTTTTTAGGGGTCCAGATTTTGCAGCTCTTTCAACGTCAGCTTTCTGAATTTTGTGTGACGAGAAGCGGGGGGGGGGGGGGCATGTGCACGTTTCATCAAGCGGAGGGTGCAGAGTTGGTGCCGGGGTAGTGGTAGCCAGATGGAAGCATGGCCAGCTGCAGCAAAATACTTGTTGAAATTTCTCGATTATTGTAGATTTATCGGTGGTTGTATAGTGTTCCTATCCTCAGTGCAGTGGGCAACTGGGAGGAAGGCTCTTCTTCTCCAGGACTTAAGTCGGTTGTAAATAGGTGTCACGTAGAGGGTACGATTGTAGAGAGTGTAAAGTAGGATTATGATCGTCGATAGTGAACGTAGGTGTATGATTGTCGAGCGTGTCCGTCGGTTTCTGCTTGTCGAGCGTGTCCCGTCGGTTTCTGATCGTCGAGCGTGTACAGTAGAGTGTATGCTTGTCCGCGGGGCCAGTAGTGTATGCTTGTTCGCCGCGTGTCCCTCAGGTGTCGCTTTGTCTCGCGTGTCCCGCAGGTGTCTCATTGTCTCGACGTGTCCCGTCGGTGTCTGCTTGCGCGAGTGGTCCCGTCGGTCTGTTTTGTCTCGCGTGTACCGTCGGTTGTCTGCTTGTCGACGCGTGTCCCGTCGGTGTCTGCTTTTCCGCGTGTCCCGTCCGTGTCTGCTCGTCTCGCGTTCCCTCGGTGTCTGCTCGTCGCGCGTGTGCCCGTAGGTGTCATGCTCGTCTCGCGTGCCGTCGGTGTCTTCTGTCCGCGTTGTCCCCGTCGGTGTCTCTTTGTCGCGCTGTCCCGTCGTGTCTGTCTTGTCGCGCGTGTCCCGTCTGTGTCTGTTGTATAGCGTTTAAAGTCGGTGTCTATGTCATCGAGAGTGTCACGTCGGTGTCTCTTGTCGAGAGTGTACAGGTCGGTGTCTTCTTGTCGAGAGTGTAAAGTCGTGTCTATCGAGCGAGTGTACAGTCGGTGTTACCGGTTGTAGCGGATCGTTAAGTATGGTATGATTGTATAGAGTGTGACCGTCATGTGTATGATTGTTCGAGCGTGTCTCGTAGGTGGTTGCTTGTCGCGCGTGTCCATCGAGTGTCTGATTGTCCGCAGCGTGTCCCGTCGGTGCCGTTATTTTCTCTCGTGTACAGGTGGTGTCGACTCGTCCGACCGTGTCCAGTAGGTGTCCTGCTGTCGCTCTTGCCCGTGGGGTGTCTGCTTTGTCGCATCGTGTCCCGTTTTGTCTGCTCGTCGCAACCGGTCCGCGGTGTCCGCTTTTCGCCGCGTGTCCGTAAGGTGTCTGCTTGTCGCTCGTGTCCCGTCCGGTGTCCTGCTTGTCGCCGTGTCTCTCGCGTGTCTGCTTGGGGGGTCGCGCGTGGTCCCGTCGTTGTCTGCTTTTCGCGCGTGTCCAGTCGGTGTATGATTGTCAGCGCGGTTGTCAAGTAGGTGTACTCCCTTGTCGCGCGTGTCCCGCGGTGTATGCTTGTCGCGCGTGTCTAGTCGGTGTCTGACTGGTCGCCGTGTCCCTTCGGTAGTCTGCTCTGGTCGCAGTGTCCCGCGGCTGTTGCTCCTCGCGCGTGTCCCGTCGTGTCGCTTGCATCCGCGTGTCCCGTCCGTGTCCTGCTTGTCGCGCGTGTCCCGTCGGTGTCTGCGTCGTGCGCGTGTGTCCCTGTGTCCCTTGTCGCGCGTGTCCCGTCGTGTGTCTGCTTGCGCCAGTGTAAATGGGGCTCGTGGCGGTGGAGGAGATATTTGTGGGCTATACCACCTTGTCTCAGGGTAGTAGGTTGGTGGGTCTGTTGATATCACTCTGGTGCTGTGGGGGGTCTGTGCTTGCAAGTGGGTGGGTGATATCCTGCCTGTTGGCCCGGGCCCGGGGGTACGTCTACAGGGCCACAGTGGTCCCCCCACCCACCCCTGTCTCATCCTCCAGCAATCTATCTGCAATAATCTATGGCCTGGTATAGGTCAGTCTGTATATCTGGTGTAATTCTCTCCTGTCTTAATCCGGTGTCCGTGTGTGATTAATATGCTTTCCCTCTAATTCTCTCTCTCTCTCCTCTCTCTCTCTCTCGTCTCGCTCCTCTCTCTCTCAATCGGGGCTCCGTCTCTCTCTCTCTCTCTCTCTCTCTCTCTTTCTCTCGCCTCTCTTCTCCTCTCCTCGTCTCTCCTCTCTCTCTCCCCTCCAGCCTCGGAGACCTGAGCCCTAGGACCATGCCCAGGACTACCTGGCCTGATACTCCTGGCTGTCCCAGTCCACCTGTCGGTTGCTGCTGCTCCATTTCAACGTTCAGCCTGCGGCTATGGAACCGACCTGTTTCATCGACTTGCTAACCGCAACCTTGTCCCAGACCTCTGTTTTCGACTCTCTCTCTCTCTCTACACAACCGCTGTCCCTCGACCTCTGATGCTCAAATATGAAAAGCCAACTGATATTTACTCCTGAGGTACTTACCGGTTGCACCCTCCTACACCACTGTGATTATTATTTGACCCTGCTGTCATCATGAACGTTTCATCATCATCTTGAATATCATCTGGCCTTAATGGCCTTGTACTGTTATATCTCCACCCGGCACAGCCCGAAGAAGACTGGCCACCCCTCAGAGCCTTGTTCCTCTCTAGTTTCTTCCTAGGTTTCTTTCTGCCTTTCTAGGGAGTTTTTCCTAGCCACCTTGCTTCTACAATCTGCATTTGCTTGCTGTTTGGGGTTTTTAGGCTGGGTTTTTCTGTAATAGCAACTTTGTGCATCATGCTGAATGTAAACAGGGCTTAATAAATTAATTTGATTGATTTGAAAATGGTGTATGATCGAGAATTGTAAAGTATGCCCTGTCACTGTTAACATGGGAGTGGTAAATCCATTCAGCCCTGGTAACTGGTTAACATGGGAAGTGGTAAAAGCATTCCAGCCCTGTCAACTGGTTACATTGGAGTGGTCAATCCACTCAGAGCCCTGTCAACTGGTTTAACTGGAGGTGGTGAATCCCACTCAGCCCTGTCACTGGTTAACTGGGAGTGGTAAACTCATTGTCAACCCTGTCAGCTGGTTAACAGGGAGTGTATACAACTTCACCCTGTCAACTGTTACCATGGGAGTGGTACTACCACTTCAGAGCCCTGTCAACTGTTAACTGGGAGTGGTTAATCCCCTTCAGCCCTGTCAACTGGTTACTGGGAGTGGTAATCCACTTCATCCCTGTCAGCTATTTTACCAGAGACTGCTTTCACTCTGCCCTCACAGCCATGTACATTGGGGGAAAAAAGTATTTAGTCGATCCACCATTGTGCAAGTTCTCCCACTTAAAAGATGAGAGAAGGCCTGTATTTTCATCATAGGTACACACGTCAACTATGACAGCAATTGAGAAAAAAAATCCAGAAATCACATTGTAGATTTTTTATGAAATTAATTTGCAAATTATGGTGGAAAATAAGTATTTGGTCACCTACAAACAAGCCAGAAGATTTCTGGCTCTCCCAGACCTGTAACTTCTTCTTTAAGATTCTCCTCGTCCTCCCCTCGTTACCTGTAATTAATTGGGCACCTGTATTTTTGAACTTGTTATTCAGTATAAAAAGACACAACTGTCCCCAACCTCAACAGTCACACTCCAAACTCCACAATGGCCAAGACAAAGGCTGTCAATGAACCCCACCCCGGCCCCTCCCCAACCACATAACACCCCCCCCCCTCACCCACGTCCTGGGACCCCCCCCCAAACCCCACACCCCCCACCCTCCCACACCGCCTCCCTCACCCACCCACCCACACAACCCCTCCACGTCGCCACCCCCACACCACACAGCCCCATCCACGACCACGCGCACCGCCCCCCGCCCCCCAACACACCCCCCGCACCCAATCCTCCTGCCCTCCATCCCCCTCCCCCACATACCACACCCTAAACCTACCCTCCCCCCCCCCCGCACCACCTCCCGACACAAACCCCCCCCACACCACACTAAACCCCACTTCCCCACAACCCCACACCACCCCCCCCCCCCCCCCCCGACCCCCCCCCGCCCAACCCGCCAACCCCCCCCGCCTGCAAACCCCCCCCATCCCCATCGCACCCCCCCCCACCCCCCCACCACCCCCCATCCACCGCACCCCCCAGAACACCCCCACCCCTCCCCCTCCCCCCCCCCCCCCCTCCACCCACGACCCCCCCCAACTCACCCACCATCTAACACACAACCAGTACCCCCCACCCCCCCCGCCCACCCCCCCCCCCACACCCACAACCCCCTCCACCCCCTCGCCATTGTCTCATACACACATAGGTATCCCCCCTCCCAGCTCCCTTCCACCCCCACCTGACCCACGCACCCCTCGCCACCCCCCCTCCGCACCCCAACCCCCCCCCACCCCCCTCCCCTCACCCACCCCCCCCCTCCCCCCTCCCCATACCAACCCCCCCCCCACCGCCCCCCCCCCCCCCCAACCCCACCCCACCACCCCCCCCCCCCTCCCCCCCCCCCCCCCCCAAACCCCCCCCCCCGCCACCTCCCCCTCCCCCCCCCAACCCCTCCGCTCCCCCCCAACCCCCTCCCCCCCTCCCCCTCACCCCTCCCCCCCCACCCCCCCCCCACTCCGCGCACAGCCTCCCTCCTACCGCCCCCCTACCCCCCACCCCCACCTCCCCCACCCCCCCACCAACCCCCCACCCACACTCCCCCCCCCCCCGCCCCCCCCCGCCGCCACCCTACCCCTCCTCACCACAACCCCCCCCCCATCCCCCCCAACCTCCTCCACCCCACCACCACCCACAACACCATTATACCCCCCCAACACCTCACGCCACCCGCCCACCCCCCCCCCCCCACACCCCAAGCCCCGCACTACCCCTACCCACCCCTCCCGACCCCCCCCCCCACACACCCCCTACCCCCTCGCCCCCCCCCCCCCCCCCGCACACCCACTCCCCTCACCCCCCCCCCCCCCCTACCCCACTGCATCCCACACTACACAAACCCACCCCCGTACCATCTTCCACACCCCCCCCCCATCCGCATCCCACACTCCCTATCCCCGCCCCACCGCCCCCCCCTCCCAACCAAACCTCCCCCCACCATCCCCCATCCCCTCACCAACCCCCCCCCCCGTCCCACCCCCCCGCCCCCACTAATCGCACCCCCACCCCACTCAAATCTCGCTCACCAAACCCCCCCACCCCCCCACCCCCCCGCCCCCCCCCCACCACCCCATCCCCGGCCACAACACACCTGTCCCCCGCCCCCACTCTACCCCCCAACCATCCCCCCCCCACTCCAACCACCCCACCCCCCCCAACCTGCCACCCCCACCGTCCCCCCCCCCCCCCACCTCTCACCCCCCACAAACCACCGCCCCACCCCCGACCTCCCCCCCCCGCCCCCCCCCCCCCCCCCCCCACCACACCCCCCCTCCCCCCCCCCCCCCAACCCACTCCCCTCCCCCCCCCCCCCCCCCCCAACCACACCCCCCCCCCCCCCCCCTGTGATACCCCCACCTAACACCCCCACCACCACGTCACCCACCCACGCCAACACCGCCCACCCCGAATACCCTTACTCCCCCCCTCACCCGCCACAAACCACTCAACCACCACCCCCCCCCCCCCCCCCCACACCCCCCTCCGCCCACCAACCCCCGCCCCCCATGGCCCCCCCCCATTGTCCCCACCCCACCCACCACCCAAACCCGCCCAACCACCCAACCCACACGCCGCACCACTCCCTCCCCCCCTCACATCCCCCCAACCACCACCATCCCCCCCCCCCCCCACCGCAACCTCCCCCTACCCTCTCACCCCCCAAACCCCCCCACCCCCCCCTCAACCACCCGCCACACTCGCCCCCCCCCCCCCCCCCCCTCCCCCCCGTTCCACACCCCAGCCCGCCACCCACCCCCCCCCCAATCCCCACAACTCCCCCCCACCCCCCCCACCCCCCTCCTACACCGCCCCTCCAACTCCCTCACCCAACACCAGCTACGCCCCAACCACCGGCAGGCCCCCCCCAGCCCCAACCCCCCCCCCCAACCTCACCCACACCCCCCCACCCCCCCTTCCCCCCCACCCCTCCCTCGCCCCCCCACCCCTACCTTTCCCCCCTACCCCCCCCCCCACCCTCCCCCAACCCGCACCCCCCCCCCACCCATCCCCCCCCCACCCCGACACCCCCTCCTCCACCCTCACCCCCCCCCCCATCCCGCCCGCCCCTATCCCCCGCCCACCCCCCGCCCCCACCCCCCACGTCCCCCGCCCCCCCCTCCACCCCCCCCCACCCTCCCCCCACACCCCCCTCCCCCACACACAACCGCCCCACGCCCCCCACATCACCCCCCCACACCCCCCCCCCCACCTCCCCCCCAACCTCCCCTCCCTCGCCCCCCACCCCCCCCCATCCCCCCCCAACCACCCCCACACCCCACACGACCCCACCACCCACACCCCCCCCCCCCACCCACCACCCCCCCACCCACCACCCCCACCCCCCCACCCCCACCACCCCAAGTACCCTACTCGTCCCCCAGCCCACCCAATCCCCCCCCCACCACTCCACCCCACTCCCCACCCCCCGCTACACCCCCCCCAACCCACCCACCCTCCCCCACCCGAATCCCCGCATCCCAGTCACCCCCACCAACACCCCCGCCCAACTCACGCCCCCCCCGCCTCACCCCGCCACCACCCCATCCCCCTCCCCCCCCTCGAATCCCCACCGACGATCCCCACCCCACCCCCCCCAACCCCCCACCCCCGCCAACACACCCCCCCCCCCCCACCCTCTCCCCCACATGCCCACCCCCCCCCCCACCCCCCCCTCCATCCGCGCCCCCACCCAACCCCCCACCCCCAGCCCACCATCCCCCCTCCCCACCCCCACAACCCCCACACCCCTCCTACCCGCCCAACCCCCCCACACCGCCCCCACCCCCCAGCACCTACCGCTCCCTCCCCCCCTCCACCGCCTCAAATTCACGCCCCTCCACCCTACCACCCCCCGGCCCCCCCCCCTCACCCCCCCTACATCCCATTCGTCCCCACAACACATCCTAACACACCCATCCCACCTCCCGCCCTCCCCCCTACCCACCCCCCACCTCTCCCTAACCCCTCATCCCGTTCCCTTCTCCTCCCCCACCCACCCATCCACACACTCCCCCCCCCCAACCCCCACATCACGCTCCTACCCCCACCCCCCCTCCACCCCCCCCTCCCCGCCGTCTCTCTAAACCCCCCCTCCCCCCCCCTACCTCCCACGCCCGCGCCATCCACACCCCGCTAATCCTCCACCCCCACAACCAATCCCAACTTCCCCCCTCCACCCCCACCCACCCCCCTCCGCCCACCCCCTACCTCCCTCCCTCCGCCCCCCCCCCCACTCCTCCACCCTCGCCCCCCCACACCCAACCCCACCCCCCCCCCCCTCCACTCCACCACCTCTTCCCCCTATCCTTCCCCCACTCCCCAAACCGCCCGCTCTCGCCCTCTCTCCCTCACACCACCTCCAACCCACCTCACCCCTCCACCCACCATGCCTCTACCCCTCCCCAACAACCCCCCCCCCACCCCTATCACCCACCACACCCCCCACCCCCACCCCACTTCCCCCCCCCACCCTCCAGTCCTCACCCACCCCCCCCCCCCCCCCCCTGCACACCCGCACACCCTCCCCCCACGCCAACCCCACCCCTCGACCCACCTCCCCACCCCCCTCTTCTCCCTTCCCGCCGCCACCCCCCATCCCCCACCATCCCCGACCCCCGACGCCCCCACACCCCCCGCCCCCCCCTCCCCCCACCACCCCCCCTCCCACCCCACCTACCCGCCCCCCCCCCCTCCCACCCCACCTCAGTCCACGCAAACCAAATCCACACCTACACCCCCCACGCCCCTCCACAGCCGCCCCACCCCCACCCCCCCCCCCCCTCCCACCCCCTCCCCCCAACCCCCAGCCATGTACCGTCCCTCCCCCACCACCCCCCACCTACCCCCCACCTCACCCTTCCCCCCACCCCACCCCTCCCCCCTTGTCACACCCCCCCACCGCACCCCCCTCCCCCCCCCCCCCCCGCCTCACCATCCCCCACCACCACCCCTCTATACTCCCCCCTACCTCACCCTCCCCCCCCCCCTCCCTACACACCCCACCTCCCCACCTCGACCTCCCTCTCCAGCCTCACCCCCCACCTCACCCCACCCATGACCTATCCAAACCCCCCCCCGCCCCCGTCCATCACACCCCCCCCCGTCGACCCCCACCACCAACTCCCCCACACAGACCAGCCTACCCCGCATCCCATCGCCCCCCACCGGCGCCGCGCCTAACCCCCCAATCCCCCCCCACCTCCCACGACCATCCCCCCCACACCCCCCAAACCCAACCCCCTCCACACCTCCCCCTCCCACACCATCCACCCGTCCATACCCCCCCCCCCATCCCCACCCCCCCTCCACCCACACCCCCCCCTTTCACCCAACCCCCCTGACTCCCCCCTCCCCATCCCACCCCCCCACCCGCGCCATCCCCCTTCACCCCCCCCCCCGATACCACCCCTCCCCCCCCCCACACGCCACCTTACCCCCACCCCTTACCACCTCCCCGTCATCCCCCACGCCCCTCCCCTCCCAACCCTCCCCAACCCCAACCCCCCGTCCAAACACCCACAAACCCCGCCCTCCCAGCAAACCATTCACTCCCACCCTCCCCCCCTTCCCCACCCCCCCAAACCAATCCCCGCCCCTCGTAACCCCAACCCCCCACCCCCACCCCCCCCCCCCACACGCCCCCCCCCACCCCCCCCCTACCCCCCACCCCCCCCCCCCCCCATCCTCCCCTCACCCCCGCCACACCCCACCCAACCACTCCACACACCCCCCTCCTACCACCCACCCCCCCTTCCCGCCCCAACCTAAACCCCCGCCCCCCCCCCCGTCCCCCACCCACCCACCCCCCACCGACCCTCCCGCCCATCTTCCCCCCACACCCCACCCCCCCTCCTCCCGACCCCCTCAACCCACACCGCTCCTCCTCCACCCCGTACCCCCCCCCACCGACGGACCAACCCCCGCCCGCCCCTCCCCCCCCAGAGACCTCTCCACCCTCTCCCATCAACCTCCTCCTCCCCACAACCATCACCCCCCCCACCCCCCCCATCCCCATCCCCAACCCTCCAACCAACCCCTCCTCTCCTCACCCCCCACCCAACCATCCCCCCCTACACCCTTCCGCCCTCCAGCCTCGCCTCCCTCACCCTCCCACTCCGCCACCCCCCCCACCCCCCCCCCCCACCCCCACCCCAACTCACAACACAACCCCACCTCCTAGCCCCAACAATCCCCCACCCTCTCACCCCCACCCAACGCCAACCCCCCTCCCCCCGCTCCCCCCCCCCCTCCCCCCCCCCCGACCTCCACCCCACGTCACCCAGGTCCTCCCCCCAGCCCCCCCCCCACCCACTGTTTTCCCCACGCACTCCCCCCACCCCCCACCCCACCCCACCACACTCCCCCCCCCCCCCTCCCCCACTACTCACCACCCCCCCTCCCTTCACACAAACCCCCCCCTCCCCGCACCCCCCTCTCCCTCCCTGCACCCACACTCCCCCGCCAACCCCTCCCCCCCCAATTCCCACCCCTCCCCCCCCGGCTCACCCCCCCCCCCACCCCCTCCTCTCACCCCAACCCCTCCCAACCCCACCCCCCGCTACCACCACCCACCCACCCCACGCTAAACACACCACACTGGCCCCACCCACCACCCCCCCCCCCCCCCCCCCCCCCCGCTCCCCACCCACCATACTCAACCCCACCCTCACCACCCCCCCCTCCCTAGCCACCCAACCAACCCTCAGTCCCGGCGCCCACCCCCCCAAACCACCACCCCCCCTCCCCCACCCACACCACCACTGCCCCCCCCCCATCCCCTCCTCCCCACCCTACCGCCCGTCCCCACACCCCTACACCCACCCCCCTCCCCCCACCCCCCCCACATACCACAACCCCCCCTCCCAACCCCAATCTCCTCAACCCGACCCACCATCCACCCCCCCCTCATATCGCCCCCCCCAACTACCCCCCGCCCCCACCACCCCCCCCCCCCCCCAACCTCCCCCCCCTCCCCCCTGACCCCCCACCCCCCACCGACCCACCCCCCCCCCCCCCACCACCCCCCACCCTAAACCCCCCGCCCCAATCCATCCGCACCACCTCTACCCACCCCCACCACCGCACCACACCCCCCCCAGCCCCCCCCCCCCCCCCCCCCCCCCCCCCCCCTTACCCCCACCACACCACAGCCCCACCCTCTCCCCCCACCCCGCCCGGGAGGTACCCCCCCGCGCCTCCCACCCACCCACGCCCCTCAACGATACCGAACCAAATTGTTACCTGCACCAGGCTGGGCAGACTGATCTGCATAAGGTAAGGCGCTTGTGTTTGAATAAATCAACTGTGGGAGCAATTATTAGTAAATGGAAACATATAGACTACCGATAATCTCCCTCGATCTGGGGATCCAACGCAAGATCTCAACCCCGTGGGTCAAAATGATCACAAGACCGGTGAGCAAAAATCCCAGAACCACACGGGGACCCTAGTAATGAACCTGCAAAGAGCTGGGACGCAAATACCAAGCCTCCATCATTAACACACTAACGCTGCCAGGACTCAAATCCAGCAGTGCAGACGTTTACCGCCCTGCTTAATCCGTACATGTCCAGGCCCTTCTGAAGTTTGCTAAAGTGCATTTGGATGATCCAGAAGAGGATTGGGCTGACACATCATGCTTTTGGGGCGGTTTTTTCTACAAAGAGACAGGACGACTGTATCCGTGTAAAGGAAAGAATGAATGGGGCCCAGTATCGTGAGATTTTGCAGTGAAAACCCTCCTTCCATCAGCAAAGTGCATTGAAGGATGTAAACGTGGCTGGTTTTGGCAGCAGACAAATGATCCCAAACACCACCACCCGGCACGAAGGGAGTGGCTTCTTAAGAAGCATTTTCAAGGTCCTGGAGTGGCCTACCCAGTCCCTTCCTCCAGATCTCAACCCCATAGAAATCTTTGGGGGAGTTGACAGTCCGTGTTGCCCAGCGACAGCCCAAAACATCACTGCCGAGATGAGATCTGCATTGAGAATGGGGCAAATAACCAGCAACAGTGTGTGAAAACCTTGTGAAGACTGACATAAAACGTTTGACCTGTTCATTGCCAACAAAGGGTATATACCAGCGTCTTGAGAAAACTTTTGTTATTGACAAATACTTATTTTTCCACCATAATTTGCTAATAAATTCATTAAAAAATCCTACAATTCATTTTTCTGCTGGATTTTTTTTTCTCATTTTGTCTGTCATGTTGACGTGTACCTATGATGAAAATGACAGGTTCCTCTCTCATCTTTTTAATTTGGAGAACTTGCACAATGGTCGGCTGACTAAATACTTTTTTCCTCCCCCACTGTATTGTTTTCCGGAAGGATTCCATTCCAGCCCTTGGTGGTCTAGTAAAGCATTCAGACACCAGTCCATTGCCCCTGTTTGACCTGGTCCCCCGTGTGGTTGAACCTGGCCCCGCCCGTGTGTGACCGTGGCCCCGTGTGTGACCTGGCCCCGTGTGTACCTGGCCCAGCATTAACGTGCTGTGGGGGCATCAGGGGTTTGTTGGAAGGGTGGTACTGGATTGGTGGCAGCTTTGTTCATTATTGATTCACATTGGAGGTGATAGATGATTGTGTCGCAGCACACGTTCAGCTTCGTGTTTGTATATCAGTGGAGGCTGCTGAGGGGAGTGACGGCTTCATATAATGGCTGGAATGGAGCGAATGAATGGCATCAAACACCTGAAACATCTGTTTGATGTATTTGATACATTCCACTGATTCTGCTTCCAGTCATTAACCACGAGCCCGTCCTCCCCTATTAAGTTCAACAACCAACCTCCTGTGTGTGTGTGTGTGTTACAGTGCTGGGGGCTCTGCAGGGTCCCTCTAAACCCCTCCAATATCAGACCCCCTCTTCCGGTTGGGGATTTACTGTGGTGGGCTGCCAGCTGTTAAAACACTCCTGTTGTTTCACATACAGCTCTCTGTATCCTCCAAGCAAAGGGTTTCATTTTGAGGAGTTCTTTCTCATTTTTGGGATGGGATTGCGGGGTTTGCAACTATTTATTTATTAAGGCATCATGTCAAAAGATCTGTCCATCCGCCATGCTCAATATAACGACGACCTCGAACGTGCCCATGTGTCGACACTGACGTCAAGTGACAGATAAAGGGGGTCGAGAAGAAGGTCAGTGTGTAAAATCCAGACATGAAAGATTTCCACAAAAGAAACAAAGGGTTGTAAATCAAAAAAAACGTCAACACAGGAGAGAGAAAGTACGTTTTTCCATGCAACTTGTTTAGCTTTTTTGAATACATGAGTTCTGATGGATGATTTAGCTACCATTACCACCAGTTACATTTTTACAGTGCAACACTGAGTTATTACAATTAACTACAATACTTGTTATAGTGTAATTAGTTACACATGTAAGTACGTGGTCCTCTGTAGCTCAATTGGTAGAGCATGGCGCTTGTAACGCCAGGGTAGTGGGTTCGATTCCCGGGACCACCCATACGTAAAAATGTATGCGCACATGACTGTAAGTCGCTTTGGATAAAAAGCGTCTGCTAAATGGCATATTATTATTATCATTAAAATGTAATAAGGACCCCTTATAATGAAGTGTTACCCAAGAGGACATATGCTGATTCCTAATGGACACCCAGACTGCCGTCAGGCCTAAGACCATCGCCACACACACACACACACACATGGGCGTGTTCACACACACACACACGCACAGAGGGTCAGGGCGTCGTTAATCTCCATCTCTCCATTGAGTCTGACGCCATCTTAGACCTCAACACAGTGGTGTGTGTGTGTGTGCTGTGTGTGGAATGATGAATGGTACAATATTGAGCTACTGTAAAATGCAACACTGCTAAGATATAGGGCCTCATAAGACCGAGACCGTAGCCTGCAGCCTGCAGTACAAAATGAACAGAGGAAACGTATGAGCTACAGCCCATAATAAGTCACGGATAACCTCTAATTCATGATTAAATGATAATCTTGTGTGACATTGTGAAATGGAATCCATCTAGAAGAGAAAAGTTATATGCATGTCCAATGGTCAAACCTGTAATAGCACTTCTATGCATATCGCAAGGGCGGATTGGCCGTCTGGCAATTCTGGCAAATGCCAGATGGGCTGACCATTTTTTAGTAGGATGGGCTGGTCAAAATGAATACACCCGCCCCCCCCCCCCCCCCCCCCCCAAAAAAAAGAGATTTTTTGCGCAATTTCTCTGTTATAGTATTCTATATGAGCCTTTGGCTGATCAGTGGGCAACGGCCGGCCCCCCCTACCAAGATGGGCTGCCCCGATTTTCTGATAGGTTGAGATGAGGTCACAGAAACGTATATTCTCTATTGAACAAACCAAAATCAGGACATTCTGGAGTCCTATTTGGACAGTAAAATATGCAACTATAGTCTTATTGTCAACCCATAATACATGATAATCACTGGATTAGGTTGCGCATCAAAATCGCTTGAATCATGTATTCCTGCTTGGACGTGTTAGATGAAACAACGTGTTTCTTGAATACCTCAGTAGTCTATTTATCACACTTCTTAATAAAAACACTATGAATGACTTTATAAGATGATTACTCATGATTTGGGTCTGACCAAATGACGGGCTGGTGCCACCAACTGAAGAAGTTAGCGGCACCAGTGACACCAGGGGGAAATGTTAGTCTAGAGTCCTGGAATAGTAATTAACACTTAGGGTAGGTGTTGATTTAAGGGGAACACATATGACAGGCACTAATTAGCAACATGGCCAAAGTCGTTAGCTTGGCTTTTATAACGTGTTGCTTGTGTGTGTGTGTATAAGCTCTTCCGTGTGTGTGTGTGCGAGTGCGTTTGTTTGTGTGTAAGCGCTTCCGTGTGTGTGTGTGTGTGTGTGTGTGTGTGTATGTAAGCTCTTCCATGATAGCAGGTATTAGCAGTGTATTATAAAGTGAGGAGATGATGTCAACATGGATATTCATACAGAATGACTCATACTCTATAGCAGTAGGTGTATAATCGTAGAGAGTGTAAAGTAGGTGTATGATTGTAGAGAGTGTAAAGTAGGTGTATGATTGTAGAGAGTGTAAAGTAGGTGTATGATTGTAGAGAGTGTTTAGTAGGTGTATGGTTGTAGAGAGTGTAAAGTAGGTGTATGATTGTAGAGAGTGTAAGTAGGTGTTGATTGTAGAGAGTGTAAGTAGGTGTTATGATTGTATAGGGTAAAGTAGGTGTATGATTGTAGAGAGTGTAAAGTAGGTGTATGATTGTAGAGAGTGTAAAGTAGGTGTATGATCGTAGAGAGTGTAAAGTAGGTGTATGATTGTAGAGAGTGTAAAGTAGGTGTATGATTGTAGAGAGTGTAAAGTAGGTGTATGATTGTAGAGAGTGTAAAGCAGGTGTATGATTGTAGAGAGTGTAAAAGTAGGTGTATGGATTGTAGAGGTGTAAAGTAGGGTATGTTTGTAGAGAGTGTAAAGTAGGTGTATGATTGTAGAGAGTGTAAAGTAGGTGTATGATTGTATAGAGTGTAAAGTAGGTGTATGATCGTTAGAGAGTGTGTAAAGTAGGTGTATTATCGTAGGAGAGTGTAAAGTAGGTGTATGATTGTAGAGAGTGTAAAGTAGGTGTATGATTGTAGAGAGTGTAAAGTAGGTGTATGATTGTAGAGAGTGTAAAGTAGGTGTATGATTGTAGAGAGTGTAAAGTAGGTGTATGATTGTATAGAGTGTAAAGTAGGTGTATGATCATAGAGAGTGTAAAGTAGGTGTATGATTGTAGAGAGTGTAAAGTAGGTGTATGATTGTAGAGAGTGTAAAGTAGGTGTATGATTGTAGAGAGTGTAAAGTAGGTATTTTATTTATTTATTTTATTTCACCTTTATTTAACCAGGTAAGCCAGTTGAGAACAAGTTCTCATTTACAACTGTGACCTGGCCAAGATAAAGCAAAGCAGTGCGATAAAAACAACACAGAGTTACATATGGGATAAAAAACATAAAGTCAAAAATACAACAGAAAATATATATACAGTGTGTGCAAATGTAGCAAGTTATGGAGGAAAGGCAATAAATAGGCTATAGTGCAAAATAATTACAATAGTATTAACACTGGAATGCTAGATGTGCAAGAGATTATGTGCAAATAGAGATACTGGGGTGCAAAAGAGCAAAATAAATAACAATATAGGGATGAGGTAGTTGGGTGGGCTAATTTCAGATGGGCTGTGTACAGGTGCAGTGATCGGTAAGGTGCTCTGACAACTGATGCTTAAAGTTAGTGAGGGAGATAAGAGTCTCCAGCTTCATGGATTTTTGCAATTCGTTCCAGTCATTGGCAGCAGAGAACTGGAAGGAATGGCGGCCAAAGGAGGTGTTGGCTTTGGGAATGACCAGTGAGATATACCTGCTGGAGCGCAGACTACGGGTGGGTGCTGCTATGGTGACCAATGAGTTAAGATAAGGCGGGGATTTGCCTAGCAGTGATTTATAGATGGCCTGGAGCCAGTGGGTTTGACGACGAACATGTAGTGAGGACCAGCCAACAAGAGCGTACAGGTCACAGTGGTGGGTAGCGTATAGGGCTTTGGAGACAAAACGGATGGCACTGTGATAGACTACATCCAATTTGCTGAGTAGAGTGTTGGAGGCTATTTTGTAAATGACATCGCCGAAGTCAAGGATCGGTAGGATAGTCAGTTTTACGAGGGCATGTTTGGCAGCAAGAGTGAAGGAGGCTTTGTTGTGAAATAGGAAGCCGATTCTAGATTTAACTTTGGATTGGAGATTCTTTATGTGAGTCTGGAAGGAGAGTTTACAGTCTAACCAGACACCTAGGTATTTGTAGTTGTCCACATACTCTAGGTCAGACCCGTCAAGAGTGGTGATTCTAGTCGTGTGGGCGGGTGCCAGCAGCGTTCGATTGAAAAGCATGCATTTAGTTTTACTAGTGTTTAAGAGCAGTTGGAGGCTACTGAAGGAGTGTTGTATGGCATTGAAGCTCGTTTGGAGGTTTGTTAACACAGTGTCCAATGAAGGGCCAGATGTATACAAAATGGTGTCGTCTGCGTAGAGGTGGATCTGAGAGTCACCAGCAGCAAGAGCGACATCATTGATATACACGGAGAAAAGTGTCAGCCCAAGAATTGAACCCTGTGGCACCCCCATAGAGACTGCCATAGGTCCAGACAACAGGCCCTCCGATTTGACACACTGAACTCTATCTGAGAAGTAGTTGGTGAACCAGGCGAGGCAGTCATTTGAGAAACCAAGGCTATTTAGTCTGCCAATAAGAATGCTGTGGTTGACAGAGTCGAAAGCCTTGGCCAGGTCGATGAAGACGGCTGCACAGTACTGTCTATTATCAATCGCGGTTATAATATCGTTTAGGACCTTGAGCGTGGCTGAAGTGCACCCATGACCAGCTCGGAAACCGGATTGGATAGCGGAGAAGGTACGGTGGTATTCGAAATGGTCGGTGATCTGTTTGTTAACTTGGCTTTCAAATACTTTCGAAAGGCAGGGCAGGATGGATATAGGTCTGTAGCAGTTTGGATCTAGAGTGTCACCCCCTTTGAAGAGGGGGATGACCGCGGCAGTTTTCCAATCTCTGGGGATCTCAGACGTTATGAAAGAGAGGTTGAACAGACTAGTAATAGGGGTTGCGACAATTTCGGCGGCTAGTTTTAGAAAGAAAGGGTCCAGATTGTCTAGCCCAGCTGATTTGTAGGGGTCCAGATTTTGCAGCTCTTTCAAAACGTCAGCTTTCTGAATTTGTGTGAAGGAGAAGCGGGGGGGGGGGGGGGCATGGGCAAGTTTCAGTCGGAGGGTGCAGAGTTGGTGGCCGGGGGGTAGTGGTAGCCAGATGGAAAGCATGGCCAGCTGCAGCAAAATCCTTGTTGAAATTCTCGATTATTGTAGATTTATCGGTGGTGATAGTGTTTCCTATCCTCAGTGCAGTGGGCAACTGGGAGGAAGTGCTCTTATTCTCCATGGACTTAAGTAGGTGTAAAGTAGGTGTAAAGTAGAGGTACGATTGTAGAGAGTGTAAAGTAGGTGTATGATCGTAGATAGTGTAAAGTAGGTGTATGATTGTAGAGAGTGTAAAGTAGGTGTATGATTGTAGAGAGTGTAAAGTAGGTGTATGATCGTAGAGAGTGTAAAGTAGGTGTATGATTGTAGAGAGTGTAAAGTAGGTGTATGATTGTAGAGAGTGTAAAGTAGGTGTATGATTGTAGAGAGTGTAAAGCAGGTGTATGATTGTAGAGAGTGTAAAGTAGGTGTATGATTGTAGAGAGTGTAAAGTAGGTGTATGTTTGTAGAGAGTGTAAAGTAGGTGTATGATTGTAGAGAGTGTAAAGTAGGTGTATGATTGTAGAGAGTGTAAAGTACGTGTATGATCGTATAGAGTGTAAAGTAGGTGTATGATCGTAGAGAGTGTAAAGTAGGTGTATGATCGTAGAGAGTGTAAAGTAGGTGTATGATTGTAGAGAGTGTAAAGTAGGTGTATGATTGTAGCGAGTGTAAAGTAGGTGTATGATTGTAGAGAGTGTAAAGTAGGTGTATGATTGTATAGAGTGTAAAGTAGGTGTATGATCATAGAGAGTGTTAAAGTAGGTGTTATGATTGTCGAGAGTGTACAGTCTGGTTGTATGATTGTAGAGAGTGTAAAGTAGTTGTATGATCGGTAGAGAGTGTAAAGTAGGTGGACGGTTGTAGAGAGTGTAATAAAGTATGTGTATGGATTGTAGAGAGTTGTAAAGTTATGTGTATGATTGTAGAGAGTGTATAGTAGGTGTATGATGTAGAGAGTAAAGTAGGTGTTGATTGTAGAGAGTGTAAAGTAGGTGCATTATTGTAATGAGTTGTAAAGGTGGTTGTATTGATAGTAGAGAGTGTAAAGTAGGGTGTATGATTGTAGAGAGTGTAAAGTAGGTGTATGATTGTAGATAGTGTAAAGTAGGTGTATGATCGTAGAGAGTGTAAAGTAGGTGTACGATTGTAGAGAGTGTAAGTAGGGTGTTATGATTGTAGAGAGTGTAAAGTAGGTGTATGATTTGTAGAGAGTGTATGTAGGTGTCTGATTGTAGAGAGTGTAAGTAGGTGTATGATGTTTAGAGAGTGTAAAGTAGGTTGTATGCTTGTTAAGCGAGTGCTAAAGTAGGTGTATAATTGTAGGAGGTGTTTAAAGTAGGTGTATGATTGTAGAGAGTGTATAGTAGGTGTATGAGTTTAGAGCGTGTAAAGTAGGTTGTATGATTGTAGAGAGTTTGTAAAGGTAGGTGTATGATAATAGAGAGTGTAAAGTAGCGTGTATTGGTTGTTAGAGAGTGTAAAGTAGGTGTCTGATTGTAGAGAGTGTAAACGTAGGTGTATGATCGTACCACTAGAGAGTGTAAAGCTAGCGTGCTACGATTGTAAGAGAGTTGTAAACCGTAGGGTTATGATTGCAGACAGTGTAAATGGGGGCTCGTGCGGTGGAGGAGATATTGTGGGCTATACTCAGCCTGTCTCAGGGTAGTAGGTTGGTGGTCTGTTGATATCCCTCTGGTGCTGTGGGGTCTGTGCTTTGGCAAAGTGGGTGGGGTTATATCCTGCCTGGTTGGCCCTGTCCGGGGGTATCGTCGGACAGGGCCACAGTGTCCCCCCACCCACCCCTGTCTCAGCCTCCAGCATCTATGCTGCAATAATCTATGTGCCTGGGGACTAGGGTCAGTCTGTTATATCTGGTGTAATTCTCCTGTCTTATCCGGTGTCCTGTGTGAATTTAAGTATGCTCCCTCTAATTCTCTCTCTCTCTCTCTCTCTCTCTCTCTCTCTCTCTCTCTCTCTCCTCCTCTCTCTCTCTCTCTCTCTCTCTCTCTCTCTCTCTCCCCTCCCATCCCGGAGGACCTGAGCCCTAGGACCATGCCTCAGGACTACCTGGCCTGATGACTCCTGGCTGTCCCCAGTCCACCTGGTCGTGCTGCTGCTCCAGTTTCAACTGTTCAGCCTGCGGCTATGGAACCCTGACCTGTTCATCGGACGTGCTACCTTGTCCCAGACCTGCTGTTTTCGACTCTCTCTCTCTCTCTACCGCACCTGCTGTCTCGACCTCTGAATGCTCAAATATGAAAAGCCAACTGATATTTACTCCTGAGGTACTTACCTGTTGCACCCTCTACAACCACTGTGATTATTATTTGACCCTGCTGGTCATCTATGAACGTTTCATCATCTTGAAGATCAATCTGGCCTTAATGGCCTTGTACTGTTATAATCTCCACCCGGCACAGCCAGAAGAAGACTGGCCACCCCTCAGAGCCTGGTTCCTCTCTAGGTTTCTTCCTAGGTTTCTGCCTTTCTAGGGAGTTTTTCCTAGCCACCGTGCTTCTACATCTGCATTGCTTGCTGTTTGGGGTTTTAGGCTGGGTTTCTGTATAGCACTTTGTGACATCTGCTGATGTAAAAAGGGCTTTATAAATTAATTTGATTGATTGAAAATAGGTGTATGATCGGAGAGAGTGTAAAGTAGGCCCTGTCAGCTGGTTAACATGGGAGTGGTAAATCCACTTCAGCCCTGTCAACTGGTTAACATGGGAGTGGTAAATCCACTTCAGCCCTGTCAACTGGTTAACATGGGAGTGGTAAATCCACTTCAGCCCTGTCAACTGGTTAACATGGGAGTGGTAATCCCACTTCAGCCCTGTCAGCTGGTTAACATGGGAGTGGTAAACTCATTTCAACCCTGTCAGCTGGTTAACATGGGAGTGGTAATACAACTTCAGCCCTGTCAACTGGTTAACATGGGAGTGGTAATACCACTTCAGCCCTGTCAACTGGTTAACATGGGATTGGTAATCCCACTTCAGCCCTGTCAACTGGTTAACATGGGAGTGGTAATCCCACTTCAGCCCTGTCAGCTAGTTAACAGAGACTGCTTCACTCTGCCCTCACAGCCATGTACAGTGGGGGAAAAAAGTATTTAGTCAGCCACCAATTGTGCAAGTTCTCCCACTTAAAAAGATGAGAGAGGCCTGTAATTTTCATCATAGGTACACGTCAACTATGACAGACAAATTGAGGAAAAAAAATCCAGAAAATCACATTGTAGGATTTTTTATGAAATTATTTGCAAATTATGGTGGAAAATAAGTATTTGGTCACCTACAAACAAGCAAGATTTCTGGCTCTCACAGACCTGTAACTTCTTCTTTAAGAGGCTCCTCTGTCCTCCACTCGTTACCTGTATTAATGGCACCTGTTTGAACTTGTTATCAGTATAAAAGACACCTGTCCACAACCTCAAACAGTCACACTCCAAACTCCACAATGGCCAAGACCAAAGAGCTGTCAAAGGACACCAGAAACAAAATTGTAGACCTGCACCAGGCTGGGCAGACTGAATCTGCAATAGGTAAGCAGCTTGGTTTGAAGAAATCAACTGTGGGAGCAATTATTAGGAAATGGAAGACATATAAGACCACTGATAATCTCCCTCGATCTGGGGATCCACGCAAGATCTCACCCCGTGGGGTCAAAATGATCACAAGAACGGTGAGCAAAAATCCCAGAACCACACGGGGGACCTAGTAAATGACCTGCAAAGAGCTGGGACCAAAGTAACAAAGCCTACCATCAGTAACACACTACGCTGCCAGGGACTCAAATCCAGCAGTGCCAGACGTGTACCCCTGCTTAAGCCAGTACATGTCCAGGCCCGTCTGAAGTTTGCTAGAGTGCATTTGGATGATCCAGAAGAGGATTGGGATGACACATCATGCTTTGGGGCTGTTTTTCTACAAAGAGACAAGGACGACTGATCCGTGTAAAGGAAAGAATGAATGGGGCCATGTATCGTGAGATTTTGAGTGAAAACCTCCTTCCATCAGCAAGGGCATTGAAGATGAAACGTGGCTGGGTCTTTCAGCATGACAATGATCCCAAACACACCACCCGGGCAACGAAGGAGTGGCTTCTTAAGAAGCATTTCAAGGTCCTGGAGTGGCCTAGCCAGTCTCCAGATCTCAACCCCATAGAAAATCTTTGGAGGGAGTTGAAAGTCCGTGTTGCCCAGCGACAGCCCCAAAACATCACTGCTCTAGAGGAGATCTGCATGGAGGAATGGGCCAAAATACCAGCAACAGTGTGTGAAAACCTTGTGAAGACTTACATAAAACGTTTGACCTGTGTCATTGCCAACAAAGGGTATATAACAAAGTATTGAGAAACTTTTGTTATTGACCAAATACTTATTTTCCACCATAATTTGCTAATAAATTCATTAAAAATCCTACAATGTCATTTTCTGGATTTTTTTTTCTCATTTTGTCTGTCATAGTTGACGTGTACCTATGATGAAAATGACAGGCCTCTCTCATCTTTTTAATTGGGAGAACTTGCACAATTGGTGGCTGACTAAATACTTTTTTCCCCCACTGTAATTGTTTCCGGAAGATTCCAGCCCTTGGTGGTCTAGTAAAGCAATCAGACAGCCAGTCCAGTTGCCCCGTGTGTGACCTGGCCCCGTGTGTGACCTGGCCCCGCCCGTGTGTGACCTGGCCCCGTGTGTGACCTGGCCCCGTGTGTGACCTGGCCCAGCATTAAACGTGCTGTGGGCATCAGGGGTGTGTGTGAGGTGGGGTAATGGATTGGTGGCAGCTTGGTTCATTATTGATTCACAGATGGAGATTGATAGATGATTGTTCGCACGTTCATGCATTCGTGTGTGTGTATATCAGTGGAGGCTGCTGAGGGGAGGACGGCTCATAATAATGGCTGGAATGGAGCGAATGGAATGGCATCAAACACCTGGAGAACATCTGTTTGATGTATTTGATACCATTCCACTGATTCTGCTCCAGTCATTACCACGAGCCCGTCCTCCCCGATTAAGGTTCAACCAACCTCCTGTGGTGTGTGTGTGTGTTACAGGGCTGGGGGCTCTGCAGGGTCCCTCTAAACCCCTCAATATCAGACCCCCTCTTCCGGTTGGGGGATTTACTGGGGCTGGCCAGCTGTTAAACACTCCTGTTGTTTCACATACAGCTCTCTGTAGTCTCCACATAAAGACACACACGCCCAATCAAACCAGAGATAGAGCGATCGAAGAGAGAGAGAGATAGAGACCAAGAGAGAGAGAGAGCTCTTCGGACGGAGAGAGCTCGAGATGTATCTCTCATATTATTCTCTCTTGAGTTTGGAGAGTCGACTCTGATCTAGTAGATACTCTCTACGGCGCTCGAGCTCTCTCGCTTTTCTCTATCTCTTCTCGCTCTTTCTCCCCCCCACAAAGAAAGAAATTTGGCATTGATGGGGCGGAGCGAGACCTGAACTTCCGAAAGAGAGAAAGAGGGGGGAGAGAGATATATTGAAATTCAGAGACAGACAGACAGAGCGATAGAGAGAGAGCAGAGGTTCATCATCCCACCTGCAGTGATAAATGAGGGGTTATCAGACACACTGCTCTAACCTCATAATTTCTCCCTGACTGACTGACTGACTGACAGCCACAGACAGACTACTACACAGACAGTGTTTTTTCTGTGTGGGCTTGAGTTGGTGAGGAACGAGAGAGCAAGAGTCTGTCTCATTCAAATGTCTCATGTCTTCATCAATCAACTGATAGAATAATGGAACATTACACAGCATTCACTATATATTCAGAAGTACGAGGACATTACACATCATACACTATATATTCAGAAGTACGAGGACATTACACATCATACACTATATATACAGCAGTATGAGGACATTACACATCATACACTATATATTCAGAAGTACGAGGACATTACACATCATAAACTATATATACAGCAGTATGAGGACATTACACATCATACACTATATATTCAGAAGTACGAGGACATTACACATCATACACTATATATACAGAAGTATGAGGACATTACACATCATACACTATATATACAGCAGTATGAGGACATTACACATCATACACTATATATTCAGAAGTACGAGGACAATACACATCATACACTATAAATACAGCAGTATGAGGATATTACACATCATACACTATATATACAGCAGTATGAGGACATTACACATCATACACTATATATACAGCAGTACGAGGACATTACACATCATACACTATATATACAGCAGTATGAGGACATTACACATCATACACTATATATACAGCAGTATGAGGACATTACACATCATACACTATATATACAGCAGTATGAGGACATTACACATCATACACTATACATACAGCAGTATGAGGACATTACACATCATACACTATATATTCAGAAGTACGAGGACAATACACATCATACACTATAAATACAGCAGTATGAGGATATTACACATCATACACTATATATACAGCAGTATGAGGACATTACACATCATACACTATATATACAGCAGTACGAGGACACATCATACACTACATATTCAGAAGTACGAGGACAATACACATCATACACTATAAATACAGCAGTATGAGGATATTACACATCATACACTATATATACAGCAGTATGAGGACATTACACATCATACACTATATATACAGCAGTACGAGGACACATCATACACTACATATTCAGAAGTACGAGGGACATTACAAAATCATACACTATATACAGCAGTATGAGGACATTACACATCATACACTATATATACAGCAGTATGAGGACATTACACATCATACACTATATATACAGCAGTATGAGGACATTACACATCATACACTATATATACAGCAGTATGAGGACATTACACATCATACACTATATATTCAGAAGTACGAGGACAATACACATCATACACTATAAATACAGCAGTATGAGAATATTACACATCATACACTATATATACAGCAGTATGAGGACATTACACATCATACACTATATATACAGCAGTATGAGGACACATCATACACTATATATTCAGAAGTACGAGGACATTACACAGCATACACTATATATACAGCAATATGAGGACATTACACATCATACACTATATATACAGCAGTATGAGGACATTACACATCATACACTATATATACAGCAGTATGAGGACATTACACATCATACACTATATATTCAGAAGTACGAGGACATTACACATCATACACTATATATACAGCAGTATGAGGACATTACACATCATATACTATATATACAGCAGTATGAGGACATTACACATCATACACTATATATACAGCAGTATGAGGACATTACACATCATACACTATATATACAGCAGTACGAGGACATTACACATCATACACTATATATACAGCAGTACGAGGACATTACACATCATACACTATATATACAGCAGTATGAGGACATTACACATCATACACTATATATACAGCAGTATGAGGACATTACACATCATACACTATATATACAGCAGTATGAGGATGCCCCTTCAAATGAGTGGATTCGGCTATTTCAGCCACTCTCGTCGCTGACAGGTGTATAAAATCGAGCACACCGTCATGCAATCTCCATAGACAAACATTGGCAGTAGAATGGCCTCACTAAAGAGCTCAAAGACTTTCAACGTGGCACCGTCATAGGATGCTACCTTTCCAACAAGTCAGTTCATCAAATTTCTACCCTGCTAGAGCTGCCCCGGTCAACTGTAAGTGCTGTTATTGTAAAGTGGAAACGTCAAGGAGCAACAACGGCTCAGCCGCGAAGTGGTAGGCCACACAACCTCACAGAACGGGACCGCCAAGTCCTGA
Source organism: Coregonus sp. 'balchen' (assembly GCA_902810595.1). Taxonomy (NCBI): domain Eukaryota; kingdom Metazoa; phylum Chordata; class Actinopteri; order Salmoniformes; family Salmonidae; genus Coregonus; species Coregonus sp. 'balchen'. The sequence continues at coordinate 60,331,718 of LR778256.1, forward strand.
AGCGCGTAGAGCGTAAAAATCGTATGTACTCGTTTGTAACACACACTATGAGCTCCAAACTGGTCAGGAAGCAACGTCAGCACAAGAACTGTTCGTCGGGAGCATCATGAAATGGGTTTCCATGGACGAGCAGCCACACTAAAGCTTAAGATCAACATGAGCGATGCCAAGCGTCGGCTGGAGTGGTTTAAAGCTCGCTGACGTTGGACTCTGGAGCAGTGGAAACGCGTTCTCTGAATTGATGAATCAGTATCAGAATAATGTGCAGCTGTACGAGGTATTGATCTGGTACTGGTACTCCCTGTATATAGCTCCACATTGATCTGGTACTGGTACTCCCTGTATATAGCTCCACATTGATGGAAACTGGTATTCCCTGTATAAGCCACACATTGATCTAGGTACTGGACCACGATAGCTCAACTTGATCTGGTACTGGTACTCCCTGTATTAGCTGCCATATTGATCTGTATGTACTCCATGTATAAGCTCCACTTGATCTGGTATGGTACTCCTGATAGCTACCAATTGATCTGGTACTGGTACGTTCCCTGTAATAATCAGAATCCACAGTGATCTGGTACTGGATTTCCTGTATTAGCTCCACATTATCGTCAAGTACTCCCTGTTATAGCTCCACTATTGCTCTGGACTGGTACTTCCTGTTATAGCTCCACATTGATCTGGTACTGGTACTCCCTGTATATAGCTCCACATTGATCTGGTACTGGTACTCCTGTATATAGCTCCACATTGATCTGGTACTGGTACTCCCTGTATACAGCTCCACATTGATCTGGTACTGGTACTCCTCACTAAGGCCAAACCAGATGGGATGGCGTATCGTTGCAGAATGCTGTGGTAGCCATGCTGGTTAAGTGTGCCTTGAATTCATTATACATCACAGACAGTGTCACCAGCAAAGCACCCCCACACCATAACACATCCTCTTCCATGATTTACGGTGGGAAATACACATGCGGAGATCCTCCGTTCACCCACACCGCATCTCAGAAAGACACAGTGGTTGGAACCAAAAATTCCAATTTGGACTCCAGACCAAAGGACACATTTCCATCAGTCTAATGTCCATTGCTCGTGTTTCTTGGCCCAAGCAAGTCTCTTCTTCTTATTGGTGTCCTTTTGTAGTGGTTTCTTTGCAGCAATCTGACAATAAAGCCCTGATTCACACAGTCTCCTCTGAACAGTTGATGTTGAGATGTGTCTGTTACTTCAACTCTTCAACATTTATTTGGGCTGCAATATGAGGTGCAGTTAACTCTAATGAACTTATCCTCTGCAGCAGAGGTAACTCTGGGTCTTCCATTCCTGTGGCGGTCCTCATGAGAGCCAGTTTCATCATAGCGCTTGATGGTTTTTTTCGACTGCACTTGAAGAAACTTTCAAAGTTCTTGAAATGTTCTGTATAGACTGATATTCATGTCTTAAAGTAAGGATGGACTGTCATTTCTCTTTGCTTATTTGAGCTGTTCTTGCCATAATATGGACTTGGTCTTTTACCAAATAGGGCTATCTTCTGTATACCCCCCTACCTTATCACAACACAAGTGATTGGCTCAAACGCATTAAGAAGGAAATAAATTCCACAAATTAACTTTTAAGAAGGCACACCTGTTAATTTAAATGTATTCCAGGTGACTACCTCATGAAGCTGGTTGAGAGAATGCCAAGAGTGTGCAAAGCTGTCATCAAGGCAAAGGGTGGCTATTTGAAGAATCTCAAATATAAAACATATTTTTAATTTGTTTAACAATTTTTTGGTTACTACATGATTCCATATGTGTTATTTCATAGGTTTGACGTCTTCACTATTGTTCTACAATGTAAAAAAATAGTAAAAATAAAGAAAAACCCTTGAATGAGTAGGTGTTCTAAAACTTTTGACTAGTACTGTATATCTTGTCAATAGCACAAAACTCCTACTGCTCTATAAGGTGTTCCACCTTCCCAAATGTTGTATAACACATGTGGGTGAGTGAAGTGTGTTTGCACCATATATCTCCCCTCGTTTTCATTGAGCCCATATGCCAAGCCACACCTCCACCAGACAGACTTATTTATTAATAGATTATAAAGAGAAATAATTAAAGGTCAGAACAGGAGGAGGGTTCCCATCTGTTAGCTGTTCTGGCTGAATGGTTAAAACAGATCCTGTGAGCTGGAGAGAGAGAAAGGAGGGCAGAGAGAGAGAGAGAGGGAAACAAATGGCTGAGCTGAGCAGCATTGGGTTGGCTGGAGACACACTGAGTCTGGGTGTTGTCGGAGGGGCGAACAGGGGGAGTTGGTGGGCGTGAGGGGGGCATATAACGGGTCCGACAGCAGGGCACTTTGAAGCTTTAGATGAAATGAGGCCCCCCTCCTCTCCCCTTTCCTAAACTAAGGAGCTGGTTAATAAAGGCCCCCCTCCTCCTCCTCCTCCTCCTCCTCCTCCTAAACTAAGATACTGGCTAGGGCACATCCTCCCATTCCCATTCCTAATCTAAGGTAATGGCTAACAGAGGACCCCTTCTCCTCCTCCACCTCCTCCTTCTCCTCCTCCTCTTCCTAAATTATGGTACTGACTCCTAAACTAATGTACAGGTTAATAGAGGCCCCCCTCCTCTTCCTCCTAAACTAATGTACAGGTTAATAGAGGCCCCCCTCCTCTTCCTCCTAAACTAATGTACAGGTTAATAGAGGCCCCCCTCCTCTTCCTCCTAAACTAAGGTACTGGCTAATAGATCCCCCCTCCTCCTCTTCCTCCTAAACTAAGGTACTGTTTCATAGAGGCCCCCAGGGGAGAGAGTGTGGTTGGCATAGAGGCCCCCAGGGGAGAGAGTATGGTTGGCATAGAGGCCCCCAGGGGAGAGAGTGTGGTTGGCATGATGTGTGTATACAACTGTGCGTGTGTGAATGTGTATGTGTGTATGTGTACGTGTATGTGGATGTGTCTGTGTGTGTGTGTGTGTGTGTGTGTGTGGCCTCTATTGGACACACACATAAACACACACACAGACACACACATACACACACACACACACACACACACACACACTCAGGAGGGAACGGGAATGAACATGAAAGGAGTGTCAGAGTAGACCTACACCTGTCCAAGATCACCAGGATAAAAACACAAACACTAAAACCATGTTATTCATCCTTTATTAAATAATAATAACAATTAAAAACAACATATCTGTACAAAGTCCACAAACAACAGTTGAGTAATCTGTTACCTGTATAATGCACTGCCATTCACCAGAGCCATTAGGGTACTACTTTTGACCACCGGTGTACTTTGACTAGAGCCCTATGTGCCCTGGTCAAAAGTAGCGCACTAAATAGGGAATAGGGTGGCATTTGGGATGCACACTATGTCTCAGCTCCCTAGAAAAGTCAAATCAGGCCTAGAAAGAGAGCTCCAAGGCACTTGGAAAAGAGTCAACAGAGTCCAATGAAAAAGGGAGCTGGATGCCCCTACCACCTCTAGCCTTCCGCCCTCCTCTGCCCCGCCCCTCCCCTCCCGTCCTCCATCCGTCCATCCCTTCACCCTCCTCCCCCTCCCGTCCTCCATCCCTCCATCCCTTCACCCTCCTCCCTGGAAGCTGAGTTCTCCTCATCCCTCACTCCTTTCAGCACTTCCTAATCAGCCTCCCTCCCTCCCTGCCTCCCTCCCTCCGCTTGGCCCACTGAGGTGCAGTCTTCCTGGGCTGGTTTACAGGGGGAACAGAGGGGGTAGAGTGGCTGGCCTCCAGACAGGGCTGAGCTATGGAGGAGGAGAGACATACAGTCCTCTCTCTTTCTGTTCTCTTTGCTTGAGGCCAAAAAACGATTCTAAAACTCAACCCAGATTTCAGTTATTATTTTTTTTTACTCAACCCTGACACAAAACCATGTCTCTGTTTATGGTTAACCCTAATTTTCATGTAACATTAAAAGAAGAGAACAGAAAAAGTGGAGTGAATATAAAAAAAAAAGCAGAATGTAGAAACTAGCATAAGGTTGGTTCCCCCAAGGCCCCAGTGGTTGTTCTCTGTCTCTCTACTGCAGGATGGATCGATCTGACGCTAGCTTCTCCATGCATGGCTCTCTGTCTCTCTACTGCAGGATGGATCGATCTGACGCTAGCTTCTCCATGCATGGCTCTCTGTCTCTCTACTGCAGGATGGATCGATCTGACGCTAGCTTCTCCATGCATGGCTCTCTGTCTCTCTACTGCAGGATGGATCGATCTGACGCTAGCTTGTCCATGCATGGCTCTCTGTCTCTCTACTGCAGGATGGATCGATCTGACGCTAGCTTCTCCATGCATGGCTCTCTGTCTCTCTACTGCAGGATGGATCGATCTGACGCTAGCTTCTCCATGCATGGCTCTCTGTCTCTCTACTGCAGGATGGATCGATCTGACGCTAGCTTGTCCATGCATGGCTCTCTGTCTCTCTACTGGCAGGATGGATCGATCTGACGCTAGCTTCTCCATGCATGGCTCTCTGTCTCTCTACTGACAGGATGGATCGATCTGACGCTAGCTTCTCCATGCATGGCTCTCTGTCTCTCTACTGCAGGATGGATCGATCTGACGCTAGCTTGTCCATGCATGGCTCTCTGTCTCTCTACTGCAGGATGGATCGATCTGACGCTAGCTTGTCCATGCATGGCCTCGTCTCTCTACTGCAGGATGGATCGATCTGACGCTAGCTTCTCCATGCATGGCTCTCTGTCTCTCTACTGCAGGATGGATCGATCTGACGCTAGCTTGTCCATGCATGGCTCTCTGTCTCTCTACTGCAGGATGGATCGATCTGACGCTAGCTTCTCCATGCATGGCTCTCTGTCTCTCTACTGCAGGATGGTCGATCTGACGCTAGCTCTCCATGCATGGCTCTCTGTCTCTCTACTGCAGGATGGATCGATCTGACGCTAGCTTCTCCATGCATGGCTCTCTGTCTCTCTACTGCAGGATGGATCGATCTGACGCTAGCTTGTCCATGCATGGCTCTCTGTCTCTCTACTGCAGGATGGATCGATCTGACGCTAGCTTCTCCATGCATGGCTCTCTGTCTCTCTACTGCAGGATGGATCGATCTGACGCTAGCTTCTCCATGCATGGCTCTCTGTCTCTCTACTGCAGGATGGATCGATCTGACGCTAGCTTCTCCATGCATGGCTCTCTGTCTCTCTACTGCAGGATGGATCGATCTGACGCTAGCTTCTCCATGCATGGCTCTCTGTCTCTCTACTGCAGGATGGATCGATCTGACGCTAGCTTCTCCATGCATGGCTCTCTTCCAATAACAGTTAGCTTAAGGCTCAATTGTGTGTCCAAGAAAGTGGCTGTTTATCCAGTTCCTATAGTCCTTTCTTTGTTTTGTTTGAGTTCTGTCTTCTTTAAGGATGGAGTTAAATGAGTCTGGAAAGATGAGAGGATTCTCTCTCTCTCTCTCTCTCTCTCTCTCTCTCTCTCTCTCTCTCCTCTCTCTCCCTCTCTCTTCTCTCTCTCTCTCTCCTCTCTCTCTCTCTCTCTCTCTCTCTCTCTCTCTCTCTCTCTCTCTCTCTCTCTCTCTCTTTGTTTCCTTCTCTCTCTCTCAGTAGGAGAGACTTCTTTCTCTTCTCACACTCCTGATCCCTGTGAACTATAGCTCTGTCTCCCTCTCGCTGCAATCCATAGGTTGCAATAAAAACAATCATAATGTTTCACACAGCGTCACACCATGTGTTATAGATCATCATACAGTCAAAAAGCAAAAATACCAAAAGACAATCCTAATTCTTCTAACTTTACGCAACTTAACGACCAATATGTCTCATGTCATGTTAGATAAAGTTTTGTTTTCATTCTGTCTCTTCTTGATGTGTTAAAGGCTGGTAACAATCTGTAATAACAAAAACATCAAATGCTGTAACAGACGAACTGAACTGAACTAAAATGAACTGAACTGAACTAAAGTGAACTGAACTGAGGCGAAAGGCGAAAGGTGAGACTATCGACACACTTAAGTCTACAAATGAGAAGAGAATGTCTACAGGGTGATAAAACTAAAGCTGATCATAACAAAGACAGAGGTTCTTAAACTGAACTAAAACTGTCCACGATACTCTACGCCACTGTTTTCACACAATGCAGGCAGGCGGAGAGCTGTCTGACAAGCTAGAATCAACATTCTAAAAACCTTCCTGGCAATAATTCCACTCATATTCTAACATCCATCATAACCAAAAACAAAATGTATCTTCTTCTTTCTCTTTACAAATCTAGATTCATTTACTCTTCATCTTTTATTTGGGGCATTAGATTGATATGTTTTGATATTGTTCAGCACCCACTGAATGGTCCACTGGCAACACAACAGCTCTGAGAGGTCCGGTCCCAGACGGGTTTGGGTCCAGTCCCAGTCCGCTGCAGTAGGGGTTTAGGGTCCAAGCCCAGACTGACAGTAGAGGTTCTGGTCCAGGCCCAGACTGCTGCGGTCCAGTGGCCGGTACGTGGGGCATCATGGCAGGTAAGTGTGGTTCATTCACGAGCTTTGATTGATCAGGGCCTCTCCTGCAGGCAGAGAAGAGACCCCCGAGGGGGGAAAAGGGTCTAGCGGGGGGTCGCTGTATGACTGTCTCTCTGTTCGTCAAGCTGTAAGTTAAGCACAAGTCCTTAGGGCTTGAAGCACAAGACTTACCGGCGCCTGTAAGCAGCCCTAGGCCTCGGAGCAGCAGCGCTGCTGGTTGATCTTGACCTTGTGTTTGATCCCGTCGTACAGCTCGAAGTTATAGTTCTCCAGCGTGGTGGAGCTCCGTGACGGCAGGCCGCTGTAGTAGCAGGTGCAGTAGAGCAGCAGGCCGCCACACACCGCCCCCAGCAGTACACCCAGGGAGGACATGACGATGATGGTGACCAGGATGGGGTCCAGGGTGTACAGCCACGAGTTGTCCTTCTCAAGGACATGCGTCACGGGCGGGTCCATGGATGGGCCAGGGGTACTCCACTCTGGGAACGGGAAACCTGAAGAGGAGACACAGAAGAGGAACAACCAATCAGATAAAGTCAGATACCTTTTTGACATTAGGTCAGTTCATATATGGGACATGGAAGGTCAAATGTATACTGTTACCTATATACTGTACAGGTCAGTGTAATGTAGTTATATACTGGACAGGTCAGTATAATGTAGTTATGTACTGGACAGGTCAGTATAATATAGTTATATACTGGACAGGTCAGTATAATGTAGTTATGTACTGGACAGGTCAGTACAATGTAGTTATGTACTGGACAGGTCAGTATAATGTAGTTATATACTGGACAGGTCAGTATAATGTAGCTATATACTGGACAGGTCAGTATAATGTAGTTATATACTGGACAGGTCAGTATAATGTAGTTATATACTGGACAGGTCAGTATAATGTAGTTATATACTGGACAGGTCAGTATAATGTAGTTATATACTGGACAGGTCAGTATAATGTAGTTATATGCTGTACAGGTCAGTATAATGTGGTTATATACTGGACAGGTCAGTATAATGTAGTTATATACTGGACAGGTCAGTATAATGTAGTTATATACTGGACAGGTCAGTATAATGTACTTTTTTCCACTGAATTATCCACTGATGTCAGTGAAAAACAGACTCTTATTTGAAATGACGAGCTGCCATAACTTGCTAGTTAGTTCTGTCAGGAATAGGGTCATGGTTCTGTCAGGAATAGGGTCATGTTATATAGTTGTTAGCATGGCTGGTTGATTACAGTGTGTTGTCTTTGGTTTACTTTGGTTGGATCCAATTTGTAAGTGGCTCTGGATAAGAGCGTCTGCTAAATGACGTAAATGTAAATGTAAATAACAGTGTCTCTGTCCCAAATGGCACCCTATTCTGCACATAGTGTACCACTTTTGACCTGGGCACATAGAGGTCTGGTCAAAAGTAGTGTACTATGTATGGAATAGGGTGCCATTTGGGACGCAGGAAGTATGTTAGTTTGGTTGATGACAGTGCGTTTTCTCTTAGTTGGGTGGCTGCTGCTAATACAAGTAATGAATGGAGACACATGAACAAAACCTATTTGCAATTAACTCCAGCGTGTGGTTTATATAGACAGACAGACACACATTTACACACACAAAGTGTCAACCGAGTCTGTTCCGTACTGATGGAGAGAGGGGAGTAGAGAGAGAGAGAGAGAAGAGAGAGAAGAGAGAGAGATAGAGATCGATATAGTAGAGAGACGAGATGATAGAGAGAGTATATATAGAGAGATCATACGACTCTGAGAGAGCGATATATCTCTAGATCTATAGCGTATATCTATTCGAGAGAGAGAGACTCTAATCTTTCCAGAGAGAGAGAGGGAGGGAGGCAGTCCTCTCATCTTTCCAGAGAGACAGAGAGAGAGCGAGAGAGAGAGAGAGAGAGAGAGAGAGAGAGTCCTCTCATCTTTCCAGACTCCTTTAACTCTATCCCTAAAGAAGAAAGAACTCAAGCAAAAACAAAGAAAGGAGTGTCTTACCTCCATTCATATGTTCTCTGCCGTTGAAAAGTGGTTTGTTTCCAGAGTCAACAGGTCTCCAGTCTGTAAAACATACAATAACCCAGTTTATGACGTTTCTATGAGAGAGAACTAGACATTACAATGTGGTGGTGAAAAATTCAACATAGATACAATCTTTGAACACACAGCTTCCATTACAGTATGTGATAATCATCCTGAAACCTTTGAATATTTGCTCACTAACTAAACGAGAAAAAGATCACATTTTTTAAGAGAAACACAAACATTTTGTAGAAAAATATCACTTTATTAGCACATTCCAATAGCACAATATAATATTTCCAAGACCATGAAATTCAACAGGCTAAAATATTCCTTAAATATTTGAAACAGGCTGTGGTGCAGCATGGGTAATGTAGTTAACAGTTAAAGTCGAAGCCCTACATTCACAAAGAGGACTTAGCACGGTGCACACAGTTAAGAGACAAACTCCTCAGGCTCAGTCGTCAGCCTGAAGTCAAGAAAATACATACCCTGACAGAGAAAAGAGTCCTATGATATCAAGATAGTAGTTTCACCAAACATCCGTTACCGGTTTGGTTTTGAATCTTTCACATCGTTTACATTTTTTAAAATCTATGATTCATTGTTTCAAACAGTAGATAAGAACAGTGAGAACAAAACAAAAACAGAAGAGATAAATGGACAGAGGAGCACATCGGTCCTTACAGCACTGTACCTCAGTCTACCCTTCAACAACAGTCTGCTATGGGTCGTTACAGCACTGTACCTCGCTCTACCTTCAACACCAGTCTGCTATGGGTCGTTACAGCACTGTACCTCGCTAAACCCTTCAACAACAGTCTGCTATGGGTCGTTACAGCACTGTACCTCGCTCTATCTTCAACACCAGTCTGCTATGGGTCGTTACAGCACTGTACCTCGCTCTACCTTCAACACCAGTCTGCTATGGGTCGTTACAGCACTGTACCTCGCTATACCCTTCAACAACAGTCTGCTATGGGTCGTTACAGCACTGTACCTCGCTCTACCTTCAACACCAGTCTGCTATGGGTCGTTACAGCACTGTACCTCGCTATACCCTTCAACACCAGTCTGCTATGGGTCGTTACAGCACTGTACCTCGCTATACCCTTCAACACCAGTCTGCTATGGGTCGTTACAGCACTATACCTCGCTATACCCTTCAACACCAGTCTGGTATGGGTCGTTACAGCACTGTACCTCGCTCTACCCTTCAACACCAGTCTGGTATGGGTCGTTCCAGCACTGTACCTCGCTAAACCCTTCAACACCAGTCTGGTATGGGTCGTTACAGCACTGTACCTCGCTCTACCCTTCAACACCAGTCTGGTATGGGTCGTTACAGCACTGTACCTCGCTAAACCCTTCAACACCAGTCTGGTATGGGTTGTTACAGCACTGTACCTCGCTCTACCCTTCAACACCAGTCTGGTATGGGTCGTTACAGCACTGTACCTCGCTAAACCCTTCAACACCAGTCTGCTATGGGTCGTTACAGCACTGTACCTCGCTAAACCCTTCAACACCAGTCTGCTATGGGTCGTTACAGCACTGTACCTCGCTATACCCTTCAACACCAGTCTGCTATGGGTCGTTACAGCACTGTACCTCGCTCTACCCTTCAACACCAGTCTGCTATGGGTCGTTACAGCACTGTACCTCGCTAATCCCTTCAACACCAGTCTGCTATGGGTCGTTACAGCACTGTACCTCGCTATACCCTTCAACACCAGTCTGCTATGGGTCGTTACAGCACTGTACCTCGCTCTACCCTTCAACACCAGTCTGCTATGGGTCCTTACAGCACTGTACCTCGCTCTACCCTTCAACACCAGTCTGCTATGGGTCGTTACAGCACTGTACCTCGCTATACCCTTCAACACCAGTCTGCTATGGGTCGTTACAGCACTGTACCTCGCTAAACCCTTCAACACCAGTCTGCTATGGGTCGTTACAGCACTGTACCTCGCTAAACCCTTCAACACCAGTCTGCTATGGGTCGTTTCAGCACTGTACCTCGCTCTACCCTTCAACACCAGTCTGCTATGGGTCGTTACAGCACTGTACCTCGCTAAACCCTTCAACACCAGTCTGGTATGGGTCGTTACAGCACTGTACCTCGCTATACCCTTCAACACCAGTCTGGTATGGGTCGTTACAGCACTGTACCTCGCTATACCCTTCAACACCAGTCTGCTATGGGTCGTTACAGCACTGTACCTCGCTAAACCCGTCAACACCAGTCTGCTATGGGTCGTTACAGCACTGTACCTCGCTAAACCCGTCAACACCATTCTGGTATGGGTCGTTACAGCACTGTACCTCGCTCTACCCTTCAACACCAGTCTGCTATGGGTCGTTACAGCACTGTACCTCGCTATACCCTTCAACACCAGTCTGCTATGGGTCGTTACAGCACTGTACCTCGCTATACCCTTCAACACCAGTCTGCTATGGGTCGTTACAGCACTGTACCTCGCTAAACCCGTCAACACCATTCTGGTATGGGTCGTTACAGCACTGTACCTCGCTCTACCCTTCAACACCATTCTGGTATGGGTCGTTACATCACCCTAAAACTCCCCCTGTCTACTTCCCTACTTAGTGGTAGAAGAATGAGATAGTTATACTCAGGCAGAGACATAGACGGCTGCTTGGCACCATATGGTCTGTTCCCGTGGGCCCAAGGACCCCTCTGAGTGCTTTAGCTCATTAATATTACTTTGAGGAGGGGCATCCCAAATGATATTACTTTGAGGAGTGGCATCCCAAATGATATTTTGATCAGGGCCTGATAGTGTAGGCCTCCTGTAGCTCAGTTGGTAGAGCATGGCGCTTGCAACACCAGGGTTGTAGGTTCGATTCCCACGGGGGGGCAGAATGAAAAATGTACGCACTCACTAACTGTAAGTCGCTCTGGATAAGAGCGTCTGATAAATGACTAAAATGTTGTTGTTTTTTAATATAAAAGTGCACTATATCGGTTACTGGGTGCCATTTGGGAGGCAACCAAAGCAACTCCGAAAGAAGTGCAGACTTAATAAATATGATCAGGTCCATTAACTAATTAGAAATATTAAAATACTTTAAACAAATGTCAGAGAAGGAAGGGAAGCAGGCAGCCATGGCTGATTTAATAGCACTGTGACAACATGCCAATTTCTTTCTCTTCAAATATCCAAAGTTAGCGAAAAATAAATAAAAAAAACTGCTTCAGTGGCAGTTCATAAATAAAACACATGTAGATATATTAAATAAAGTAATTGATTAAAACTGCGAGGGCAGCAAGCTTTGAGCTGTGTGGATATATAGATCACAGGAGTATGCTGCAATGGAGAGCTGGCTGGGACAAATCAAACAGCTGTACAACATAATTACAATGGGCAAAATGTATGCACTGTATTTCACATGAGATGGGACCCAAGAACACGGTTGTGTTATAGAGTGGAACATGAGATGGGACCCAACAACATGGTTGTGTTATAGAGTGGAACATGAGATGGGACCCAACAACATGGTTGGGTTATAGAGTGGAACATGAGATGGGACCCAACAACATGGTTGGGTTATAGAGTGGAACATGAGATGGGACCCAACAACATGGTTGTGTTATAGAGTGGAACATGAGATGGGACCCAACAACATGGTTGGGTTATAGAGTGGAACATGAGATGGGACCCAACAACACGGTTGGGTTATAGAGTGGAACATGAGATGGGACCCAACAACATGGTTGTGTTATAGAGTGGAACATGAGATGGGACCCAACAACATGGTTGGGTTATAGAGTGGAACATGAGATGGGACCCAACAACATGGTTGTGTTATAGAGTATGAGATGGGACCCAACAACATGGTTGTGTTATAGAGTGGAACATGAGATGGGACCCAACAACATGGTTGTGTTATAGAGTGGAACATGAGATGGGACCCAACAACATGGTTGGGTTATAGAGTAAAAAGCAATGAACCATTAGTATGAAATCCAAGATGTCCATCTAGCTAGTGTTCTGTGAATACCATGCCAATCATTGTCCAATTAGTCTACAGTTCGAGAGTGCTCCGTCCATTACACTGGGCCTGCTGGGCTGGGTCAGATGGTCTCTCTCCCTAGGATTTACTAGAAGTTTCTAGACCAAGACATTAGGATTTACTAGAAGTTTCTAGACCAATACATTAGGATTTACTAGAAGTTTCTAGACCAACATATTAGGATTTACTAGAGGTTTCTAGACTAAGACATTAGGATTTACTAGAGGTTTCTAAATCAACACATTAGGATTTACTCACTCTCTCATTTGGTAGGTTTAAAAAGAAAAACAGTAGGATCTGTAATTTAGTAGGAGAATGTCCTTTGACAGTGGGAAGGAGTTAGATCTAATGAGATGGCAGGTATCTCAGATTAGCGACAGTGCAATAGAAATGTAATGATAATTTCAGTTTGAGCTGACATACAGTATGCAGTGCTTACCATGAATGCAGTCTCCGCTAACAAGGAAACATTACCTTTAAATTTAAATCACGCCGCAACGCTGAACTTCCGCGATACGGATTGAATTAAGCCCTAGTTTAAGGTCTCTATGCTCTATTTGATTTATTACCAATGGATCTCTATACTCTATTTGATTTATTACCAATGGATCTCTATACTCTATTTGATTTATTAGCTTTAGGTTTCAATAAGGAAAATGGCCTGTCACAGAGGGATTGGAGGTAAAGCCAGTTGCACCAAACCACCTGGCAGGTAACCCACAGAATGAGTAACATGACTATATATGGTCATACAGCTGCCTTGATCCCAGCAATGCAATGTAACATTAAAAAACAGTGTAACACTAGAACGCAAGACGTTAAGCTAAAAATCAGAAGTGACATTTTGATAGGGATAACAAATTAACTTCAACATTCCATGTCTCTAAAATGGACCAACTGTTGTCCTCGAGACTTGAAATGGATTCTTAGGACAAGAAACAACTCCAGCACATTCAGTGTGTCTATGAATGATGTAGTACTTCTGTCTCCTATAACACTATCACGGCTCTGTGGTACTTCTGTCTCCTATAACACTATCACGGCTCTGTAGTACTTCTGTCTCCTATAACACTATCACGGCTCTGTGGTACTTCTGTCTCCTTTAACACTATCACAGCTCTGTAGTACTTCTGTCTCCTATAACACTATCACAGCTCTGTAGTACTTCTGTCTCCTATAACACTATCACGGCTCTGTGGTACTTCTGTCTCCTATAACACTATCACAGCCCCGTAGTACTTCTGTCTCCTATAACACTATCACGGCTCTGTAGTACTTCTGTCTCCTATAACCCTATCACAGCTCTGTGGTACTTCTGTCTCCTATAACACTATCACGGCTCTATCATACAGCTCCATTACACTCTGTTGAGAAATCTCAGGGACTAGAGGTATGTTCAATAACTCAACAACACGGTTGAGGTACGTTCAATAACTCAACTACAGAACAACAACCCAGTTCCAACAACATGCTTATACTTTATCTCAAGTCCTATTAAAACACACCCTCTCATCAACATGTAAAATATCAACACAGCGGGCAAAGCTGGTAAAGAGGACACAATTTGACCAGCTTTGCCCGCCGAGAACAACACAACAATTGATTAAAAAAACGAATGAACAAATGTAAAACAGTCATGTAAAAGAGTAGAGCGAGGACGATGTGATGTGATTAGTAAAAGAGGTACATTTGTCACTCTGACGAGCCCTGTACCCTCCCAGCGTTAAGGTATGTCATGAGAATGGAGGGATGGAGGGTGTCTGACTGTCTCAGAGGGTATAATCCATCTCAGAGGGTATAGGCTGTCTAAGGCAGCTTCAGAAGACTGTTGCATATAGTAAGAAAACAAATATTGTCTCCATTGATAGGTGTGCCAATGCAGTTAGTACAGGATTGTCTCGATTGCTTCAGTCCTTCATAAAGGAAATAAAACATTAGTTTATAATAATATATATAATCAGACACAAGCAAGTCCATCATCCAAGCAAACTGAAACATGGACCAGAGTTCTCTCCACAGTCAGGAGGAAGGTCAAACAAAATAGAAATATGTCATACCGACATACCTCCCTCTCCCCTGATTCCTTCTTCAAGAGCAGCAGATCTCTGTTGTATGCTAGAGAGCAAAGCATGCAGATCTTCTCTATGATTTCTGTATCTATGGTTGGGAAGCGATAAGATAATAAGCGAGAGATCTAAGATAGGACGAAAGAGAAGAGGGATAAGAAGGGTATCATAGATAGTGTGAGATAGGAGAATGAGTATTAGAGAGATATATATGATAGATAAAGATTAGATATAGAAGAGAAATGATACTAAGTAGTAGATGACTTCTACGTCTAGAGAGAAGAATTAGGAGCTGAGTAGCTAGAGTGTTATAGAGGAATGCTGAAAGGAAGAGCATCATCTATATATCTCTATGTCGGATAGTCTCAGGTCTGTATGACTCCTCTGTCTCTCTACTTCATCTCTATTCTCTCGTATATAGTCTCTCGTATCTCTATCGAAGATAATATATCTATCTCTCGCTATCTTATAGTCACTCTGTTCTCTCCTGTCTACTCCTCGCTGCTCTCTCATCTCTCTCTCTCTCTCTCCTCTCTCTACCTGTCTCTCTCTCTCTCTTCTCCTTCTCTCTCTCTTCTCTCTCTTGCTTTCTCCCCACTGATTAAGGCCCGTCCCAAATGGCCCATATTCCCTATATAGTTCACCTCTTTGACAGGGCCCATGGTGCACTATATAGGCATGAGGGTGCCAATTGAGACGTACACTCATATTCCGAATCCCATCTTTCCCAGAAACCCTTTGGAGGAGTCGGGCTGCCGCTAAGGGTTCTGGCTGGATGTTCTGGACGTAAACAAGCTCAATGAAACAGGAAGCACATTATCACAGCGAACCCTTCCTCGTCCTGTCTTAAAGCCACACAGCAGCAGCTCCGCTAGGAGAGAGGCTAAAGGGAAACCAACGATATCATCCACAGCTGCACCTTTTCTGCACCTTTTCTGCACCTTTTCTGCACCTTTTTGCATTCCTTCACAGAGGCAGCATCATAAGCCTGTAGCATCATCAGCCTGCTGAAGCCGTTTCTGCACCTTTTTTTTGCTCGTAATGTTTTTTTCTTTTCTTCAGAGACAGCAGATTCCAAACAGTCAGACCAGATCGTTCATTCACGACATCATCTGAGGGTGTCTGTAGATATCTGAGGGCAGGTGTGTGTCTGGTTCAGTCTGCCCTGCCCTGTCACAGTACTGTCTCTCTCAGTGTGTCTGTTGAACCTGTCTCCCTGTCTGTCTCCCTGTCTGTCTGTCTCTGTGTCAAACATAGTCAGCACCGGGAGCTCCGATGCTCGTCCTCCTTCTCCAGCCTGACAGACAGCATGGGCTCTATTGGAGGGGCGGAGGGTCCTGCCAGCCCCAGCCCAGACAGAGGGCCTCCGTTGGGGTAGTGGGCTGACATAACGCCCCCAGGCCCGGGGTAGTGGTTGTGGTTAGGCCCGGGGCCGTAGTGGCTGCTGTGGAAGTGGGTACTCTGGTAGGACACTGAGTGCTGGCTGTTCTTCTTGGCCGCTAGTCGGTAGCGGTGGCAGCAGAGAACCGTGACCAGAGTGAATGAAGCCAGGAGTAACAGGGCCCCAACGCCAGCCATTACATAATACCAGTAGGGGGGGATGGGCTGCACTGACACCTCTGTGTCTACTGTGGGCTCCCTGGCACCAGGAAGAGCTCCCCCTGGTGGTAGACAGAGACACAGAGAGTTGGCTTGGGAGGTAGAGATGAAGGGCAGGACAGGCATGCAGCAGAGTGCAGACCCTTCTGTCTTTTAACAGGCCGCACTATATAGATTTATTTATTTTGTGTCTTTTACAAAACAAAACAGACATAATGCTGAACATAGACAAGCAGAGGCTCATGCTGATGGCATTGCTGGGGTTGGATCTTTGATTGGTAAAATGCATTGCAAAGTCAGTTTTATGCAGCTATAATTTTGGAGATGATCAATCGTTCATTGTGGGGAGCGTCGTGCAGGTTTTTTTAACGGCAGATTCGGACTATGACATAGCCTGAGAAAGAGTGAATCCATGATATAGCCTGCAATAAATGCTTGTTTGGTCATTTCAACATATTTTATTATGACCTTGGTGTAAAAAAACTGACATGTACCAATACTGAATTCAAACAAAGAAAATCTGGCTACTCAGTTCAAACAACCTCTTTCAGGTGTTATCATAGATCATAGCTTTGATTTGAGTGATTCCAGGTGTTATCGTAGATCATATCTTTGATTTGAGGTCTTTCAAGTTTTACCATAGATCATAGCTTTGATTTGAGGGATTACAGGTGTTACCATAGATCATAGCTTTGATTTGAGGTCTTTCAGGTGTTATCATAGCTTTGATTTGAGGTCTTTCAGGTGTTATCATAGCTTAGATTTGAGGTCTTTCAGGTGTAATCATTGATCATAGCTTTGATTTGAGGTCTTTCAGGTGTTATCATAGATCATAGCTTTGATTTGAGGTCTTTCAGGTGTTATCATTGATCATAGCTTTGATTTGAGGTCTTTCAGGTGTTATCATAGATCATAGCTTGATTTTAGGTATTTCAGATGTTATCATGCTTCGATTTGAGGTCTTTCAGGTGTCATCATTGATCATAGCTTTAATTTGAGGTCTTTCAGCTTTTATCATAGCTTTGATTTGAGGTCTTACAAGTTTTATCACAGATCATAGCTTTGATTTGAGGTCTTTCCGCTTTTATCATAGCTTTGATTTGAGGTCTTACAGGTTTTATCACAGATCATAGCTTTAATTTGAGGTCTTTCAGGTGATATCATAGATCATAGCTATGATTTGAGGTCTTTCAGGTGTTATAATAGATCATAGCTTTAATTTGAGGTCTTTCAGGTGTTATCATAGCTTTGATTTGAGGTCTTTCAGGTGTTATCATAGCTTTGATTTGAGGTCTTTCAGGTGTTATCATAGCTTTAATTTGAGGTCTTTCAGGTGTTATCATAGCTTTGATTTGAGGTCTTTCAGGTGTTATCATAGATCATAGCTTGATTTTAGGTCTTTCAGATGTTATCATGCTTCGATTTGAGGTCTTTCAGGTGTCATCATTGATCATAGCTTTGATTTGAGGTCTTTCAGCTTTTATCATAGCTTTGATTTGAGGTCTTACAAGTTTTATCACAGATCATAGCTTTGATTTGAGGTCTTTCCGCTTTTATCATAGCTTTGATTTGAGGTCTACAGGTTTTATCACAGATCATAGCTTTAATTTGAGGTCTTTCAGGGGTGATATCATAGATCATGCTATGATTTGAGTCTTTCAGGTGTTATAATAGATCATGATTTAATTTGAGGTCTTTCAGGTGTTATCATAGCTTTGATTTGAGGTCTTTCAGGTGTTTATCATAGCTTTGATTTGAGGTCTTTTCAGGTGTTATCATAGCTTTAATTTGAGGTCTTTCAGGTGTTATCATAGCTTTGATTTGAGGTCTTTCAGGTGTTATCATAGATCATAGCTTGATTTTTAGGTCTTCAGCTTTTATCATAGCTTTGATTTGAGGTCTTACAGGTTTTATCACAGATCATAGCTTAATTTGAGGTCTTTCAGGTGAATCATAGATCATAGCTATGATTTGAGGTCTTTCAGGTGTTATAAATAGATCATAGCTTTAATTGAGGTCTTTCAGGTGTTATCATAGCTTGATTTTAGGTCTTTCGGTGTTATCATAGCTTTGATTTAGGTCTTTCAGGTGTTATCATAGCTTTGATTTGAGGTATTTCAGGTTTTATCATAGTTTAAATTTTGGGTCTTCAGAGGGTTTCTTGCTTCGATTTTTAGGGCTTTCAGGTGTCCCATTGATTTAGCTTCTTTTGGGGGTTTTTCAGTTTTTATTAGCTTTGTTGAGGTCTTTCGGGTTTTACCCCGTCATAGTTTTGATTGAGGTTTTTAAGTTTTTAATCATAGCTTTGATTTGAGGTCTTCAGGTTTTTTATCATAGATTTAGTTTAAATTTTGGGGTTTTTCCCGAGGGTTATCATTGCTTCGTTTGGGGGGCCCCTTTCAAGGGTCATCATGATCATAGTTTTCTATTTGAGGTCTTGCTTTTATCATGTTTTTGTTTTGGGGGGGTTTTACGGGTTTTTTATCACGTTTCTAGTTTTAAATTTTAGGTTTTTTCAGGGGGTTTATCAAATCATAGTATGTTTTAGGTTTTTTGGGTGTTATAAAGACATAGTTTTAATTTGATTTTTCAGGTTTTTATAAATAGCTTTGATTTTTTGGAGGTCTTTCAGGTGTTATCATAGCTTTGATTTGAGGTCTTTCAGGTGTTATCATAGATCATAGCTTGATTTTAGGTCTTTCAGCTTTTATCATAGCTTTGATTTGAGGTCTTACAGGTTTTATCACAGATCATAGCTTTAATTTGAGGTCTTTCAGGTGATATCATAGATCATAGCTTTAATTTGAGGTCTTTCAGGTGTTATCATAGCTTTGATTTTAGGTCTTTCAGGTGTTATCATAGCTTTGATTTGAGGTCTTTCAGGTGTTATCATAGCTTTGATTTGAGGTATTTCAGGTGTTATCATAGCTTGATTTTAGGTCTTTCAGATGTTATCATTGCTTCGATATTAGGTCTTTCAGGTGTCATCATTGATCATAGCTTCTATTTGAGGTCTTTCAGCTTTTATCATAGCTTTGATTTGAGGTCTTTCAGGTTTTATCACCGATCATAGCTTTGATTTGAGGTCTTTCAGCTTTTATCATAGCTTTGATTTGAGGTCTTTCAGGTGTTATCATAGATCATAGCTTGATTTTAGGTCTTTTAGATGTTATCATTGCTTCGATTTGAGGTCTTTCAAGTGTCATCATTGATCATAGCTTCTATTTGAGGTCTTTCAGCTTTTATCATAGCTTTGATTTGAGGTCTTACAGGTTTTATCACAGATCATAGCTTTAATTTTAGGTCTTTCAGGTGATATCATAGATCATAGCTATGATTTGAGGTCTTTTAGGTGTTATAATAGATCATAGCTTTAATTTGAGGTCTTTCAGGTGTTATCATAGCTTTGATGTGAGGTCTTTCAGGTGTTATCATAGCTTTAATTTGAGGTCTTTCAGGTGTTATCATAGCTTTGATTTGAGGTCTTTCAGGTGTTATCATACATCATAGCTTTGTTTTGAGGTCTTTCAGATGTTTTCATAGCTTTGATTTGAGGTCTTTCAGGTGTTATAATAGATCATAGCTTTAATTTGAGGTCTTTCAGGTGTTATCATAGCTTTGATTTGAGGTCTTTCAGGTGTTATCATAGCTTTGATTTGAGGTCTTTCAGGTGTTATCATAGCTTTAATTTGAGGTCTTTCAGGTGTTATCATAGCTTTGATTTGAGGTCTTTCAGGTGTTATCATAGATCATAGCTTGATTTTAGGTCTTTCAGGTGTTATCATTGCTTCGATTTGAGGTCTTTCAGGTGTCATCATTGATCATAGCTTTGATTTTAGGTCTTTCTGCTTTTATCATAGCTTTGATTTGAGGTCTTACAGGTTTTTATCACCGATCATAGCTTTGATTTGAGGTCTTTTAGCTTTTATCATAGCTTTGATTTGAGGTCTTACAGGTTTTATTACAGATCATAGCTTTAATTTGAGGTCTTTCAGGTGATATCATAGATCATAGCTATGTTTTGAGGTCTTTCAGGTGTTATAATAGATCATATCTTTAATTTGAGGTCTTTCAGGTGTTATCATAGCTTTGATTTGAGGTCTTTCAGGTGTTATCATAGCTTTAATTTGAGGTCTTTCAGGTGATATCATAGCTTTGATTTGAGGTCTTTCAGGTGTTATCATACATCATAGCTTTGTTTTGAGGTCTTTCAGATGTTTTCATAGCTTTGATTTGAGGTCTTTCAGGTGTTATCATACATCATAGCTTTGATTTGAGGTCTTTCAGATGTTTTCATAGCTTTGATTGTAGGTCTTTCAGGTGTTATCGTACACCATAGCTTTGAGTTGAGATCTTTCAGGTTTTATCATTGTTCATAGCTTTGATTTGAGGTCTTTCAGGTGTTATCATCGATCATAGCTTTGATTTTAGGTCTTTCAGGTGTTATCATAGATCATAGGTTTGATTTGAAAGCTCTAGTCTGAGAGGGAGATAGTGTGCTGTTTGAATCTAAGATTGTCCACCTTAGAGAGCCAGATTTCCAGGACCATAGTTGACCTCTGCTCACCTCTGCTGTCTGCCTAACTGAAAGACTAGAAAGAGAGGAGGGGGATAGTTAGCTCTACTGGGAGAGAGAGGAGAAGGATAGTTAGCTCTACTGGGAGAGAGAGGATGGGGATAGTTAGCTCTACTGGGAGAGAGAGGAGGGGGATAGTTAGCTCTACTGGGAGAGAGGAGGGGGATAGTTAGCTCTACTGGGAGAGAGAGGAGGGGGGATAGTTAGCTCTACTGGGAGAGAGAGGAGGGGGATAGTTAGCTCTAGTGGGAGAGAGAGGAGGGGGATAGTTAGCTCTACTGGGAGAGAGAGGAGGGGGGATAGTTAGCTCTACTGGGAGAGAGAGGAGGGGGATAGTTAGCTCTACTGGGAGAGAGAGGAGGGGGATAGTTAGCTCTACTGGGAGAGAGAGGAGGGGGATAGTTAGCTCTACTGGAGAGAGAGGAGGGGGATAGTTAGCTCTACTGGGAGAGAGAGGAGGGGGATAGTTAGCTCTACTGGGAGAGAGGAGGGGGATAGTTAGCTCTACTGGGAACGAGAGGAGGGGGATAGTTAGCTCTACTGGGAGAGAGGAGGGGGATAGTTAGCTCTACTGGGAGAGAGAGGAGGGGGATAGTTAGCTCTACTGGGAGAGAGAGGAGGGGGATAGTTAGCTCTACTGGGAGAGAGAGGAGGGGGATAGTTAGCTCTACTGGGAACGAGAGGAGGGGGATAGTTAGCTCTACTGGGAGAGAGAGGAGGGGATAGTTAGCTCTACTGGGAACGAGAGGAGGGGGATAGTTAGCTCTACTGGGAGGGAGAGGAGGGGGATAGTTAGCTCTACTGGGAGAGAGGAGGGGGATAGTTAGCTCTACTGGGAGAGAGAGGAGGGGGATAGTTAGCTCTACTGGGAGAGAGAGGAGGGGGATAGTTAGCTCTACTGGGAGAGAGAGGAGGGGGATAGTTAGCTCTACTGGGAGAGAGAGGAGGGGGATAGTTAGCTCTACTGGGAGAGAGAGGAGGGGGATAGTTAGCTCTACTGGGAGAGAGAGGAGGGGGATAGTTAGCTCTACTGGGAGAGAGAGGAGGGGGATAGTTAGCTCTACTGGGAGAGAGAGGAGGGGGATAGTTAGCTCTACTGGGAGAGAGAGGAGGGGATAGTTAGCTCTACGGGGGAGAGAGAGGAGGGGGATAGTTAGCTCTATTGGGAGGGGAGAGGGGGATAGTTAGCTCTACGGGAGAGAGAGGAGGGGTGATAGTTAGCTCTACTGGGAGAGGAGGAGGGGGATAGTTAGCTCTACTGGGGAGAGGGGGAGGGGAATCGTTGCTTACTGGGAGAGAGAGGAGGGGGATAGTTAGCTTTTACTGGGAGAGGAGGAGGGGGATATTGCTCTACTGGGAGAGGAGGAGGGGGATAGTTAGCTCTACGGGAGGAGAGGAGGGGATGTTAGCTCTACTGGGAGGGAGAGGAGGGGGATAGTTAGCTCTACTGGGAGAGAGAGGAGGGGGATGTTAGCTTACTGGGAGAGAGGGGAGGGGGTAGTTAGCTCTACTGGGAGAGAGGGGAAGGGATAGTTGCTCTACTGGGAGAGAGAGGAGGGGGGATAGTTAGCTCTACTGGGAGAGGAGGGGGGGTGTTTAGTTTAAACTGGGAGAGAGAGGAGGGGGATAGTTAGCTCTACTGGGAACGAGAGGAGGAAGATCGTTCTGGGAGTTAATTCTGAGTGGTCATTTTCAGAAAGGGTTTTTCCCCCGTTCTGTTTTCTTACATGCATGGTTGTCTGCCAGTCTCGTCTGCCTCAAGCCAAACATCTCCATAGAAACCACCCCAACACCCCGACAGCCAAACATCTCCATAGAAACCACCACAACATCCCGACAGCCAAACACACAGGTCCAGAGCGTCCATCTCTCACTCATCCACCCACCACAAAGTAGCACAGAGGATGCATCCCAAATTGCACCCCGTTCCCTATGGAATGCACTGCTTTTGACCCGAGCCCTGTTGGCCAAAAGTAATAGGGTACCATTTGTGACTAAACAAATAGAGTATAGTAGAGTATAGTAGAGTAGAGTACAGTAGAGTAGAGTACAGTATAGTACAGTATAGTTCAGTATAGTATAGTAGAGTAGTGTTCAGTAGAGTATGGTATAGTATAGTACAGTAGAGTACAGTATAGTTCAGTAGAGTATAGTAGAGTAGTGTTCAGTAGAGTATGGTATAGTATAGTAGAGTACAGTATAATAGAGTAAGCAGCTGAGAGAGACTCCATGTATGGTGCTGAATTCAGACCCATGCTGCATCACAAATGGCATCCTATTGCCCTGTGGGCTCTAATCAAAAGTAGTGCACTCTATAGGGAATAGTGTAGTGTTCAGTAGAGTATATTAGAGTATATTAGAGTAGAGTAGAGTAGAGTAGAGTAGAGAACAGTACAGTACAGCACAGCAGAGTACAGTAGAGTACATTAGAGTAGACTAGAGTAGAGTAGAGTTCAGTAGAGTTCAGTAGAGTAGAGTACAGTACAGTTGAGTAGAGTAGAGTAGAGTAGAGTACATTTCAGTAGAGTATAGTAGAGTTCAGTAGAGTAGTGTAGTGTTCAGTATAGTATAGTATAGTTGAGTACAGTATATTAGAGTATAGTAGAGTAGTGTTCAGTAGAGTATAGTAGAGTATAGTACAGTAGAGTACAGTAGAGTACATTATAGTAGAGTCGAGTAGTCTTCAGTAGAGTACAGTAGAGTTCAGTAGAGTAGTGTAGTGTTCAGTATAGTATAGTATAGTTGAGTACAGTATATTAGAGTATAGTAGAGTAGTGTTCAGTAGAGTATAGTAGAGTATAGTACAGTAGAGTACAGTAGAGTACATTATAGTAGAGTCGAGTAGTCTTCAGTAGAGTACAGTAGAGTTCAGTAGAGTAGAGTTCAGTAGAGTAGAGTTCAGTAGAGTAGTGTAGTGTTCAGTATAGTATAGTATAGTTGAGTACAGTATATTAGAGTATAGTAGAGTAGTGTTCAGTAGAGTATGGTAGAGTAGCGTTCAGTACAGTTCAGTAGAGTACAGTAGAGTTCAGTAGAGTAGAGTATAGTAGAGTACAGTAGAGTAGAGTAGAGTATGGTATAGTATAGTAGAGTAGAGTATGGTATAGTATAGTAAGAGTAAGTAAGTTC
>LR778256.1:60355748-60420810 GCA_902810595.1 Coregonus sp. 'balchen'
GAATCCGAAATCCTGACGAACCATCAGGCAAAGCGTCAATACAGGACTAAGATCGAATCGTACTACACCGGTTCTGACGCTCGTCGGATGTGGCAGGGCTTGCAAACTATTACAGACTACAAAGGAAAGCACAGCCGCGAGCTGCCCAGTGACATGAGCCTACCAGACAAGCTAAATTACTTCTATGCTCGCTTCGAGGCAAGTACCACTGAAACATGCATGAGAGCATCAGCTGTTCCGGACGACTGTGTGATCACGCTCTCCGTAGCCGATGTGAGTAAGACCTTTAAACAGGTCAACATTCACAAGGCCGCAGGGTCAAACGGATTACCAGGACGTGTACTCCGAGCATGTGCTCACCAACTGGCAAGTGTCTTCACTGACATTTTCAACCTCTCCCTGTCTGAGTCTGTAATACCAATATGTTCCAAGCAGACCACCATAGTCCCTGTGCCCAAGAACACTAAGGTAACCTACCTAAATGACTACCAACCCGTAGCACTCACGTCTGTAGCCATGAAGTGCTTTGAAAGGCTGGTCATGGCTCACATCAACACCATTATCCCAGAAACCCTAGACCCACTCCAATTTGCATACCGCCCCAACAGATCCACAGATGATGCAATCTCTATTGCGCTCCACACTGCCCTTTCACACCTGGACAAAAGGAACACCTATGTGAGAATGCTATTCATTGACTACAGCTCAGCGTTCAACACCATATTGCCCTCAAAGCTCATTACTAAGCTAAGGACCCTGGGACTAAACACCTCCCTCTGCAACTGGATCCTGGACTTCCTGATGGGCCACCCCCAGGTGGTAAGGGTAGGCAACAACACATCCGCCACGCTGATCCTCAACACGTGGGCCACTCAGGGGTGCGTGCTCAGTCCCCTCCTGTACTCCCTGTTCATTCATGACTGCATGGCCAGGCACGACTCCAACACCATCATTAAG
This sequence comes from Coregonus sp. 'balchen', assembly GCA_902810595.1. Taxonomy (NCBI): domain Eukaryota; kingdom Metazoa; phylum Chordata; class Actinopteri; order Salmoniformes; family Salmonidae; genus Coregonus; species Coregonus sp. 'balchen'. Next base: position 60,356,706 of record LR778256.1, read on the forward strand.
TTTGCCAATGACACAACAGTGGTAGGCCTGATCACCGACAACGACGAGACAGCCTATAGGGAGGAGGTCAGAGACCTGGCCGTGTGGTGCCAGGATAACAACCTCTCCCTCAACGTGATCAAGACAAAGGAGATGATTGTGGACTACAGGAAAAAGAAGAGGACCGAGCATTCTCATCGACGGGGCTGTAGTGGAACAGGTTGAGAGCTTGGTCCAAGCTAACATGGTCCAAGCACACCAAGACAGTCGTGAAGATGGCACAACAAAACCTATTCCCCCTCAGGAGACTGAAAAGATTTGGCATGGGTCTTCAGATCCTCAAAAGGTTCTACAGCTGCACCACCGAGAGCACCCTGACTGGTTGCATCACTGCCTGGTATGGCAACTGCTCGGCCTCCGACCGCAAGGCACTACAGAGGGTAGTGCGTACGGCCCAGTACATCACTGGGACCAAGCTTCCTGCCATCCAGGACCTCTATTCCAGGCGGTGTCAGAGGAAGGCCCTAAAGCTTGTAGCGTCATACCCAAGAATCGCTGCCAAAGGTGCTTCAGCAAAGTACTGAGTAATGGGTCTGAATATTTATGTAAATTTGATATTTGTAATTTGTAATACATTTGCTAAAATTTCTAAATGTATGGGGTATTGTGTGTAGATTGTTGAGGGAAGAAAACAATTGAATCCATTTCAAAATAAGGCTGTAACATAACAAAATGTGGAAAAAGTAAAGGGGTCTGAATACTTTCTGAATGCACCGTATACATACAGTAACAGTCAAAAGATTGGACACATCTACTCATTCCAGGGTTTTTCTTTATTTTTTTACTATTTTCTACATTGTAGAATAATAGTGAAGACATCAAAACTATGAAATAACACATATGGAATCATGTAGTAACCAAAAAAGTGTTAAACAAATCTAAATATATTTTAGATTTTAGATTCTTCAAAGTAGCCACCTTTTGCCTTGATGACAGCTTTGCACACTCTTGGCATTCTCTCAACCAGCTTCCGGAGGTAGTCACCTGCTTCTCTGTCTCTGAGCTGCTGCCAGTACTGAAGACCAGCAACACTTCCCTTCCTGTACCTTCACCATCAAACCTCACCTCATCCACGGTGCCATGGCTCAGCCCCCCTCTGGCTGGTCAGTGGTGTTAGCTCAATCTGTTGTAATGAACAAAGATTCTGCAGTTAAGCAAATGACTGGTGGAAGACATGACACTTCACCAGTTCATTAAGTCTCCGTTTTATTTCATCAGTCGAATGTGTATATTTTTTTGAATGTCTTTGTTAATGTCATTTCATGTAATTCACTTATCATCTCTCCAAATGTACTGTGTGCACTTGTGTGCTTGTGAGCGCGCGCGTGCAACAGAGACATGGCTCCCCCTGCTGTCAGTTCGAGGCATAGCGGCCGTTGTTGTTGCAGCCCTTTCCTACCTCCTTCAGCTTAGTGGTGGTGTACCTGCTAACGGCCCGGCTCCTGGTAGCCCCCTCCCCGCCGCTGCAGCCTGTAGCGGGGGCTGGGCAGTGTGGTGGCTGGCCTGATGGGTGCGCCACTGGGGCTCAGCAGTGTCCCCAACACCTGTACTCTCGGGCTCAGCCAGGTACTGATGATGATGTAATGTGACCTTTAGGGTCGGTCTTAAGCCCTGTCTATACCTGGTGCTAACATGTGTCCTTTCTGGGATTTTTTTTTTGGGGGGGCCACATAAGTCTAAGCTGATAGTTCAATAATAATCATATCAAGTATGTAGAAAATATAATGGACATATATATTTTTAAAACATGTCATCTTTCGAGAACTAACAATCACCAAAATAAAAGCTAAACAGTAAAATATAAAAATATATGATTTTAACTGTATTGATTTTGTTATTAAGTTTGAGCAAAAGAACACAGCATTAGCCATGGAAAAAAGCATAGAATTGCAGGAAATTATCTTTAAAACTGCAAAATGTTCTCTCAGCTACATGGCAGAATATGTAGAATCCACTGAAAATTATCTTTAAAACTGCAAAATGTTCTCTCAGCTACATGGCAGAATATGTAGAATCCACTGAAAATTATCTTTAAAACTGCAAAATGTTCTCTCAGCTACATGGCAGAATATATAGAATCCCTGAAAATGTGCTTTAAAACTGCAACATTTTCTCAAATTGTAAAATGTGTAAATGTACATTAAAACTGCAAAAATATATTTAGGCTCCATGGAGAAATTCTGAGAATTGCAGGTAATTGTCTTAAAACGTCTCAAATTTTGACACACACAAAAAAATACACCAAGATGGGGGCCTGTTACATTTTCTAACAAATTATGCCGTGACCACCACTCCCATTGCCACGCCCCTTGCCATGCCCCCTGCCACGTCCACCACCTAAGCCTCTTCTTTGTCCTGATCTTGACCACATTCTGAAACACATTGTTAGACAGGTGTAAACAATTTTAACACATTGTTAGACAGGTGTAAACAATTTTAACACATTGTTAGACAGGTGTAGACCATTTTAACACATTGTTAGACAGGTGTAAACTATTTTAACACATTGTTAGACAGGTGTAGATGTCAGTAGTTCCGATGTGGATGTGGTGGAGGAGTCAGGCGCAGGACACAGAGGATACGTCCAAAAGACTTAAATAGTCCAAAGAGCAACAAACAAAACACGACCTCGAAAACAGACGGAGGCGAGGCAATTACGCAAACACGCGTAAACAATAATCCCAAACATGGACAGAGTGCAAAACACGCAGCTCTGCACGACAGGCAGAAAATAACAACACACAATCAGACTAATGCAAAACAAGGAACTTATAAGACAAGTAATAAACACACCAATGGACACAGGTGTAAAAGACATAGAGCGGTTGCAGCTAGTACTCCGGGGACGGCGAACGCCGAAGCCTGCCCGAACCAGGAGGAGGAGCAGTCTCGGCAGAATCCGTGACAGTACCCCCCCCTTGACGCGCGGCTCCAGCCGTGCGCCGACCCCGGCCTCGAGGACGGCCAGGAGGACGCGGACCCGGGCGCGTGGGATGCCCACGGTGGAACTCAGTCAGGAGGGATGGATCGAGGATGTCCCTCCTGGGCACCCAGCACCGTTCCTCCGGACCGTACCCCTCCCACTCCACGAGATACTGGAGACCACTCATCCGGCGCCTCGAGTCCAAGATGGTCCGGACCCTGTACGCCGGGGCCCCCTCGATGTCCAAAGGGGGCGGAGGGGTCTCTCCTATCTCATCTTCTTGGAGTGGGCCAGCTACCACCGGCCTGAGAAGAGACACATGGAACGAGGGGTTAATATTTTTGTACTCTATAGGCAGTTGTAACCTGTAACACACCTCGTTCAATCTTCTCAGGACTTTGAAGGGCCCCACAAACCGCCGACCCAGCTTCCGGCAGGGCAGGCGGAGGGGCAGGTTTCGAGTCGAGAGCCAGACTCGATCTCCCGGTGCGTACACCGGTCCCTCACTGCGGTGGCGATCGGCGCTCGCCTTTTGTTGACGGATGGCACGCTGCAGATGGACATGGGCAGCGTCCCACGTCTCCTCCGAGCGCCACGAATCCACTCGTCCACCGCAAGGGCCTCGACCTGGCTCTCGTGCCATGGTGCCAGGACCGGCTGATAAGCTAAAACACACTGGAAAGGTGTTAAATTGGTGGAGGAGTGGCGGAGAGAGTTCTGGGCCATCTCTGCCCAGGGGATGAACCTAGACCACTCCTCCGGCCGGTCCCGGCAATAGGACCTCAAAAAACCTACCCACATCCTGGTTGACACGTTCCACCTGCCCATTGCTCTCTGGGTGGTACCCCGAGGTAAGGCTTACCGAGACCCCCAAGCGTTCCATGAACGCCCCCCAAACTCTGGAGGTGAACTGGGGACCTCGGTCAGACACAATATCCTCGGGGACCCCATAGTGCCGGAACACATGGGTAAATAGGGCCTCAGCGGTTTGTAGGGCAGTAGGGAGACCCGGCATTGGAAGGAGACGACAGGCCTTGGAAAACCGATCCACAACGACCAAAATGGTGGTATTCCCCTGGGAGGGGGGTAGGTCGGTTACAAAATCCACCGATAGGTGGGACCATGGTCGTTGTGGAACGGGCAGGGGATGTAACTTACCCCTGGGCAAATGTCTAGGCACCTTACACTGGGCACATACCGAGCAGGAGGAGACATAAACCCTCACATCCTTAGCTAACGTTGGCCACCAGTATTTCATGCTAAGACAGTGCACGGTCCGGCCAATACATGGATGTCCAGAGGAGGGTGATGTATGAGCCCAATAAATAAGACGATCACGAACCTTGAGCGGAACGTACGTCCGCCCCACAGGACACTCGGGGGGAGTAGGGTCGGTACGCAGTGCCCGCTCGATTTCCGCATCGACCTCCCATACCACCGGAGCCACTAAACAAGACTCCGGCAGTATGGAAGTAGGCTCATTGGACCTCTCCTCTGTGTCATACCGCCGGGACAGGGCGTCTGCCTTACCATTCTGGGACCCTGGGATGTATGTGATCTTAAAAACAAACCGGGTTAGGAACATGTTCCACCTAGCCTGACGAGGGTTCAATCTCCTAGCTGCCCGGATGTACTCCAGGTTACGGTGATCAGTCAGAATGAGGAAAGGGTGTTGAGCCCCCTCAAGCCAATGCCTCCACACCTTTAGGGCCTGGACTACGGCTAACAGCTCCCTGTCCCCAACGTCATAGTTGCGCTCCGCCGAGCTGAGCTTCTTGGAGTAGAACGCACAGGGGCGGAGTTTAGGTGGAGTGCCGGACCGTTGTGACAGGACTGCCCCAATACCGGTCTCGGACGCGTCTACCTCTACTTGGAATGGTAAAGAGGGATCCGGATGCGCCAGCACCGGGGCCGAGGTGAACAGGTTCTTCAGTTTGACAAATGCCCTGTCCGCCTCAGCCGACCACTGCAAACGAACCGGACCCCCCTTTAGCAGGGACGTAATGGGAGCTGCAACTTGTCCAAAACCCCGAATAAACCTCCGGTAGTAATTAGCAAAACCCAAGAACTGCTGCACCTCTTTTACAGTGGTTGGAGTTTGCCAATTACGCACGGCCGATACACGGTCTACCTCTATCTCCACACCAGACGCGGACAACCGATAACCCAAAAAGGAGACGGACTCCTGGAAGAACAGGCATTTCTCTGCCTTGACATACAAGTCATGCTCCAACAGTCTTCTCAACACTCGGCGCACCAGGGCTACATGTTCGGCTCGTGTAGAAGAGTACACTAGGATGTCGTCGATGTACACTACTACACCCTGCCCATGCATGTCCCGGAAAATCTCGTCAACAAAGGATTGGAAGACTGAAGGAGCATTCATTAACCCATATGGCATGACGAGATACTCGTAATGACCCGAGGTGGTGCTAAATGCTGTTTTCCATTCATCCCCCTCCCTAATGCGCACCAGATTGTAAGCGCTCCTGAGATCCAACTTTGTGAAGAACTGCGCTCCGCGTAACGATTCCGTCATAGTCGCAATCAGTGGAAGTGGGTAACTGTACTTAACTGTGATCTGATTGAGACTACGGTAATCAATACACGGGCGCAATCCCCCGTCCTTCTTCTTCACAAAGAAGAAACTCGAGGAAACCGGGGAAGTGGAGGACCGTATGTATCCCTGTGCCAAGGACTCGGCTATGTAAGTCTCCATAGCCGCTGTCTCCTCTTGAGACAGGGGATACACACGACTCCGTGGAAGAGCCGCTCCTGTTTGGAGATTTATCGCACAGTCCCCCTGTCTATGTGGAGGTAGCCGTGTTGCCCTCGATTTGCTGAACACAAGTGCTAAGTCCTCATACTCAGGGGGAATGCGCAGTGCGGGCACTTGGTTCGGACTCTCTACCGAGGTCGCCCCTACGGAAACACCTAGACATCTCCCTACACACTGGGCAGACCACTCCATAAGAGCCCTCTGTTGCCACGCAATGGTAGGATCATGGGTGCTTAACCAGGGAAGCCCCAACACCACGGGGTACGCAGGAGAGTCAATCAGATAAAACTGAATGATCTCCTCATGACCCCCCTGCGTCGTCATCGTCAGTGGTGCTGTGACCTCCCTGATCAGGCCCGACCCCAACGGCCGGCTGTCTAAGGCGTGGACAGGAAATGGAGCTTCTACCGGCCGAAGGGGAATTCCTAACCTACAACAAAATGCCCGATCAATAAAGTTCCCAGCTGCGCCTGAATCTACTAGCGCCTTATGCTGGGAATGAGGTGCCACCTGTGGAAATCTCACAGGAATACTCATGTGACCAACAGAAAGCTCTGGGTAAGTGGGGCACCTACTCACCTGAAATGACTCCCCAGTGCGTGACCTGTTGTCCCCTCTCCCAGGAGACCCTCCCCAGCACCTGGCCGCGGTGTGTGTCCTCCACGACCACAGTTGGTGCAGGGGATGGCCCCCCTCGGGTTCTCTCTCCTCCTCTCTCTAGCGCCAGCACCCCCGAGCTCCATGGGAATCGGCTCGGAGGTGCTGGAGGGTGGAATGGACGACCCCCACTCGGGACGTCCGCGGGTGGCCAGCAGGGTGTCTAGACGGATGGAGATGTCCACCAACTGGTCGAACGACAGGTTGGTGTCCCTGCAGGCCAGCTCACGACGAACGTCCTCTCGTAGGCTACACCGGTAGTGGTCGATGAGGGCCCTCTCATTCCACCCCGCATCCGCCGCTAGCGTCCGGAACTCCAGTGCGAACTCCTGTGCGCTCCTCTTCCCCTGTCGGAGGTGGAACAGACGCTCTCCCGCCGCTTTCCCCTCAGGTGGATGATCGAAGACAGCCCTGAAGCGGCGGGAGAACTCCGCGTAGGTGATGGTAGCGGCGTCTATTCCCCTCCATTCGGCGTTGGCCCACTCCAACGCCTTGCCGGATAGACAGGAGATGAGGGCGGAGACGCTCTCGTATCCCGAGGGCGCCGGGTGTATGGTGGCCAGGTAGAGTTCCACCTGCAGGAGGAATCCCTGACACCCGGCTGCAGAACCGTCAGTCACCAACCGGCGCAGAGTGTTGGACACCTCGTCCATGGCGGCCCCAAGTTGCCGGATCATGGTGTCTTGGTAGCTGATCCGGTCTTCCAGGGATTCGGGTGCCGCCGCTGTTCCTGCTGACTCCATCGTTTAGGTGTGTTGTTCTGTCAGTAGTTCCGATGTGGATGTGGTGGAGGAGTCAGGCGCAGGACACAGAGGATACGTCCAAAAGACTTAAATAGTCCAAAGAGCAACAAACAAAACACGACCTCGAAAACAGACGGAGGCGAGGCAATTACGCAAACACGCGTAAACAATAATCCCAAACATAGACAGAGTGCAGACACGCAGCTCTGCACGACAGGCAGAAAATAACAACACACAATCAGACTAATGCAAAACAAGGAACTTATAAGACAAGTAATCAACACACCAATGGACACAGGTGTAAAAGACAGACAAAAGCAATCACACTACGAAACATAGAGCGGTGGCAGCTAGTACTCCGGGGACGGCTCCAGCCGAAGCCTGCCCGAACCAGGAGGAGGAGCAGTCTCGGCAGAATCCGTGACAGTAGACCATTTTAACACATTGTTAGACAGGTGTAGACAATTTTAACACATTGTTAGACAGGTGTAAACTATTTTAACACATTGTTAGACAGGTGTAAACACTTTTAACACATTGTTAGACAGGTGTAAACAATTTGAACACATTGTTAGACAGGTGTATACAATTTTAACACATTGTTAGACAGATGTAGACAATTTTTTAAAAGACTTTTAAAGATTGTGTTCTGATTGTGGTCATATCTTCCTGACCACCTCAGGACGTAGTCAGGCCAACATTGTGTCTGGATATCTTACAAGTATAGTTGAAGTCAAAAGTTTACATACACCTTAGCCAAATACATTTAAACTCAGTTTTTCACAATTCCTGACATTTAATCCTAGTAAAAAATTCCCTGTCTTAGGTCAGTTAGGATCAACACTTTATTTTAAGAATGTGAAATGTCAGAATAATAGTAGAGAGAATGATTTATTTCTGCTTTTATTTCTTTCATCACATTCCCAGTGGGTCAGAAGTTTACATACACTCAATTAGTATTTGGTAGCATTGCCTTTAAATTGTTTAACTTGGGTCAAACGTTTCGGGTAGCCTTCCACAAGCTTCCCACAATAGGTTGGGTGAATTTTGGCCCATTCCTCCTGACAGAGCTGATGTAACTGAATCAGGTATGTAGGCCTCCTTGCTCGCACATGCTTTTTCAGTTCTGCCCACACATTTTCTATAGGATTGAGGTCAGGGCTTTGTGATGGCCACTCCAATACCTTGACTTTGTTGTCGTTAAGCCATTTTGCCACAACTTTGGAAGTATGCTTGAGGTCATTGTCCATTTGGAAGACACATTTGCGACCAAGCTTTAACTTCCAGACTGATGTCTTGAGATGTTGCTTCAATATATCCACATAACTTTCCTTCCTCATGATGCCATCTATTTTGTGAAGTGCACCAGTCCCTCCTGCAGCAAAGCACCCCCACAGCATGATGCTGCCACCCCGTGCTTCACGGTTGGGATGGTGTTCTTCGGCTTACAAGCAGCCCCCTTTTCCCTCCAAACATAACGATGGTCATTATGGCCAAACAGTTCTATTTTTGTTTAATCAGACCAGAAGACATTTCTCCAAAAAGTTCAATCTTTGTCCCCATGGGCAGTTGCAAACCGTAGTCTGGATTTTCTATGGCGGTTTTGGAGCAGTGGCTTCTTCCTTGCTGAGCGGCCTTTCAGGTTATGTCGATATAGGACTTGTTTTACTGTGGATATAGATAATGTTGTACCTGTTTTCTCCAGCATCTTCACAAGGTCCTTTGTTGTTGTTCTGGGATTGATTTGCACTTTTCGCACCAAAGTACGTTCATCTCTAGGAGACAGTTCGCGTCTCCTTCCTGAGCGGTATGACGGCTGCGTGGTCCCATGGTGTTTATACTTGCATACTATTGTTTGTACAGATGAACGTGGTACCTTCAGGCGTTTGGAAATTGCTCCCAAGGATGAACCAGACTTGTCTACAAATATTTTTCTGAGGTCTTGGCTGATTCTTTTCATTTTCCCATGATGTCAAGCAAAGAGGCACTGAGTTTGAAGGTAGGCCTTGAAATACATCCACAGTTACACCTCCAATTGACTCAAATTATGTCAATTAGCCTATCAGATGCTTCTAAAGCCATGACATCATTTTCTGGAATTTTCCAAGCTGTTTAAAGGCACAGTCAACATAGTGTATGTAAGCTTCCGACTTCAACTGTATATCGACCTCTAAAATTATTGACAGGTGTCACCATTGACTTTTGGCATCAATATGAGTCTTAAAATAAATGTATACATATTATTTTGAAAGAATAGCTGTCAAATAATTTGCCTACTGTCACGGTTTCGGCCGAGGCTGCTCCTTCTCCTTGTTCGGGCAGGCTTCGGCGGTCGTCGTCTCCGGAGTACTAGCTGCCACCGTTCTATGTTTCTATGTTTGATTGGTTTTATCTGTTTTGTTACACCTGTTCCTTGTTAGTGTTCATTATGCATCCTATAAGTTCTCTTGAGTTTTGTCATGTGTTGTGTGTAATTGTTCGTTGTGACTGTGGGATGCTAGTTCGTTTTTGTCTCTCTGTTCGGTGTAGTAGAGAGCTCCGCACTTTTGTGCCTTTGTATGTACTTTACCGGTGTGCGTAAAGTTCGCTTGCCTGCCAGGTTGTATGTAGCCGTGTTTGGCTTGTTCTTTTTGTCTTCACTAAAGACGTCAGTACGAAGCCTCTGTGTGTCCTGCGCTTGATTCCACACCACTTCTACACTCAACTGTGACACCTACAGGGAAATATGGTCACAATACAGACACGGTGGATGGATAACAAATACCATGTGTAGACGCATCCCGCTGGGCAAAAACAGGTTGAATCAATGTTGTTTCCACGTCATTTCAACCAAAAAATTAATTGTGATTCGAACTTTTAACCTAAATTCAATGACATGGTGACACGTTTTGTTGATTTCACTTTTAATTCACATCAGTTGACAACTTAACCACATGATAATCAAAACTAGATGTTGAACTGACGTCTGTGTTCTGAAAATATGGGCACATTCAGAATGTGGACAAGATCAGTACAAAGGACGCATGTTAGGGCCAGGTATAAACAAGGCCTATGTTCCATCATGTTAGGGCCAGGTATAAACAAGGCCTCTGTCCCATCATGTTAGGGCCAGGTATAAACAAGGCCTATGTTCCATCATGTTAGGGCCAAGTATAAACAGGGCCTCTGTTCCATCATGTTAGGGCCAGGTATAAACAAGGCTTCACAGATCAAGCCTTGACTAAAAAGAAAACCAGCCCTTACTATCTTAGACCAGGGCTCGTATCCACAAAGCATCGTAGAGTAGGAGTCCTGATCTACGATCTGTCCATACTGTATGTTATTCATTGTGATCTAAAAGGCAAAACTGATCCTAGATCAGCCCACTCTGAGTTGCTTTGTGGATACGGCCCAGCTCTATACTTTATGTTGTGTTTATGTCAGGGCGGCAGGTAGCCAAGCGGTTAGGAGCCTTGGGCCAGTAACCCAATCCCCGAGCCGACTAAGTGAGAAATCTGCCGATGTGCCCTTGAGCAAGGCACTAAACCCTAATTGCTCCTGTAAGTCGCTCTGGACAAGTGTATCTGCTAAATGTAAATGTCAATGTGTTTGAGTGCTGATTTCCACTCTGCATTTAGTGTCTATCTTTTGACTCTTTCCGCTGCTCTCTCTCCTCCAAGGCTGAGTCCAGGAGGCTGAGTCCAGGAGGCTGAGTCCAGGAGGCTGAGTCCAGGAGGCTGAGTCCAGGCAGACAGTGCAACTGGCAGCCATTTTGGGGCTGGCCCTAGGAGTGTCCCCTCGACTGACACAGCTCATCACCTCTGTCCCCTTGGTCATCTACGGTTAGTTTCCTTATCTGTCATCTGTCTGTCTTCCTCCAGTGTGTCTGTCTACAAGTCTGCCTGTTCTCTTTCCGTTGAGTGACTCTTTCTCAATTCGTCTTTCTCCGAATTCCTTATATCCTCTCTCTTCTTGGAAGATCCAAAATCCCTCCCCTGTGACCTTACATTTACATTTTTACATTTTAGTCATTTAGCAGACGCTCTTATCCAGAGCGACTTACAGTTAGTGAATACATATTTTTTTATACTGGTCTCCCGGTCGCGGCCTGGATTCAAACCAGGATCTCTAGGTGGCACAGTTAGCACTGCGCCACTCTTCTCCTCCAATACATTTTGAGGAGGCCAGGAGAGAGGTAATGAGAAATAGAGGACAGATGAACTGATAAAGGATTCTATCCCAGGAGCTGTTCTCAGTGTAACCTACACAATCGCTACGGAAACGGATGTGAAGTACTTCCAGTTCGCACACATCGACACTGGACGTGACATCTTCAACATCGGCTTAGCAGTCTTCACGTCTCCAGTACTGCCTCACTGATTCAGCTCATCTTTACCGATACCGGTCATTTCTCTCATATTTAGCCTGGTCCCAGATCTTTTTGTGCTGTATAGTCAATTAGACTTTAGACCAGGCTATTCTTTCAGTGAAATTAGCCTGGGTGGCCCATCTGTTTCTGTTTTCTTGCCAACTACGTATGGAACTGTTGCCTGATGTCCATCCTCTCTTCTTCATCTCTCTGATATACCTTTAAAGAAGACAAAACATGGTCCACATGAGGAAATGTACTTTATAACCATAGAAATGGACTGACTAGAACAGATGAAGCCCTTCAGGCAAAATAAAATGACAGTGATGGAGTTGGCAAGACGGCACAGACAGATCTAGAATGTACATTCAAGTCAAAGTTGCCTGAAGGGCTTTATCTGTTCTAGTCAGTCAATTTCTATGGTTATAAAGTACATTTCCTCATGTGGACCATGTTTTGTCTTCTTTAAAGGTCTATCAGAGAGATGAAGAAGAGAGGATGGACATCAGTCAACAGTGAACCCAGGAAGTATCACCAGGAAGTATCACCAGGAAGTGGCGTTAGTTTATGAGTCCCCTTACCTCCTGAGAAGACTGCGACACTTACCTGGGTTCAGGGCGGCCCCCTTCTCTGCCTGTAGGATTGCAGATGTTGGCGACGTACTGTAGAGTCATATTGGAGTAATATATATATATATATCTGTTTCGAATAAATCGATAGTATTGATGGTACATGTAAGGCCGAGTACTGGAGACATTAGGCATTGCATGGGTATGAGCTATAGTCAGTGTCCTGAACAGTTGGCTTTCATAATAATAATATGCCATTTAGCAGACGCTTTTATCCAAAGCGACTTACAGTCATGCGTGCATACATTTTTTTTGGTGTATGGGTGGTCCCGGGGATCGAACCCACTACCTTGGCGTTACAAGCGCCGTGCTCTACCAGCTGAGCTACAGAGGGATTGTTTTGTATTTGTATTGTATTGGTGGAGCGTTGGTATTTGTTTGTAGTGACTGGCTCATGTTGTTTGTGTGCTGAATTATGATCTCTCAAGAGTCTATGCTCATGAGCAAAATACTAATTAGTAAAGAATTGCAGAAATACATTTCAGTAATTTTAAAAATAGATCTTTAAATAGTTTCTCACAACATAATATAATAATATACATCTGACATAGTTCAGCAAAAATAACATAATGCCTCAGATTTCATGTAGATAATATTAATCCACAATGTAACACACAGGTAGGCCGAACATGAACACATGAAGACATGAAGACATGAAGACCTGAAGACATGAAGACCTGAAGACATGAAGACATGAAGACCTGAAGACCTGAAGACATGAAGACCTGAAGACATGAAGACATGACTACAGAAAAACCTGGACAGATCGATAGACCTAGACAGGATGATATTACACGCGTGTCAGACAAGTTAACATACTTTTACAACAAACCCCTATACAGACCAATACATGTAGTCGGCCAGGTAAACATGAACCTGTGAATTCCTCTGAAAAGCATGAACCCTTTAATAAACGTAGTGTCCTGCTTAACCAACATCAGACTCCTGGTTCTGAAGACGCTTCAATTCACCCTCTCTCTATTCTCTGTCTCCTCGTTATCTAACCTGAGTGTGTTTGACTGTTTACCTCGTGTGTGTGTGTGTGGTGTGTGGTGTGGTGTGTTTGTGTACATATTCCAGTGTTGAGTGTCATGGACTCGCGTGGTCCTGAAAAGAGGAAGGCATATGATGAGAAAGGTCTAAACAATGATTATTTAAGGCTGGAGAACAAACTGGATGAGCTCTGTTCGAGACTATCCTATCAACGGGACCTGAAGAACTATGCTTCACGAAGTCGTGGCTGAACGGGGACATGCTTAATATAAATCTAGCTGGTTTTTCTATGCATCGGCAAAGACAGAACGGCAGCGTCTCGTAAAACTCAAGAGCGGGGGGTGTGTGTCTCTGTTAACATCAGCTGGTGTGCGATCTCTAATATTAAGGAAGTCTCGAGGTTCTGCTCGCCTGAGTTAGAGTACCTCATGATAAAGCTGTAGACCATACTATTTACCAAGAGAGTTTTCAGCTACGAGCTGCCCAGTGACACGAGCCTACCAGACGAGATAAATGCCTTCCATGGCAAGCAACACTGAACCATGCATGAGAGCACCGTTTCTGTTCCAGACGACTGTGTGATCACGCTCTCCGTAACAGATGTGAGTAAGATCTTTAAACAGGTTAACATTCAGGCGGATTACCAGTACACGTACTCAGAGCATGCGCTGACCAGCTGGCAAGTGTCTTCACTGACATTTTCAACCTCTCCCTGTCTGAGTCCGTAATACCTACATGTTTCATAGAGACCTCCATAGTCCCTGTGCCCAAGAGCGCCAAGGTAACCTGTCTAAATCGCCCCGTAGCACTCACGTCTGTAGACATTAAATGCTTTTAAAGGCACACTACATACTCCCACACACACACACACACGTATACTGACGTCACACACACACACACTCACTACCTGACCAAAAGTATGTGGACACCTGCTCGTCAAATATCTAATTCCAAAATCATGGGCATTAATATGGAGTTGGTCGCCCCTTTGCTGCTATAACAGCCTCCACTCCTCTGGGAAGGCTTTCCACTAGATGTTGGAACATTGCTGCGGGGACTTGCTTCCATTCAGCCATAAGAGCATTAGTGAGGTCGGGCACTGATGTTGGGCGTTTAGGTCTGGTTCGCAGTCGGTGTTCCAATTCATCCCAAAGGTGTTCGATGGGGTTGAGGTCAAGGCTCTGTGCAGGTCAGTCAAGTTCTTCCACACCGATCTCGACAAACCATTTCTGTATGAACCTCGCTTTGTGCACGGGGGCAATGTCATGCTGAAACAGGAAAGGGCCTCCACAAACTGTGTATGCTGTAGCGTTAAGGCCTAGCCCGAACCATGAAAAACAGCCCCAGACCATTATTCCTCCTCCACCAAACTTTACAGTTGGCACTATGCATTGCGGCAGGTAGCGTTCTCCTGACATCCGCCAAACCCAGATTCATCTGTTGGACTGCCAGAGTCCAATGGCGGTGAGCTTTACACCATTCCAGCAGACGCTTGGCATTGCGCATGGTGATCTTAGGCTTGTGTGCGGCTGCTCGGCCATGGACACCCATTTCATGAAGCTCCCGACGAACAGTTATTGTGCTGACATTGCTTCCAGAGGTGGTTTGGAACTCGGTAGTGAGTGTTGCAACCGAGGACAGATGATTTTTACGCGCTACGCGCTTCAGCACTCAGCGGTCCCGTTCTGTGAGCTTGTGTGGCCTACCACTTCGCGGCTGAGCCGTTGTTGCTCCTAGACGTTTCCACTTCACAATAACAGCTCTTACAATTGACCGAGGCAGCTCTAGCAGAGCAGAAATTGGACGAACTGACTTGTTGGAAAGGTGGCATCCTAGGACGGTGCCACGTTGAACGTCACTGAGCTCTTCACTACGTGCAATTCTACTGCCAGTGTTTGTCTATGGAGATTGCATGGCTGTGTGCTAGATTTTATACACCTGTCAGCAACGGGTGTGGCTGAAATAGCCGAATCCACTAATTTGAAGGGGTGTCCACATACTTTTGTATATATATTTTATATATCCATGTTCATTTTACTCATTATTTTTATTCGTTATTCACTGTGTATTTATTTCTTAAGTCACTATTTCTATTTTCTGTAGTATTAGTATCTGATCTTTAACTCTGCATTGTTGGAAATGGACCCGTAAGTAAGCAGCATTTCACTGTTAGTCTACACCTGTTGTCAACGAAGCATGTGACAAATAAAATTTGATTTGATTTGACCATTTTCTTGCGGCCTCCCTCTCTTTTCTTTTCTCTGTTCTCTCTCTCTATCTGTTCTCTCTCTCTCTTTATCTCTCTGAGTCATGCGTGACCATCCCCCAGGGGTGGAAGTGTCCAGGGTCCAGTAGGAACGTTCCTATCCAATGCAGGACTTGTGAGTACCAGTGTAGTCCATCTCCCAGAGAGGCACCAGTCCCGGTCCAGCTGGACCAGCTGTACAGCAGGCGAAGGGGACCAAAGGCCCAGTGGGCTAGGTGGTGCTGGTCCATAGCAGCGTAACACGAAGCTAGGACGCCATCCACCACCAGTGAGCCGTGGCGTGTCAGGGGTGCGAAGGCCCCGGTGTCCACCTGGATGTGGACCCAGATGACTGGGGAGAGGTTTCCCTGTGGTCCCTGGTTTCCCCCTGCAGTCAGCACACACTGTCCTGGCCGTACGTCGCTGGCGTACATAGTCCGCATGACAGCACCCTTGGCCGAATCGCCCACCGAACAGTTACCCTCGGTCACGAACACAAGATGAGCCGCGGTGAGGGTCAGGTTTGCTCCCGTCTCTGTTCCCAACACGTAGAACTGTTTCCTCGCTGCAGGCTCGTGGTCCAGGAATGTGAAGAACTCACTGTACACGAGGTGTCCTCCGTTCCCGCTGCCGTCAAACCCCTGAGGAGGCCAGGACCCGGTCGCCTGGCTGGAGGTCCTGCACTGCCCTGCTGCCTTCCCGTCCTCCAGAGTCACCAGGAAAACGACCCGGGAAAACAACCCCCGGTCCGTTAGCTGATACTGGTGCTCTGAGAGAGGGGAAAGGAGGTGATGGGGGAGGGTTGGAGACGAGAGAAAAGAGAGAGAGTGGGAACGGAGTAGAGGGGGGAGGGTTGGCCGAGAGAGACCATAGCAGAGCGCGGGCCGCAAGGAGCTGCGGGTGGAGGGTGGAGAGAGAGAGAGGGGAAAGGGGGAGAGAAGCGAGGTGCGAGGCTCTTGTGGGGTTTCACGTCTTCTTTCTCGGCTTTCCTTTGTTTTTTTCGCCGACGGAGCGAGAGAGTCTGGAGAGATAGGCTCTTCTTATTGAAGGGCTTTGTTAAGACCTGTAGGCTTCAGACACAGTAACTCAACAGGCAGCCCAATTCTGATCACTAATTAGTCTTTTGAACAATCAGATCAGCTCTAAAAACGATCTGATGTGAAAAGATCTGATGTGATTTGTCAAACGTACAATTAGTGGAAATAGATCAGAATTGGGCTGCCTGTTAAAATGCAGATGTCTTGTTATGATACATCAATACACGCAGGCAGGCACGCATAGCTGCACACATGCATGTGTACACCCACCCACACACACACACACACACACACACACACACTTTATTTAAACACATAATCCTTACAAACAACCTTCCATTGAAACACTGGCAGTCTGTGTGTTCACAGGTAAACACTTCAAATGCCATTCTTCACACTAACTACCAATCTCTCCTTTTCAACTCAACTTTGCTCAAGATTCAGAAGAAATGCATTACGAGCTAATGAGTAACCCAATGATCCAATCTCCACTTCCACTGAAATGAGTTGAGGTCAGAAGTCCCAGTGTGAGAAGTATAATGTATAATAGGGTAAAGATGAAGATAAAGATGAAGGTAAAGATGAAGGTTAAGATGAAGGTAAAAATGAAAGTAATGATGAAGGTAAAGATTCATGTAAAAATTAAGGTAAAGATGAAAATGAAGGTAAAGATGAAGATAAAGATGAAAGTAAAGATGAAGGTAAATATTAATGTAAAGATGAAGGTAAATATTAATGTAAAGATGAAGGTAAATATTAAGGTAATTATTAATGTAAAGATGAAGATGAAGTTAAATATTAAGGTAATTATTAATGTAAAGATGAAGATGAAGGTAAATATTAATGTAAAGATGAAGTTAAAGATGAAGGTAAAGATGAAAGTAAAGATGAAGGTAAAGATGAAGGTAAAGATGAAGATAAAGATGAAGGTAAATATTAAGGTAATTATTAATGTAAAGATGAAAATGAAGGTAAATATTAATGTGAAAATGAAGATTAAGATGAAGGTAAAGATGAAGGTAAAGATGAAGATTAAGGTAAAGATGAAGGTAATTTAGAAGGTAAAGATGAAAATGAATTTAGACCCATGGGGCGGCGCACAATTGGCCCAGCGTCGTCCAGGGTAGGGGAGGGAATGGCCGGCAGGGATGTAGCTCAGTTGGTAGAGCATGGCGTTTGCAACACCAGGGTTGTGGGTTCGATTCCAGTATAAAAATATATATATATATATATATGTATGCACTCACTAACTGTAAGTTGCTCTGGATAAGAGCGTCTGCTAAATGACTAAAATGTAATGTAATGTAAAGATGAAGGTAAAGATGGAGGTAAAGATTAATGTGAAAATGAAGGTAAAGATGAAGGTAAAGATGTCAACCTATTCCCTACATTCTGGCCCTGGTCAGAATTGGGCTGCCTGTCTAAACGCAGCCTGAGACACTGGAATGGCAGTCTCAAGTCTCCCAGTGGGTCCAAAAACCAATATTTGGGAAGGGTAAGCACCAAGGCCAGGTGATAAGATCAGATCTGAGAAGGGAGACTAGAGAAAACCACCCTACAGGGAAACAAAAGGAGAAAGTGAATCAGTTAACCAGCTCTTAGAGTGGGGCCTCTCTCCTTCAAGCGTCAACTCTACTCTGAACTGTCCCACCACCACGCAGTCATGTGTACATGCAGACAACTATTAACAGGGCTTGGCTCTTGCTGACCCTGTGTTACACTTCCAGCCATTTAGACAGGAAATCATTAGAGAACACACACTACCTCAGAGAAAATCCTGTTTGGGTGTAGTCCATCACCAGATAATGTAGACTACAGTGAGGCGCTACCCAAGTCCAGAACCCAGAAGGTTCTTCCTCTAATTGACTCCCTGCAGACTCTTGTCTTGACAGACTGACGGTAATGAGCTGTCTCACCTCAGGTCTAACACCTCACCCCACCTGACCCCTCGTCTAACACCTCACCCCACCTGACCCCTCATCTAAGCACCCCTCACCCCACCTGACCCCTCGTCTAACACCTCACCCCACCTGACCCCTCGTCTAACACCTCACCCCACCTGACCCCTCGTCTCGCACCTCACCCCACCTGACCCCTCGTCTAACCCCTCACCTCACCCCACCTGACCCCTCGTCTAACACCTCACCCCACCTGACCCCCTCGTCTACCACCTCACCCCACCTGACCCCCTCTTCTAACACCTCACCCCACCTGACCCCTCTCTCCACCTCACCCCACCTGACCCCTTGTCTAACACCTCACCCCACCTGACCCCTCGTCTAACACCCTCACCCCACCTGACCCCCCTCTAGCCCTCACCCACCTGACCCCTTGTCTAACACCTCACCCCACCTGACCCCTCGTCTAACACCTCACCCCACCTGACCCCTCGTCTAACACCTCACCCCACCTGACCCCTCGTCTAACACCTCACCCCACCTGACCCCTCGTCTAGCACCTCACCCCACCTGACCCCTCGTCTACACCACCCTCACCCCCACCCCACCTGACCCCTCGGTCTCACACCCACCTACCCTCTCTACACCTCACCCCACCTAGACCCCTCGTCTACACCTCACCCCACCTGACCCCTCTCTAACACCTCACCCCCACCTGACCCCCGGTCTAGCACCTCACCCCACCTGACCCTCGTCTCACCTCACCCCACCTGACCCCTCGTCTAACACCTCACCTCACCCACCTTACCCCCTTCTCCCTCGTCTACAACCACCCCACCACCCCTCGTCTTAACACCTCACCCCACCTGACCCCTCGTCTAACACCCCACCCCACCTGACCCCTCGGGTTCGTCTAACACCTACCCACCTGACCCCTCGTCTCGCACCTCACCCCACTGGAACCCTCGTCAACACCTCACCCCACCTGACCCCTCGTCTAAACACCTCACCCCACCTGACCCCTCGTCTAACACCTCACCTGAGTTGGCCTAATAACAACTGACCACACTCAGAGCCAAGGGACAAATGGGATGCTTTAACAAATCAACAGGGGTTAACCTGACCACCAGCCAGCAGCACTGTAGTCTCTCCCTGACAGACCTTCCTGAAACTATCTCTAAGCTTACCAGTGTTCTCTGAGACTGCAGTTGAGGCTAGCAGTACTGCATGTTGCCAGTACAACAGGCGGTGCTCTTATACATGTTGATAATACGTTTTTTTTTTTTTTTTTCTGTCTGTATCTGTGTCCCATCCCCTTACCTGACTTGACACTGCAGTGCACGTGTGCTTTGGATTCATAGTAGACCCAGTCGAAGCCTGCCTCCACGGCCAGGCGAGCCAGCATGGAGTACTTGTTCCTGTCCCGGTCTGAGGTGGTGATGTCCACCGCCCGTCCCTCATAATGGAGGGAGTCCTCTGAGTGGTGTCCGTCCTCGTCCCAACCCTCTGTCACTCTCAGCTTCACCCCAGGCCACATGTTCATCACAGAGATGGCCAGGGAGTTCAGCTTGTCTTTACAACGCTGGGAGAGAGAGAGAGAGAGAGAGGAGACACAAAACAAATATAAAATAAGAGATTGGTCACTGGTGGTCAAAGTGAAGTAGCCTAGCCTACAACCGATGCCATAGGCATGTATGGACATGTTTTGTCTTTGGCAAAATATTGACCACGTTCAAAACGGTCAGGGAAACATTGTTTGCTTTGTTATTTTTGCAGCAAAATAAAATAGATATATGTACAGACATTTGTATTTCTTTGTGATCTTGCTTTTAGAAGAGATCAGAGGGATTTCAGCAAATAAATCGCAAGCTATTCAAACATGATCCATGCGTAATGACACGTGCGTAATTTTCACTCTCCACTCAAAACAGATAGAAAATACCTGGAAATGTGGCATTAAAATGTTGGGACATTATTCCTGTGTATCGAGGGTTATTTATATTATTTAAAAAAAAAGATTTGTATATTTTATGAACAATAGAATTCAACCTGCTAAACATTTATCAACTCATTAACTCGCGCCCTTTTATTTTGGGTGATGTCTACGTGCATGCCCAGCCTAATTTATCTCTCAAACCGGAGACAAGTTAGCACATCAAAACATTTAAAAGTAGGTTACAGTGTTTCAATATAACCTAAATGTATAGCGGGTAGGCTAGTTAAAGCCTATGTGCCTATTGCATAATTGACATGTAATTTTCAACTGTCAAAAATAAATCCATTGAACCAAAACTGAGATGAAAGCGCTGAGAATCAATAACGTTTAAAGTTTAATGGTTTAAACTGTTAACAAAGTGCAAACAGAAGCTCTCAAACGAACGATGAACAGCAGGTCCAATGAGACCACCTGGTCACCTCGCCGCAGCTGTCGAAGTGAGATAAAAGCAATCAGATGACGTTTTAAAACCCCTATGCCTGCTTCTCACCTGGGTCATAAGTCGATCGGCAGCCGTATTCTCCTCATCTTTAAATATGATATCAGGGTTATAGTTGGGTATAAGCTCTTTGAAGCGTTCTGAATTTCTCGTTATTTTCCCTTCGTGTCTGCCACTGGCGCCCAGTGTTTTCTCCGCAACGTTTGGGCTGAACTGCTTATAAGAGAGGGGTGTGAGCTTCTTTGGCGGACGTCTCTTTCCGTATCCCCTCCCCGGACCACAGCCCTCCGTTACAGGTGTGAGAAGCAGGGCGCAGCCGATGAAGAGCCCCACAAGCACGGAGAGACGCATCCCAGCCAGACCGGCGAGGCCGGTGGTAAAGGTGGCACAGGTCGCGGTGGTGTCTCAAGCTACCCCCTCCCCTGGATGCTCCTCGTTCCCCCCACGGGGTAAGGAATGGAGGGTAGGGGACAGGATCTTTAATATTGTATAAGCCTTATCCACGCCATCCTCCGTGCGCACAGCAAGTGTCCGTAAAAGCTAAAAAATAAAATAAATAAAAAAGTCATTTAGCCGAATGCTTTGTTTTATGGAACCGGCAGCAGGGGTAAAAGTTCAATGTCTCCGGGCGTCCGAGTCCGGTGTTGTCCAAACGCCGCCGCTTAACTGTATCTTGTTCTTTCTCCTCGTCGGGAGCCAACAGATATGGGCATGGAGTTGTAAAGTCTGTTCATTTAAACAAACAGGTTCAAAGTCGATCTTCTGTAGTGAACAGTGGTCGCATATTGCCTTCTTGATGCTGTGGTTTGCCACTGAGGTGCTGTCAGTGTCAAACGAGGAGGAACACTACTGGTTCTGGCGTTTCTCCTTGTCCGTTTGTCTCTGCCGCTTTGCCTTTCCAGTTGAATTGGGAATTTGAGTGATCCGAGGGATCAGTTGCCACTCGAGACCGCACCCTGCCAGGCCTGCCCTTCCATCCCTCTCTGCCACTCCGCCCATCGGGTCACTGTGGGTGCCACTGCCCTGTTCTCTACCCACCGCTGCCGGCTCTGCCACCTCAGAAGGCCCGTCAGGCGCTAACTTGCATCACTCTGACTCGGACTGCAAGTGGGAAGTGGAAACTCACGGAGTGGAGGAGTAAGAAGTTACTAGCCTCTTAAACTTATCCCGAACTTATCACTTTCTTTATCAGCTCATGTCTATGTTGACACTGATTTACAATGCTTACAGCCTTGGGCTATACCGTGTGACAGTGATCATGATAAGCAGCTCGACTAACTTCATGGTCTATTATTAAGCTAGTCAAGGCCCTCTACTTCTTTGCTATCACTTAGAAAATGTTAGTTAGATGTTGTCAGATAGATGTTGCCAGATAGATGTTGCCAGTTAGATGTTGCCAGTTAGATGTTGCCAGTTAGATGTTGCCAGTTAGATGTTGTCAGTTAGATGTTGCCAGTTAGATGTTGCCAGTTAGATGTTGTCAGATAGATGTTGCCAGTTAGATGTTGTCAGATAGATGTTGTCAGTTAGATGTTGCCAGTTAGATGTTGCCAGATAGATGTTGCCAGTTAGATGTTGCCAGTTAGATGTTGCCAGTTAGATGTTGTCAGTTAGATGTTGCCAGTTAGATGTTGTCAGTTAGATGTTGTCAGTTAGATGTTGTCAGATAGATGTTGCCAGTTAGATGTTGTCAGTTAGATGTTGTCAGTTAGATGTTGTCAGATAGATGTTGCCAGTTAGATGTTGTCAGTTAGATGTTGCCAGATATTCTGTGCACTTGAATGACAAATGTAACAATAAACTAATGAGAACCTGTATTCCTGCGACCGGAATTTATTTCATACATTTCAGTCATTTAGCAGACGCTCTTATCCAGAGCAACTAGGGTTAAGTGCCTTGCTCAAGGGCACAGGCAGATTGTTCACCTATTCGGCTCAGGGATTCGAACCAGCAACCTTTTAGTCACTGGCCCAACACACTTAACCGTGCTGTAAATCACGAGTGTCTCAATGAAAAAACATGCAACATTCAAAATGTGACATGACCGGGGTTAACATAGTTCCACACTGGATAGAACTCCCTAGAAAAATCAGTATTACCCCGTTAGAAGTATGCAGAGCTGTTGTTCACTATAGGCTACAGTGCATTCCAACTTATCAGGTCAAAGTGCAGTAAGTGTGACACAGTTGGTTGACACCAGAGTGCTTCCTTCTGCTTTTCACTGTCAAGTCAGACTGCTCTCACGACAACTCTGATCTCATCACTGTCAAGTCAGACTTCTCTCACGACAACTCTGATCTCACCACTGTCAAGTCAGACTGCTCTCACGACAACTCTGATCTCACCACTGTCAAGTCAGACTGCTCTCACGACAACTCTGATCTCATCGCTGTCAAGTCAGACTTCTCTCACGACAACTCTGATCTCACCACTGTCAAGTCAGACTGCTCTCACGACAACTCTGATCTCATCACTGTCAAGTCAGACTGCTCTCACGACAACTCTGATCTCACCACTGTCAAGTCAGACTGCTCTCACGACAACTCTGATCTCACCGCTGTCAAGTCAGACCGCTCTCACGACAACTCTGATCTCACCACTGTCAAGTCAGACTGCTCTCACGACAACTCTGATTTCACCGCTGTCAAGTCAGACTGCTCTCACGACAACTCTGATCTCACCGCTGTCAAGTCAGACCGCTCTCACGACAACTCTGATCTCACCACTGTCAAGTCAGACTGCTCTCACGACAACTCTGATCTCACCACTGTCAAGTCAGACTGCTCTCACGACAACTCTGATTTCACCACTGTCAAGTCAGACTGCTCTCACGACAACTCTGATCTCACCGCTGTCAAGTCAGACTGCTCTCACGACAACTCTGATCTCACCACTGTCAAGTCAGACTGCTCTCACGACAACTCTGATCTCACCGCTGTCAAGTCAGACTGCTCTCACGACAACTCTGATCTCACCGCTGTCAAGTCAGACTGCTCTCACGACAACTCTGATCTCACCGCTGTCAAGTCAGACTGCTCTCACGACAACTCTGATCTCACCACTGTCAAGTCAGACTGCTCTCACGACAACTCTGATCTCACCACTGTCAAGTCAGACTGCTCTCACGACAACTCTGATCTCACCACTGTCAAGTCAGACTGCTCTCACGACAACTCTGATCTCACCACTGTCAAGTCAGACTGCTCTCACGACAACTCTGATCTCACCACTGTCAAGTCAGACTGCTCTCACGACAACTCTGATCTCACCACTGTCAAGTCAGACTGCTCTCACGACAACTCTGATCTGATCAATACAGCTGCCGAGAGACAGAAAATGAAAGCAACCGATCAATATAGTGTGTAAACCAAACCAGTGATCCTTGTATCATGAATAACAACATGGTGGGTGGTTATATCATATCCACCCGAGACACCCTCAGAGTGCAGTCACGGTCTGCCATTATCAACAGAGACCCTGGAGCAATTGGGGTTAAATGCCTTTGTTCAAGGGCACATTGACACATTTTTCACCTTGTCAGCTCGGGGAATCAAACAAGCGACCTTTCGGTTACCCGGCCCAACGCTCAAACCACTATGCTATCTGCTGCCACACCAGCCAGGTCACCCTTGATACAAGTCAGTATTGGACATCCATTAATGTCTGAGGATGTCGGTAGATGATGTGGAAACCGGACACTAGGGGCAACAGTGAGTATTGTGACCTTCAAGTAGGTTTCAGTTTTGCTAGGGTGTTGTGGACGGGGATTGTGGATGGGCCACTGAAATTTGACGAAACTTTCTATCGCTAGACTCGAACTTGCAACTTTAGGAATCAAAGGCAGATGGTTACAGTCACCCCCGTCCACAACACCCTAGCAAAACTGAAACCTCCTTCAAAGTGTCTCAAAGTAGGAGTGCTGATCTAGGATCAGTATTGCCTTTTAGATCATAATTAATACGATTACATGGACGGACGGGGGGGGACGGGACGGGGGGGGGGGGGGGACCTGCTTCTAGATCAGCACTCCACTCCTACTCTGAGAGGCTTTATTCTGTTGGAAATCTCTGAGTAAAGGAATCAGTGGATTCACAAGGAAATCACTGACTGTGTTTACATGGAGTCTAATAAACCCTCAATGAACTGGTGAGTACACACACACACACACACACACACACACACACACACACACACACACACACACACACACACACACACACACACACACACCACACACACACACACACACACAACACACACACAACACACACCACACACACACACACCACACACACACACACACACACACACACACACACACACACACACACACACACACACACACACACACACACACACACACACCACACACACACACACACACACGCAGCACTCTAATGAATGAGAGTGAGAGTAGATAGGATAGGAATGTAGACTGTTGACTATTATTAGGATGATATTCCATAGTAAAGATCCTCTCTGTCTGAGTGTGAAACATAGGCATACGCATAAAGAGACAGAGGAGTGACTGTATTCTGGCTGTGGAGAGAGAGAGAGAGAGAGAGAGACAGAGAGAGAGAGAGAGAGAGAGCGAGAGAGAGAGAGAGAGGAGAGAGAGAGAGAGAGAGAGAGATAAGAGAGAGAGAGAGAAGAGAGAGAGAGAGAGAGAGAGAGAGAGAGAGAGAGATTAGAGAGAGAGAGAGAGAGAGATGAGAGAGAGAGACTCAGCCTGTAGAGACTGGAGAGAGCTGTTTTGTAGAATATATATATATTTGTGACACTCACATAACTGTCTACTCAATCTTTTTATATAAACCCTCAGCATTAGCTCCTCAAATATTTGCCTGCAAAAAAATCTGTGGTTTCTTGCCTGTTTCAGAAGGAGGGACTTTAACTGCACTGAACTGTTACACGTTTGGGGTTTTAGTTGGATTTATTATTATTATTTGTGTATGCAAATACCATGAAATATTTTCACCCCATTCCAGTTTTTCATGTCCCCTTTTGGAACAGAGACGTTATAGAGAGAGAGAGAGAAAAAAAAGATCAGAGATGGGAGAGAAAAAGATAGAGCGAGAGAGAGAGCAGAGAGAGCGCGAGTGTCCAGGAGATTAAGGGAACAGAGACGATAGAGAGAGAGAGAGAAGAGTAGAATAGAGACTTGAGAGAGAGACTAGAGGCGAGAGAGAGCGTATTTGAGCGAGCGAGAGCGCGACCGGCGAGTTTGGAGCGCGTAGGCGAGAGAGATATAGTCGCGCTGGCGCGCTCAGTCACTCTCTCTGTCTCTCGCGCTCGCTCGCTGATGGAGAGCTCGGCGATACCTGTGCGGGCCTCATAGCGCGCGCGAGAGCTCGTGCGCGCCTCTCTTCGTCGCGCGCGCTCTCTTCTCGTTTCCTAGCAGCTCGCGCGTCGCGAGCGCGAGCGCGCTCTAGCGAGCGCTCGACGGCGGCGCGCGCGCGAGAGAGGAGAGAGAGCGAGAGGAGAGAAGAGAGAGAGGGAGAGAACGAGATAACAGAGAAAACAGCTGGTGGTCTTTCCATTCCCACAGGGTTTTTACTGCTCACCCAAATATAATCCCTATTATGAAATATATACATTTTCATAAAACTGCTTGGCACTAATACGGGCAATAGTTTTATTAAATTCCTTAAATAATTCTGCAGTAATAGATGGCTTAAGAGTAAAGTACACGCTGTAATGCAACCCAGTGAGGACTGTTGAATTTGAAGTGAAAAGAATCCCAGTTACTTGACTTCAACATACAATACATGATATCCTCCTGACCAATGACATAGAGCTCTAGGTCTACACTCACAGTCCTTAGAATGTTGTTTTTATTTAACCAGGTAAGTTGACTGAGAACACATTTTCATTTACAGCAACAACCTGGAGAAAAGTTACAGGGGAGAGGAGATGAACGAGCCAATTGGAAGCTGGGGATGATTAGCACACAACCAAGACAACGCAGGAGTGGCTTCGGGACAAGTCTCTGAATGTCCTTGAGTGGCCCAGCCAGGAGCCCGGACTTGAACCCGATCGAACATCTCTGGAGAGACCTGAAAATAGCTGTGCAGCGACGCTCCCCATCCAACCTGACAGAGCTTGAGAGTGTCTCAAGGTTGTAATCGCTGCCAAAGGTGCTTCAACAAAGTACCGAGTGATGGTTCTGAATACTTACGTAAATGAGATATTTCCGGGTTTTTTTCATGTTATTTGCGTACATTTGATGCCCTTCCTTAGAGCAGTGTTTTTTTTAAAAACCTGGGTAAGTTAATGTGCTCCTAATCACATTGTGCTCTGTCCAAAGTACCTCCTGACGTGCAGCTGATCATTAGGCCTATGTTCTTATAGACTCCCCCTCTGGCTAGGCCAGGTAGACCCATAGGTACTAGTATTCCAGTTTAAGAACCATTGCCTTAGGGTGGATGTTAGCCCAGGACGTGTAGCGACAGTGCAGAACCAGGTAAGCATCAACTTCACCAACAGTTCCAGTTCTCATCATATCCACCAACATGTTTTTTTTTCCCCTTCTGAAAGATCAGTACTGGAGATCACAGAGACACAATTACAGAGTGACTGGATCCCACGGACTGTGTCCTCCTCTCTTTGATGGCTGTAAATAAAGACATGGCTGGTTCCCTGCAGACCAGACCAAGCTAAGGCTCTCTCTGCCTATTGAACTTGGCTGTTGACAATGCCTCTGAAGTGGTCAGATCCCCATCAGATCTCCCTCCTGCCCTCCAGAAGAGACGGGACCACGGCACCGCGTCCTTTAAAGGGGCTGCTAAGTCAGACCAGAAGTCTCCTCAGTGAGTGAGTCCCAAACTGCATCCTATTCTCTCTATAGTGCCCTACATTTGAGAGAGAGAGAGAGAGAGAGAGCAGTGAGAGTCCTGCACTACGTAGGGAATAAGGGTACCCTTTGGGCTACACCCTCTGTCAGCCCTGCAGTGGTTCAGACATCAGCCCAACCAGCCACCAGCCACCAGCCCAGGCCCTTCCTTTTAGTAGAAGCCCATTGATGTTACTAAGAGTTATTAATTTACCCTGGGAAATAAGAGAGAGAGAGAGGGAGAAAGAGAGAGAGAGAGAGAGAGAGAGAGAGAGAGAGGAAGCTCAGGCCAAGACAGAAGGAGATGGGTGCCTTTCAAATAATGCCAGCCAGAGGAGTCAACTTCTTCTGCTTTCATCTGCTGTCAGTGGGGTGAGCCGGGCGCGCTGGGTCTTCACATGGGCACCAGGGTTACCCACGGCTACCACCACGGCCTAACCAACAAAGGCTGTTGCAAGGCGAGAGTAGAAGAGGGAGTGGGGAGGAAGCCAGGAGAGAGAGAAGGCATGGTATGTTGGCTCTACTATTATCTGGTAAACAACTCTGTTTTCAGTTGTTTTCTTCTCTGGAATGGCGTTTTTGTGGGCTGTGGTCGGTGGGATGGTCGGTGGGATGGTCGGTGGGATTGGTGTTGTGAGTTATTTTCTCTCCTCAGGTTAATATTACAGCAGCCCTACTAACCTCTGGGTTAGGGTAAGAGCCTTTGACAAATACCTCCAGAAACCATGATATTACCTCCTAAAACCATGACAAATACCTCCAGAAACCATGATATTACCTCCTAAAACCATGACAAATACCTAAAGAAACCATGATATTACCTCATAAAACCATGACAAATACCTAAAGAAACCATGATATTACCTCATAAAACCATGACAAATACCTCAGTTTGTAGTTTCTCCAAGAGCTCTGTTTTTTTAAAAACTTGTTAACTTGTCTTAGATCACTGAGAGAGACCTGAAGAGTTGCCAAAATATCCTTGTTTTGATCTGTGTTGTCTGCGGTCAGGTCTCTGCTCTCTCATTCCTGTAAAGTTATTTCTCAAATTCACTCACCGACGTCCCTCTGTTTTGATAGGCTGAGACAGACAGGAGCTGTCATAAACACAGTGTCAATGACAGTCCTGGTCAGTCAATGCTCCTTCCCTCATTAGCAGCTCAGATAGATGTGACTGTGAGTGGTTTAAGGTTGAGGCAGTCCATCCGGTCAGAGTCCAGTCCAGAGAAGACAGAGTAGACAGGGGAGAAAAAAAATAATACCAGAAAATGTATAAAAGCAGAAGCAGCTAAAAGCGGCCTGAGCTAGCCGCCTGCAAAGAAAACAAAGCACGGCCCAGGGGAGAAGCTCACTGGCGGACAGCTGAGGCAGTGTGGATCCGAGTCACCGCAGCCTCTCGCCCGTCCGCCCCAGCCTCCTCTCATACGTCCAGTCAGGCTGCCAAACGGCTGTAATTGAGGCCTGAATAAAAAATCTCTACTACAGCTCTGAATAAACTCAATGAGCACTGCTTCAATAGCTGCTGCATGGACCCCTTCTTACTTACCCTTTTAAACTTTAACCCGTTCCTTCTACCTCGTTTTAAACCTTAACCCAGAGCCATAATACTCTTCCTTAGCCAAAACCTCTGGGAGTTAGGATCCTCCGTCATTCCAGGTGAACTACATACTCAATACAGTGTAATATTGTGATCGTTACCTAGCCAAATTATCCAGATTGTTCATAAGTTGTTTAGTGTTGATACATTATGGTGTTGTGACCAATTCTGTCCAGTATCCATTAAAAATCCACTTAAGTTTTTATGATCTAGCAAACCCACTGTATCCTAGACACTGACAGAGAAGGACATTATGAATTGCAGCCTGCCATCAACACGTCTGAACATGCTCTGCAAAGTCTACTATCAGTCCTCAGACCATACCGTATTACTCAACATGGGCCAGATGAGGAAGATGAGCAAGAGGATGATTAGTGCGTTAACAGGGTGAGGGTGTTGTGACGATGATGATGTGGTGATGTTGAAGATGATGGGAAAAACATGTTGTATATTGGCTGCTCCCCTGACTGTTTATGTCTCCCTGAATGCTCCTCTCCTCTCCTCTCCTCTCCTCTCCTCTCCTCTCCTCTCCTCTCCTCTCCTCTCCTCTCCTCTCCTCTCCTCTCCTCTCCTCTCTCATCTCATCTCATCTCATCTCATCTCATCTCATCTCATCTCATCTCATCTCATCTCATCTCATCTCATCTCATCTCCTCTCCTCTCCTCTCCTCTCCTCTCCTCTCCTCTCCTCTCCTCTCCTCAGGCCAAAGCGATAAAAGCCTGTACTCTTTTTCTTGCACGCGTGCCACAGCTGTGGTCGCTGCGGCGATGTTTCACCGCTCAGAATGGATTCGCCAGCTCAAAAACGTTCTTATTATATTTATATTTTACTACACCACCACTGCCTCTGCCAGCTGTGCTGTCGCTGGATTACAGCCTGCTTCCTTTAAATAGGCTGTGACAATATGATTACCCTCCTAAAAAACAAAGGTAAACATCAACACGGCTGTAACTGTGTTGTCACAGAGACCTCAAGCAAACAATGATGAACTTTAGTTTCTCTAACGATGAGAATTTAGTAAGATGTGGCTAAAAATATGGCGAAAATAAGAGTTGGATATAGAGAGGGAGAAGAGTGAGAAAGTGTTGGATACAGAGAGGGAGAAGAGTGAGAAAGTGTTGGATAAAGAGAGGGAGAAGAGTGAGAAAGTGTTGGATACAGAGAGGGAGAAGAGTGAGAAACTGTTGGATACAGAGAGGGAGAAGAGTGAGAAAGTGTTGGATACAGAGAGGGAGAAGAGTGAGAAAGTGTTGGATACAGAGAGGGAGAAGAGTGAGAAAGTGTTGGATACAGAGAGGGAGAAGAGTGAGAAAGTGTTGGATACAGAGAGGGAGAAGAGTGAGAAAGTGTTGGATACAGAGAGGGAGAAGAGTGAGAAAGTGTTGGATACAGAGAGGGAGAAGAGTGAGAAAGTGAGAAAGTGAGAGATTTGTGAGGGGTGAGAGAGAAGACATTGGCTGGATCTCCACATACACAGACAGTGACCCCTTTAAACACCCAATGACACTTCCACACAGATCATCCAAGGTCTGGCAATAGATTGACCTCTGACCTCTCTAGGCTTACATTCAATGACAGAAGAATAAATAAACGTAGGTAGGAACAATAGAAAAGAGTGTTAACCAGACTGATAGGTCCTGTACCGACGTCATCTCTGGCCTCAGCCTCCTGCCTGTTGGTTTCAGCACAGGATGTATGTGGTGGCAGTGGGACAGGGTGACACAACTGATGTTGACAAGTGTCTGGAACAGAGAGAGAGAGAGAGAGAGAGAGAGAGAGAGAGAGAGAGAGAGAGGAGAGAGCGATATAGAGGAGCTGAGAGTCAGATAGAGGGCGGGGCCATAGCAGAGATAACATATAGAAATAAGAGAGATCGAGAGAGAGTCCTGCAACGTCCGTAGAGAAATGAAAAAAAGAAACAAAAGGAAGAGATCCACCACAGTTCCAGAGAGAGAGAGCGATCCATCAAGAGAGAGAGTGAGATATAGAGATATCCACCGTTCTAGAGCGAGAGAGATATAGAGAGAGATAGAGGAGAGGATAGAGAGAGAGAAGAGAGAGAGAGAGAGAGAGAGAGAGGATCCACAGATTCCAGAGATCTGGAGAGAGATCCACAGAGAGGAGAAGTGAGAGAGAGAGAGATCCACATTTCCACAGATAATAGAGAATTCCCGCAAGTTTCCAGAAGAGAGAGATGAGAGAGATAGAGGCAGAGAGAGAGAGAGAGAGAGAGATAGAGAAGAGAGAGAGACAATAGAAGAGAGAGATAGAGAGAGAGAGAGATAGATCCACAGTTCCATAGATATAGAGTCGATATAGAGAGAGAGAGAGACAGAGAGAGAGAGAGAGAGAAAAGAGGAGAAGAGAGAGGCGAGAGAGGAAGGAGCGAGAATCCACTTCCAGAAAAGAGAGAGGAGAGAATCCCACAGTTCCACAGAGAGAGAGAGCTATATCTAGTGCCACAGCGAGCCTGCGTGTCTCTGTTCTTCTGTTGCCTCCTGATACCCTTGGGACAAACCACAAGGTAACCCCGGCTTTGGCTGGGCCTGTGTGTCGCTGTGGTTCTTCCCAGGCTTCACAGTCCGCAGGCCCCAACAACCCTATTAATAAGGGTCCGGCCGCCAACCAGGAGCGCGGACCCTGCATTGGTCTTGTTAGCAACAAGTGGAAACTGTGCACAAGTTGCACCTACACTCACATTTACAACTAACACTACAACGTACACACCAACACAGTAACCAACTGAGCTAACATAGTACAACTCAGACTACACACTACACACTACACTACACAGTACACAGTACACACTAGACTACACAGTACACACTACACTACACACTACACACTACACTACACAGTACACACTACACTACACAGTACACACTACACTACACAGTACACACTACACCACACACAGTACACACTACACACTACAACACTACACACTACAACACTACACTACACAGTAACACTACACAACTACACCACTAAACACTACAACCTACACACTAACACTACACAGTACACACTAACAACTACACACTAACACCTAAAACAACACTTACCACTACACACTACACTACACACTACAACATACACACTACCCCACACTACACAGTAACACACTACACACTACACAGTACACACTACACTATACAGTACACACTACACTACACATACAACACTACACGACAACACTTCACGACACAGTACACACTACACACTACACACTACAGTACACACTACACTACACACTACCACTACAACAGTACAAACTACACCAGTTACCCCCTAACCCACTTGACAGCACTACAGGGGGGACACTGCTGCGACGACACAGTTACCACTACACATTACACTACACACTAACACCTAACACCACTACACACGACACTACAACAGTACACCACTACACACTACACTACACAGGACACACTACACTACACACACTACACTATACAGTACCCACTACACTACAACAGTAACATCACATACACTACAACAGCGACACTATACTACACAGTACACCAAACAACTACACTACAACACACTACAACAGTACACAGTACATCCCGACACCCTACACACGACAACACTACACTACCCAGTACACACACTACACTACACACTACACCTACAGCAACACAGTACACACTATACACCTACACTACCACTACAACAGTACACACACTACCAGTACACACTACCACTACAACCTACACTACACTACACACTACACTACACACTACACACTACACTACACACTACACACTACACTGTACACACTACACACTACACTACACATTACACACTACACTACACACTACACTACACAGTACACACTACACTACACAGTACACACTCATACACACACACTACACACTACACACCACACATCCAAACACACTACACTACACACTACCATTACACTACAACAGTACACACTATAACACTAAACACTACACCACTACCCACTAACACAGTACACACTACACTACCACTCAACACTACAGACACTACACACTACGACTACACACTACAAGTACAAACACTACCACGACAACTACACGTACACACACAACTACACAGTACACCCTACCACTATACAGTACACACTACACTACACAGTACACACTACACACAACACTACACTACACCCAGTACCCACTACACACGACACACGAACAGTACACACTACACTACACACTACCTACACAAGTACAAACTACACAGTCACACTACACCACACACTACACACTGACACAACACACTACACACTACCTACACAGTACACACTACACAACACTACACTCACATTACACACTAACTATACCACTACACTTATACAGTACACACACACTAACATAACACACTCTACACTACCCCCCTACACTACCAGTACACACTACAACTACACACTACCCTACACAGTACACACTACACTACAACCTACACTACCACAGTACACATTACACACTAACCACTAACACACTCTACAGACACAGTACACACTACACTAACCTACCCACTACACACTCCAGTACCCACTAACTACACACTCACACTCACACCTACACACACACACTACACAAACACTACACTACCTAACACGTACCACAGTACACCCTACCCCACTACACACTACAACACTACACACTACACTACACATTACACACTACACACTCCACTACACATACACCTCCTAGCACTACAACACTACACTACACACTACTTACACCGCCACTACACACTACACCAACTACACTTACACAACACAACTACACTACACACTACACTACACAGTACCCACACACCTACACAGTACACACTACACCTACACACTAAACAACATTACACGACACAGACACACTATACACTACACACTACCACTACAAACAACACGTACCAACACACACTAACCACAGTACCACACAACTACAACACTACACTACACAGTACACACTATAACACTATTACCACTAACCACACTAACTACACACACCCCGTACACACTACACACTACACTGACAGTACCCACTACCCTACACACTACACTACAAGCACTACAACTGGACACACTATCCCACTACACTACCCAGTACACACTACCACACACCTACAACACTACACAGTCACACACTGCACACTACACAGTACACACACTACACTAACAGCTACACTAACACATTACACTCACAACACTACACAGTACCACTATACACTAACACACTACACACTACACACGAACACACTACACACTACACAGTACACACTAACTACACCACTACACTACCACAGTACAAAACACATATACACTGCCACACTACAACAACTACACCGTCCACACTACAAACAGGAACACACGACACTACACATACACAGTACACTACAACAGTACACACTACACACTACTACACACGCACTACCAAGTACACACTACACACCAGTACACACTAATACACTACACACTAACCACTACACACTACACAGTACAACCTACACTACACACTACACATTACACTACACATATCACACTATACACTAACTACAACACTACACACTACAAAAACAACACACTACACATCATACAACCACGACACAGTACACCTACCTACACACTACACACTAAAAACACTACACAGTACACACTAAACACTACACACTACACACTACCACACTACCAATACAACAGTACACACTTACACACACACTACACAGTACACTACAACAGTCAACACCTATACACTACCACACTACACACTACACAACGACAACTAGCACAGTAACACACTACACTACACACTACAACACTAACAACTCCAGTACACAACTATACACTACACACTACACACTGACCACGACCCAGTAACACTACTAAATCCTACCACTAACACAACTACACTACACAGTACCCACTACCTACACTCCACCTACACACTGACCGTACGCACTACACGACACACTACACTACACACAGTACACACTACAACAACAGTACACACTACACACTACACCTACATACACACTATACACTACACAGTACACACTACACTACACACTACACACTACGCAACACTACACACTACAACTACACAGTACACAGTACACACTACATACACTAAACACTAAAAAACATCACACACACACACAGACACTACCCAGTAACCACACACTACATACACTACACAGAAAACACACTATAACACTACAACACTAACACACTACCCCACTACACACTACACTACACACACACTTACACTAACACATTCCCCACTATACACGACACACTACACACATCAACACTGCGCAACACACTACACAGTACAAAAAACACTACCTAACACACTACAAAAACACTACTACACCTACACAGTACCACACTATACACTACACACTCACATCTACACACTACACAGACACACTACTACACTACACACTACACTTACACTACCACTACACACTACAACACTAACTAACTACCAGTACAACAACTACATAACAACACTACACAGTACACACTTATACACTACACAATACCACCTACCAAGTACACACTACACTACACACTACACATTACACTACACAGTTCACACTACACCTACACACTACAACACTACACACGACAACTACACATAACACACCTACACCCCTACACACACACTACACAGTACACCTATAACACTACACACTACACACTACAAGCCTACACAAGTACCACTACACTACGACACTACACATTACACTACACAGTACACACTATACACTACACACTACACATCTACACCTACACACTACACACTAACACAGTACACACTACACTACACACTACACACTACACTACACAGTACACACTATACACTACACACTACACACTACACCTACACACTACACAGTACACACTACACTACACACTACACATTACACTACACAGTACACACTACACACTACACACTACACTACAGTGGCAGCAAGGCAGCTAATGGCAAAGGCTGATGGTTCGGCTGGAAGGAGAGTTGAAAGGGGGAGGAACGGATCTAACCACTCACGCCTATGTCTCATCAGTCACCATGGTGACATTGACTGGGCTGGAGTGGCCTCTGGGATAGCTAATGGTATACTAGGTGGTGGGAGTGTTTTGAGTGGCAGGAAGCTGCCTCCATATCGCTGGCTGGATCAGTATCAGATCAAACGGAAAGTAGAAAATGCAGTCTCTGTACTAAACAAGAACACGTATTGAGCTGTGTAATATCAAAGCTATTATGAGAGTAACTGTCCATTGTTTCCAGATGTCTATGAAATATGACCTATAATTAATTACAATATGACTAACATAGTTTCCCTCCAATTATTTTAAATTAACTATGTTAGAAAACAGCTTTTCTGTGTTGGAATGGTGTGGGTGTATACCGGTCATTGATTGATTGGCCAGCTCATCCTTCTCAGGAGCATGACATCATTCCTCTATGAGGAAATAGCAAGCAGTTTTAAACGGTCAGTTTGATATACAAGTTGGAGGTGGGGTTTTTCTCCAGTTGATGACATGGCCACAAATACCAGTATAGGATGTTGAGGCAACATTATTTGGGTTAACAGAATATTAACTTTAAAAAGTGCGATTTTAACCGGACAGATACTTTAAAGGTTAATACAGTGCCTTGCAAAAGTATTCATCCCCCTTGGCGTGTTTCCTATTTTGTTGCATTACAACTTGTAATTTAAATGGATTTTTATTTGGATTTCATGTAATGGACAAACAGTGAGGGAAAAAAGTATTTGATCCCCTGCTGATTTTGTACGTTTGCCCACTGACAAAGAAATGATCAGTCTATAAATTTTAATGGTAGTTTTATTTGAACAGTGAGAGACGGAATAACAACAACAAAATCCAGAAAAACGCATGTCACAAATGTTAAAAATTGATTTGCATTTTAATTAGGGAAATAAGTATTTGACCCCCTCTCAATCAGAAAGATTTCTGGCTCCCAAATGTCTTTTATACAGGTAACGAGCTGAGATTAGGAGCACACTCTTAAAGGGAGTGCACCTAATCTCAGTTTGTTACCTGTATAAAAGACACCTGTCCACAGAAGCAATCAATCAATCAGATTCCAAACTCTCCACCATGGCCAAGACCAAAGAGCTCTCCAAGGATGTCAGGAACAAGATTGTAGACCTATACAAGGCTGGAATGGGCTACAAGACCATCACCAAGCAGCTTGGTGAGAAGGTGACAACAGTTGGTGCGATTATTCGCAAATGGAAGAAACACAAAGACCTGTCAATCTCCCTCGGCCTGGGGCTCCATGCAAGATCTCACCTCGTGGAGTTGCAATGATCATGAGAACAGTGAGGAATCAGCCCAGAACTACACGGGAGGATCTTGTCAATGATCTCAAGGCAGCTGGGACCATAGTCACCAAGAAAACAATTAGTAACACACTACGCCGTGAAGGACTGAAATCCTGCAGCGCCCGCAAGGTCCCCCTGCTCAAGAAAGCACATATACATGCCCGTCTGAAGTTTGCCAATGAACATCTGAATGATTCAGAGGAGAACTGGGTGAAAGTGTTGTGGTCAGATGAGACCAAAATGGAGGTCTTTGGCATCAACTCAACTCGCTGTGTTTGGAGGAGGAGGAATGCTGCCTATGACCCCAAGAACACCATCCCCACCGTCAAACATGGAGGTGGAAACATTATGCTTTGGGGGTGTTTTTCTGCTAAGGGGACAGGACAACTTCACTGCATCAAAATGACGATGGACGGGGCCATGTACCGTCAAATCTTGGGTGAGAACCTCCTTCCCTCAGCCAGGGCATTGAAAATGGGTCGTCATTCCAGCATGACAATGACCCAAAACACACGGCCAAGGCAACAAAGGAGTGGCTCAAGAAGAACCACATTAAGGTCCTGGAGTGGCCTAGCCAGTCTCCAGACCTTAATCCCATAGAACATCTGTGGAGGGAGCTGAAGGTTCGAGTTGCTAAATGTCAGCCTCTAAACCTTAATGACTTGGAGAAGATCTGCAAAGAGGAGTGGGACAAAATCCCTCCTGAGATGTGTGCAAACCTGGTGGCCAACTACAAGAAACGTCTGACCTCTGTGATTGCCAACAAGGGTTTTGTCACCAAGTACTAAGTCATGTTTTGCAGAGGGGTCAAATACTTATTTCCCTCATTAAAATCAATTCAACTTATAACATTTTTGAAATGCGTTTTTCTGGATTTTTTTGTTGGTATTCTGTCTCTCACTGTTCAAATAAACCTACCATTAAAATTATAGACTGATCATTTCTTTGTCAGTGGGCAAACGTACAAAATCAGTAGGGGATCAAATACCTTTTTCCCTCACTGTACACAAAATAGTCCAAATTGGTGAAGTGAAATGAAAAAAATAAACAACGGAAAAGTGGTGCGTGCATATGTATTCACCCCTTTTGCTATGACGCCCCTAAATAAGATCTGGTGCAACCAATTACCTTCAGTAGTCACATAATTTGTTAAATAAAGTCCACCTGTGTGCAATCTAAGTGTCATATGATCTGTCACATGATCTCAGTATATATACACCTGTTCTGAAAGGCCCCAGAGTCTGCAACACCACTAAGCAAGGGGCACCACCAAGCAAGCGCCACCATGAAGACCAAGGAGCTCTCCAAACAGGTCAGGGATAAAGTTGTGGAGAAGAACAGATCAGGGTTGGGTTATAAAAAAATATCCCAAACTTTGAACATCCCACGGAGCACCATTAAATCCATTATTAAAAAGTGGAAAGAATATGGCACCACAACAAACCTGCCAAGAGAGGGCCGCCCACCAAAACTCACGGACCAGGCAAGGAGGGCATTAATCAGAGAGGCAACAAAGAGAACAAACATAACCCTGAAGGAGCTGCAAAGCTCCACAGCGGAGATTGGAGTGTCTGTCCATAGGACCACTTTAAGCCGTAAACTCCACAGAGCTGGGCTTTATGGAAGAGTGGCCAGAAAAAAAACATTGCTTAAAGAAAAAAACAAGCAAACACGTTTGGTGTTTGCCAAAAGGCATGTGGGAGACTACCCAAACATATGTGAGAAGGTACTCTGATCAGATGAGACGAAAATTGAGCTTTTTGGCCATCAAGGAAAACACTATGTCTGGTGCAAACCCAACAACTCTCATCACCCCGAGAACACCATCCCCACAGTGAAGCATGGTGGTGGCAGCATCATGCTGTGGGGATGTTTTTCATCGACAGGGACTGGGAAACTGGTCAGAATTGAAGGAATGATGGATGGCACTAAATACAGGGAAATTCTTGAGGGAAACCTGTTTCAGTCTTCCAGAGATTTGAGACTGGGACGGAGGTTCACCTTCCAGCAGGACAATGACCCTAAGCATACTGCTAAAGCAACGCTCGTGTGGTTTAAGGGGAAATATTTAAATGTCTTGGAATGGCCTAGTCAAAGCCCAGACCTCAATCCAATTGAGAATCTGTGGTATGACTTAAAGACTGCTGTACACCAGCGGAACCCATCCAACTTGAAGGAGCTGGAGCAGTTTTGCCTTGAAGAATGGGCAAAAATCCCAGTGGCTAGATGTGCCAAGCTTATAGAGACATACCCCAAGAGACTTGCAGCTGTAATTGCTGCAAAAGGTGGCTCTACAAAGTATTGACTTTGGGGGGGTGAATAGTTATGCACGCTCAAGTTTTCAGTTTTTTTGTCTTATTCCTTGTTTGTTTCACAAAAAAATATATTTTGCATCTTCAAAGTGGTAGGCATGTAGTGTAAATGAAATGATACAAACCCCCCAAAAATCCATTTTAATTCCAGGTTGTAAGGCAACAAAATAGGAATTTGCCAATGGGGGTGAATACTTTCGCAAGCCACTGTTTAACAAAGGCATCACCTGAAATCATTCTAAATGAATCCCTTCACATGAAAAGAGTGTACTGGTTGTTGAGGAAATTATGGTCAACTTAACTTCAAACGCTATATTGTAATATTTCTGAGACCAATACAGACATCTAGGCCTGTTCCCATTGGGCTGTGGGGTGGAACAGCATCTGGGCCTGTTCCCATAGGGCTGTAACTGTCACGCCCTGACTCTGAGGACTTGTATTTGTTGAGTCAGGGTGAGTATTTTCTGTGTCGTGTTGTGCTATGTTGATTGTCTATGGTTGATCTAGAATGTGTAGATCTATGTTGGCCTGGGTGGTTCCCAATCAGAGGCAGCTGTCGCTCGTTGTCTCTGATTGGGGCCATACTTAGGCAGCCTATTGGCACCTGTTAGTTGTGGGATCTTGTTCCGTGTGAGGTATGTTATTTGTCTACCTTGGACTTCACGTTTCGTTTGTTGTTTTGTCGTGTGTTCAGTACGTAAATAAATATGAATGCATATCACGCTGCGCCTTGGTCCTTCTCGTTCGTAAACGATCGTGACAGAAGATCCCACCAAAATAGGACCAAGCAGCGTGTTCAGGAGCAAACGGCGGGAATTAAACAGGAGGTTACGTTAGTAGATGTCCTCCTCGGAGACCTGAGAGGCAACTCCAATAATTTTTTTTAGGGGGGCACACGGTGTGGACGACGAGGCATCAGGAGGCAGCGACAGGGCGAATCTGCAGGTTAGGAGAGGAGGCCACCAGGTTACGGGGGCTATTGGTCCAGAGGGAGCAGGAGTTATTTGGTCAGAGGGAGGAGCTACAGGAGGCTATAAGGGAGAAGGAGAGTGTAGAGGCACGGCGAGAGGAACTGGTTAGGCAGCAGAAGGAGCGGGGGTTTATAAGGGAACCCAGTCCCGCTCCTCGCACCAAGCAAGTAGTGTGTGTCGCCAGTCCGGTCCGGCCCGTTCCTGATCCCCGCACTAAGCCAGTGGTGCGTGTTCCCAGTACGGCCCGACCCATTCCTGCTTCCCGCACAAGGCCAGTGGTGTGTGTTCCTAGTACGGTCCGGCCCGTTCCTGCTCCCCGCACTAAGCCAGTGGTGCGTGTTCCCAGTACGGCCCAACCCGTTCCTGCTCCTCGCACTAAGCCAGTGGTGTGTGTTCCCAGTACGGTCCGGCCCGTTCCTGCTCCTCGCATCAAGCCAGTGGGGCGCGTCGCCAGCCCGGTCCGGCCTGTTCCTGGTCCTCGCACCAAGCCAGTGGTGCGCGTCGCCAGCCCGGCCCGGCCTGTTCCTGTCCCTCGCACCAAACCGGTGGTGCGCATCGCCAGCCCGGCCCGGCCTGTTCCTGCCCCTCGCACCAAACCAGTGGTGCGCGTCGCCAGCCCGGTCCGGCCTGTTCCTGCCCCTCGCAACAAACCAGTGGTGCGCGTCGCCAGCCCTGTCCGGCCTGTTCCTGCCCCTCACACCAAGCCAGTGGTGCGCGTCGCCAGCCCGGCCGGGCCTGTTCCTGCCCCTCGCACCAAGGCAGTGGTGCGCGTCGCCAGCCCGGCCCGGCCTGTTCCTGCTCCCCACACCAGGCCAGTGGTGCGCGTCGCCAGTCCGGTACGGCCCGTTCCTGCTCCCCGCACCAAACCAGTGGTGCGTGTGTTACTCCCTGTTCCACCGGTGCCTGGTCCGGCACCGGTCAGCTGCTCCACTCCGGAGCCAGAGCAATCCGCTCCACCGGGGTCCAGTCCTACTCCGGTCAGCGGATCCACTCTGGAGCCAGAGCAATCCGCTTCACCGGGGTCCAGTTCAGCTCCGGTCAGCCGCTCCACTCCGGTGCCAGAGCAGTCCGCTCCACCGGTGCCTGATCCAGCTCTGGTCAGCGGCTCCACTCCGGAGCCAGAGCAGTTCGATCCACCGTCGTCGGGTCCAGCTCCAGTCAGCGGTTCCAGTCCAGACCCAGACGTCAGCCCCTCTCCAGGTTCGGGGTCTCCCACACCAGGGTCCAGACAGGGCTTGGTACGTCGTGGGAGGAAGGAGAGGGGAAGCAGCGCGCCGAGGTCCAGACCAGACCAGGGGCGCAACAGGGAGGCGGAGAGTAGGTGGTGGTCACGCCCGGAGCCGGATCCGCCTCCGAGGCGGAATGCCCACCCAGCCCCTACCCTGTTATGTTTATGTGGCGCGGTCGGAGTCCGCACCTTTGGGGGGGGGGGGGTACTGTCACGCCCTGACTCTGAGGACTTGTATTTGTTGAGTCAGGGTGAGTATTTTCTGTGTCGTGTTGTGCTATGTTGATTGTCTATGGTTGATCTAGAATGTGTAGATCTATGTTGGCCGGGGTGGTTCCCAATCAGAGGCAGCTGTCGCTCTTTGTCTCTGATTGGGGACCATACTTAGGCAGCCTTTTGGCACCTGTTAGTTGTGGGATCTTGTTCCGTGTGAGGTATGTTATTTGTCTACCTTGGACTTCACGTTTCGTTTGTTGTTTTGTCGTGTGTTCAGTACATAAATAAATATGAATGCATATCACGCTGCGCCTTGGTCCTTCTCGTTCGTAAACGATCGTGACAGTAACAGCTTCTGGTCCACTGTTCCCATAGGGCTGTGGGGTGGAATAACTTTTCGGTTATGGGGTTGAACAGTTTCTGGGACTGTTCCCATAGGGCTGAGAGGGTGAAACAGCTTCCAGCCCACTGTTCCCATAGGGCTGTGAGGGTGAAACAGCTAAACAGGGAGTACAAGGCTCATTCAAAGTAGGAGAGGAAGGAAAATGGAACGTTGTTATTGAAACAACCTTCTGTTTAGAGGAGATTGAAATCTAAAGGAAGTAATAGTGGCAACTCCCAAATGACTGTGTTTCAATCACGTCCTTTTAGTCATTGTGAAGGCTTTCTCATAAGTTTGATGTCAGAAAATATTTCACTGACATCATGTAATAAAAACATTATTTAGTAGAATTTTATGGATTTTTTTTTGAGCAAAGTATTACACAAAACATAATGACATAGGATTTTAAAGTGTATCTGATGTGTGGAATCAAACCATTGTCAAATGTAAACCTCAGGGCAAATATCAACCTCAAACAAAGACAGAAATAATGAGGAAACCATTCGCTCTGGGGTCAGTAAGAGGGTATATATCTGTGGTTGTCTCTCTTAGCTAGCCTGAATGAATGCATTAACTGTAAAGGGCTCTGGATAAGAGTGTCTTCTAAATTACTCAAATGGAGATGTACAGTGACCCCATTAAAACACCATTAAATTAGAATGAGATAAAAGCTCTCCAATTCTGATACCTTCTAAAAAACAAAGCTCGTATTATAAGGAGGATGGGATCCACCCAAATCATTTGTGTTCCTGGTTCCTTTCACAGCATTATAAGGCTGCGTTGAGACAATGACTTATCAATGACACAAGTCCAGCTCATTTAATCCCTACCGTTGTGTCGCTGAGTTGTCACAATGATTCAGCAAATGTACATAATCCCAGGGGCGTTGGAAGACAAAATGTAAGTAACCTAATTTATGTCCCTCTTACTACGCTGAATAACTCTGCTGATCCTAGAGCTATTGTATGCTGTAATCGTATGCCTATGAACCAGAGTCATACTGTTAGCACTGAGGTGGTGTGCCCTAGCAGGAAGTCCACTGTGTGCAGCTCAGCCTCCACTAACATGTCTACCTCTGCTAAGCTTCCCAGTAAAGCAATGAAAACAATCAAGCATCCCAGAAAAGTGTTAAAAATTGCTCACGTTAACATATGTAGCTTAAGAAACAAGATTCATGAAATCAATAATTTGATAGTAACAGATAACATTCATATTCTGACAATCTCTGAAACTCACTTAGATAATCACTTTGATGATACAGTGGTAGCAATTCATGGTTATATACATGGCAATACATGATCAACAGAAAATACAGAAATGCCAAAGGTGGAGGTGTGGCTGTTTATATTCAGGACCACATTCCTGTAAAGCTTAGAAAGGATCTCATGTTAAATACTGTTGAAGTAATATGGCTACAGGTTCATCTGTCTCACCTAAAGGCCATTCTGGTGGGAAGCTGCTATAGACCACCAAGTGCTAACAGTCAGTATCTGGATAACATGTGGGAAATGCTTGATCATGTATGTGATATCAATAGAGAGGTATATTTTCTGGGTGATGTAAATATTGAATGGCTTTCATCAGGCTGCCCACTCAAGAGAAAGCTTCAAACTGTAACTAGTGCGAGTTTTGAGCGTACATCATTTTAGCGTTGTCAATGTGAACGACTCCATGTACACTGAAGTTTGCTCTCGGCAATGGTTTCAATGACATATTTCTTTTTTTCAAATATTATTTTGATTGAATTTATGACATTTTCTGAGCAAAGTATAGCACAAAAAAAACTTTTGATAACACGTTATTTAAAAGTGTATCT
Source organism: Coregonus sp. 'balchen' (assembly GCA_902810595.1). Classification (NCBI taxonomy): domain Eukaryota; kingdom Metazoa; phylum Chordata; class Actinopteri; order Salmoniformes; family Salmonidae; genus Coregonus; species Coregonus sp. 'balchen'. Next base: position 60,401,136 of record LR778256.1, read on the forward strand.
GATATGTGAATTCAAAGCACGCTGTCAGACGCTAACCTCAGAGCATCACTAGTACATCACCATGACAACATCAGACAACAAACACAAACATAGGCACAGACACATGCATACACACACACGATAACATGCGTACTATACACACATGTACACATGGATTTTGTACTGTAGATATGTGGTAGTGGTAGAGTAGGGGCCTGAAGGCACACAGTGTGTTGTGAAATCTGTGAGTGTATTGTAATGTTTTTAAAATTGTATAACTGCCTTAATTTTGCAGGACTCCAGGAAGAGTAGCTGCTGCCTTGGCAGGAACTAATGGGGATCCTTAATAAATACAAATTCAAAGACAAACAAGAGACCAAGAGCAGCCAGAAGAGAAGGTTGGGTCTCTGTCCCAAGTGACACCCCTATTCCAAGCTCTGATCAAAAGTAGTGCACTATATAGGGAACAGTGTTCCATTTGGGACGCGGCCTGGTAGTGGTAAAGGTTGTGGGACCAGGGTGGTGAGATGAATGGGATTGATCAAGGAGACGTTATTTGAACATGCTCCAGGTCCATGGGTCCAACTCAGACCACAGCTACATTCGACACCACATCCCAGTGCCCTACTTCTAAACAGCCAACCTCTCTGGTCCACCACTCCCTAGCAGAAAAAACAGACTTCTGGAAAGGCAAATACACTATCAATAAATTCATTACACATTTATATTTAAATATTTATATTTTTAAGAGGCGGCATGTCAAAAAATGCCATGTATTCTGCCAATAGTATTTTTAGGGCTGTGTTAGCGACGGGCAGCTGTGTAAGAAGTGTTCTGGCCGAACAGTGAGTTTGTCCCAAATGGCACCATATTCCATATTTATCCCCAAAGAGCTCTGGTCAAAAGTAGTGCACTATAAAGGGAATAGAGTGCCAATTGGGACGCACTTTATGCCTCGCATCTCAGACAAGCTGTGTGATAGAGTTCTACTCTATAACCAGAGACAGCGAGAGAGAGAGAGGGAGAGAGGGGAGGGTGACGGAGAAAGCGAGAGAGAGAGAGACAGAGAGATAGACAGAGAGAGAGAGAGCGAGAGAGAGAGAGAGAGAGACAGACAGACAGACAGACAGACAGACAGACAGACAGACAGACAGACAGACAGACAGACAGACAGACAGACAGACAGACAGACAGACAGACAGACAGACAGACAGACAGACAGACAGACAGACAGACAGACAGACCAGACAGACAGACAGACAGACAGAGAGAGAGAGAGAGAGAGACAGAGAGAGAGAGAGAGAGGAGGCATGAGAGAGAGAGAGAGAGAGAGAGAGAGAGAGAGAGAGAGAGAGAGAGAGAGAGAGAGAGAGAGAGAGAGAGAGAGAGAGCAGTTAAACAGGTAGAGCTGTTGACTGTCCTCTTTTAGGGCCTCTGTCACCTATCTTCTCGCTATACACCAAGTCACTTGGCTCTGTCATATCCTCACATGGCCTCTCCTATCATTGCTACGCAGACGACACACAACTAATCTTCTCCTTTCCCCCTTCTGATAACCAGGTGGCGAATCGCATCTCTGCATGTCTGGCAGACATATCAGTATGGATGACGGATCACTACCTCAAGCTGAACCTTGGCAAGACGGAGCTGCTCTTCCTCCCGGGGAAGGACTGCCCGTTCCATGATCTCGCCATCACGGTTGACAACTCCGTTGTGTCCTCCTCCCAGAGTGCGAAGAGCCTTGGCGTGACCCTGGACAACACCCTGTCGTTCTCCGCTAACATCAAGGCGGTGACCCGATCCTGTAGGTTCATGCTCTACAACATTCGGAGAGTACGACCCTGCCTTACACAGGAAGCGGCACAGGTCCTAATCCAGGCACTTGTCATCTCCCGTCTGGATTACTGCAACTCGCTGTTGGCTGGGCTCCCTGCCTGTGCCATTAAACCCCTACAACTCATCCAGAATGCCGCAGCCTGTCTGGTGTTCAACCTTCCCAAGTTCTCTCACGTCACCCCGCTCCTCCGCACACTACACTGGCTTCCAGTTGAAGGTCGCATCTGCTACTAGACAATGGTGCTTGACTACGGAGCTGTGAAGGGAACGGCACCTCCGTACCTTCAGGCTCTGATCAGTCCCTACACCCAAACGAGGGCATTGCGTTCATCCACCTCTGGCCTGCTGGCTCCCCTACCTCTGCTGAAGCACAGTTCCCGCTCAGCCCAGTCAAAACTGTTCGCTGCTCTGGCACCCCAATGGTGGAACAAGCTCCCTCACGACGCCAGGACAGCGGAGTCACTCACCACCTTCCGGAGACATTTGAAACCCCACCTCTTTAAGGAATACCTGGGATAGGATAAAGTAATCCTTCTACCCCCCCCTTTCCCCACCCCACCCCCCCCAAAAAAAAAAAAAAAAATAATAATAATAATAATAATAATAATAATAATAATAATTGTAAAGTGGTTATCCCACTGGCTATAAGGTGAATGCACCAATTTGTAAGTCTCTCTGGATAAGAGTGTCTGCTAAATGACGTAAATGTAAAAATTTAAATGTATCTTAAAACAATCACAGGTCACTGGACTCTCTCTCTGTTGCAATACAACAAGAGAAGCTTCCGGACAAACCAATATTCTCCTGTCAATTCTCTTGCATAGGAATAGCTTATCCCATCACCCATAAATTCCACATTTCACAGAGTTTTCCAGAGTCAAACTATTGTACATTTTACCCACAGATTCTCAGCTGCATAAACCAATATTCTGATATGTGATAAACTGAGAACAAGATTTATCAGAGGTACAGCATAACTCCACCAGGTCAGTGTAGGGAGGGAGGATACAGTCAGTGGAGGGAGGGAGGATACAGTCAGTGGAGGGAGGGAGGGTACCGTCAGTGTAGGGAGGGAGGGTACCGTCAGTGTAGGGAGGGTGCAGTCAGTGTAGGGAGGGAGGGTGCAGTTAGTGTAGAGAGGGAGGGTACAGTCAGTGGAGGGAGGGAGGGTGTAGTCAGCGGAGGGAGGGAGGATACAGTCAGTGGAGGGAGGGAGGATACAGTCAGTGGAGGGAGGGAGGGTACAGTCAGTGTAGGGAGGGAGGATACAGTCAGTGGAGGGAGGGAGGGTGCAGTCAGTGTAGGGAGGGAGGGTACAGTCAGTGGAGGGAGGGAGGGTACAGTCAGTGGAGGGAGGGAGGATACAGTCAGTGGAGGGAGGGAGGATACAGTCAGTGTAGGGAGGGAGGGTACAGTCAGTGTAGGGAGGGAGGGTACAGTCAGTGTAGGGAGGGAGGGTACAGTCAGTGTAGGGAGGGAGGGTGTAGTCAGCGGAGGGAGGGAGGGTGTAGTCAGCGGAGGGAGGGAGGGTGCAGTCAGTGTAGGGAGGGAGGGTACAGTCAGTGTAGGGAGGATACAGTTAGTGTAGGGAGGGAGGATACAGTCAGTGGAGGGAGGGAGGGTACAGTCAGTGGAGGGAGGGAGGGTACAGTCAGTGGAGGGAGGGTGTAGTCAGCGGAGGGAAGGAGGGTGTAGTCAGCGGAGGGAGGGAGGATACAGTCAGTGGAGGGAGGGAGGGTACAGTCAGTGGAGGGAGGGAGGGTACAGTCAGTGGAGGGAGGGAGGGTTGCAGTCAGTGTAGGGAGGGAGGGTACAGTCAGTGGAGGGAGGGAGGATACAGTCAGTGGAGGGAGGGAGGGTACAGTCAGTGTAGGGAGGGAGGGTACAGTCAGTGGAGGGAGGGAGGGTACAGTCAGTGGAGGGAGGGAGGGTACAGTCAGTGGAGGGAGGATACAGTTAGTGTAGGGAGGGAGGATACAGTCAGTGGAGGGAGGGAGGGTACAGTCAGTGGAGGGAGGGAGGGTACAGTCAGTGGAGGGAGGGAGGGTACAGTCAGTGGAGGGAGGGTTACAGTTAGTGTAGGGAGGGAGGGTACAGTCAGTGTAGGGAGGGAGGATACAGTCAGTTGAGGGAGGGAGGATACAGTCAGTTGAGGGAGGGAGGGTACAGTCAGTGTAGGGAGGATACAGTTAGTGTAGGGAGGGAGGATACAGTCAGTGGAGGGAGGGAGGGTACAGTCAGTGGAGGGAGGGAGGGTACAGTCAGTGGAGGGAGGGAGGGTACAGTCAGTGGAGGGAGGGTACAGTTAGTGTAGGGAGGGAGGGTACAGTCAGTGTAGGGAGGGAGGATACAGTCAGTGGAGGGAGGGAGGGTGTAGTCAGTGGAGGGAGGGTACAGTCAGTGTAGGGAGGGAGGGTACAGTCAGTGGAGGGAGGGAGGATACAGTCAGTTGAGGGAGGGAGGGTACAGTCAGTGTAGGGAGGATACAGTTAGTGTAGGGAGGGAGGATACAGTCAGTGGAGGGAGGGAGGGTACAGTCAGTGGAGGGAGGGAGGGTACAGTCAGTGTAGGGAGGGAGGGTACAGTCAGTGGAGGGAGGGAGGATACAGTCAGTTGAGGGAGGGAGGGTACAGTCAGTGTAGGGAGGATACAGTTAGTGTAGGGAGGGAGGATACAGTCAGTGGAGGGAGGGAGGGAGGGTACAGTCAGTGGAGGGAGGGAGGGTACAGTCAGTGGAGGGAGGGTACAGTCAGTGGAGGGAGGGTACAGTTAGTGTAGGGAGGGAGGATACAGTCAGTGGAGGGAGGGAGGGTGTAGTCAGTGGAGGGAGGGTACAGTCAGTGTAGGGAGGGAGGGTACAGTCAGTGGAGGGAGGGTACAGTCAGTGGAGGGAGGGAGGGTACAGTCAGTGTAGGGAGGGTACAGTCAGCGGAGGGAGGGAGGGTACAGTCAGTGGAGGGAGGGAGGGTACAGTCAGTGGAGGGAGGGAGGGTACAGTCAGTGTAGGGAGGGAGGGTACAGTCAGTGGAGGGAGGGAGGGTACAGTCAGTGTAGGGAGGGAGGGTACAGTCAGTGGAGGGAGGGAGGGTTGCAGTCAGTGGAGGGAGGGAGGGTACAGTCAGTGTAGGGAGGGAGGGTACAGTCAGTGGAGGGAGGGAGGGTGCAGTCAGTGGAGGGAGGGAGGGTGCAGTCAGTGGAGGGAGGGAGGGTACAGTCAGTGTAGGGAGGGTACAGTCGGTGGAGGGAGGGAGGGTACAGTCAGTGGAGGGAGGGAGGGTACAGTCAGTGTAGGGAGGGAGTGTACAGTCAGTGTAGGGAGGATACAGTCAGTGGAGGGAGGGAGGGTACAGTCACTGTAGGGAGGGAGGGTACAGTCAGTGTAGGGAGGATACAGTCGGTGGAGGGAGGGAGGGTACAGTCAGTGGAGGGAGGGAGGGTACAGTCAGTGGAGGGAGGGAGGGTACAGTCAGTGGAGGGAGGGAGGGGTACAGTCAGTGGAGGGAGGGAGGGTGCAGTCAGTGTAGGGAGGGAGGGTACAGTCAGTGGAGGGAGGGTACAGTCAGTGTAGGGAGGATACAGTCAGTGTCGTGAGGGAGGATACAGTCAGTGGAGGGAGGGAGGGTACAGTCAGTGGAGGGAGGGAGGGTACAGTCAGTGGAGGGAGGGAGGGTACAGTCAGTGGAGGGAGGGAGGATACAGTCAGTGGAGGGAGGGAGGATACAGTCAGTGTCGTGAGGGAGGATACAGTCAGTGGAGGGAGGGAGGGTACAGTCAGTGTAGGGAGGGAGGGTACAGTCAGTGTAGGGAGGATACAGTCAGTGTAGGGAGGGAGGGTGCAGTCAGTGGAGGGAGGGAGGGAGGATACAGTCAGTGGAGGGAGGGAGGGAGGATACAGTCAGTGGGAGGGAGGGAGGGTACAGTCAGTGTAGGGAGGGAGGGTACAGTCAGTGGAGGGAGGGAGGGTACAGTCAGTGGAGGGAGGGAGGATACAGTCAGTATAGGGAGGGAGGGTACAGTCAGTGTAGGGAGGGAGGGTACAGTCAGTGTAGGGAGGGAGGGTGCAGTCAGTGTAGGGAGGGAGGGTGCAGTCAGTGTAGGGAGGGAGTGTACAGTCAGTTTAGGGAGGGAGTGTACAGTCAGTGTAGGGAGGGAGGGTGCAGTCAGTGTAGGGAGGGAGGGGTTGCAGTCAGTGGGAGGGAGGGTACAGTCAGTGTAGGGAGGGAGTGTACAGTCAGTGTAGGGAGGGAGTGGTACAGTCAGTGGTAGGGAGGGGGGTGCAGTCAGTGTAGGGAGGGAGGGTACAGTCAGTGTAGGGAGGGAGGGTGCAGTCAGTGTAGGGAGGGTACAGTCAGTGTAGGGAGGGAGTGTACAGTCAGTGTAGGGAGGGAGTGTACAGTCAGTGTAGGGAGGGAGGGTGCAGTCAGTGTAGGGAGGGAGGGTTGCAGTCAGTGTAGGGAGGGTACAGTCAGTGTAGGGAGGGAGTGTACAGTCAGTGTAGGGAGGGAGTGTACAGTCAGTGTAGGGAGGGAGGGTGCAGTCAGTGTAGGGAGGGAGGGTGCAGTCAGTGTAGGGAGGGTACAGTCAGTGTAGGGAGGGAGTGTACAGTCAGTGTAGGGAGGGAGTGTACAGTCAGTGTAGGGAGGGAGTGTGCAGTCAGTGTAGGGAGGGAGGGTGCAGTCAGTGTAGGGAGGGAGGGTGCAGTCAGTGTAGGGAGGGTACAGTCAGTGGAGGGAGGGAGGGTGCAGTCAGTGTAGGGAGGGTGCAGTCAGTGTAGGGAGGGAGGGTGCAGTCAGTGTAGGGAGGGAGGGTGCAGTCAGTGTAGGGAGTGTACAGTCAGTGAACTATTTACATTTGGGAAATGAAAACATGTTCTTTGATTGTCCATATGTTTATTTAGAAATGAACACAGTGGCATTCATTCACTGGCTGTTTTTTTTTTTACTTGTTATATTTTTGCCATTGTCCTTATTGGAACAAAATGATCACTTCAACACAGATTGTGCCCTAAGTGTCGCCAGAAGAACAGAAGAACAGAAGAGAGTTTAATGGAGTTGTTAGTGGTTCAAACATACTAATATTCTGTATTCACTGATTGAATCCTGCTGTTATGAAGTTAAAGTTTTACTGTTACAGTAGGCTACTTCTTCACATATAAACTAATGATCTGATATGAAATTCCCACTGCCCAGCTCCCTCCCGTAAGGCAATGTCATGGGAGTTTACGGTGCAGGACAGTGTCTCTCGCTGTCTCTATGGGGGAGTTTACGGTGCAGGACAGTGTGTCTCACTGTCTCTATGGGGGAGTTTACAGTGCAGGACAGTGTGTCTCACTGTCTCTATGGGGGAGTTTACAGTGCAGGACACCGTCTCTCACTGTCTCCATGGGGGAGTTACACCTGTCCCACACACCTGTCCCATATACCTGTCCCAAACACCTGTCCCATACACCTGTCCCATACACCTGTCCCACACACCTGTCCCACACACATGTCCCATACACCTGTCCCACACACCTGTCCCACACACCTGTCCCACACACCTGTCCCATACACCTGTCCCATACACCTGTCCCACACACCTGTCCCACACACATGTCCCATACACCTGTCCCACACACCTGTCCCACACACCTGTCCCACACTCCACTTACCTCCGCTATTTATTTAGCAAGTGTGATAACACCTCACTCCCGACAGACACAAGCAAAAGCTCTTCACAGAAATGTTGCAGCAGCCTAAACATTAGAGATCTGACATGCTGTATGAGATAAAAATGACATGATTTTTCAGTCTGATCAGCTGTTACAACCAATGCACCCTGTCACCTCTGGGTAAACAAAGTTGATCAATCAATCAATCAATCAAATGTGTTTATGAAACCCTTTTTACATCAGTAGATGTCACAAAGTGCTATACAGAAACCAGCCTAAAACCCCAAACAGCAAGCAATGCAGATGTAGAAGCATGGTGGCTAGGAAAAACACCCCAGAAAGGAAGGAACCTAGGAAGAAACCTAGAGAGGAACCAGGCTCTGAGGGGTGGCCAGTCCCCTTCTGGCTGTGCCTGGTGGAGATTATAACAGTACATGGCCATTAAAGCCAGATTGTTCTTCAAGATGTTCAAACGTTCATAGACGACCAGCAGGGTCAAATAATAATCACAGTGGTTGTAGAGGGTGCAACAGGTCAGAACATCAGGAGTAAATGTCAGTTGGCTTTTCATAGCCGAGCATTCAGAGGTTGAGACAGCAGGTGCGGTAGAGAGAGAGAGTCGAAAACAGCAGGTCTGGGACAAGGTAGCACGTCCGGTGAACAGGTCAGGGTTCCATAGCCGCAGGCAGAACAGTTGAAACTGGAGCAAGCGCAACCAGTTGGACTAGGGACAGCAAGGAGTCATCAGGGCAGGTAGTCCTGAGGCATGGTCCTAGGGCTCAGGTCCTCCGGGAGGGGAGGGAGAGAGGGAGAGAGGGAGAGAGAGAGAATTAAAGGGAGCATGCTTAAATTTACACAGGACACCAGATAAGACAGGAGAATAACACCAGATATAACAGACTGACCCTAGCCCCCTGGCACATAGACTATTGCAGCATAGATAGTGGAGGCTGAGACGGGGACAGGGGGGGGGGGTCGGGGGACAACGATACCCCCGGACAGGGCCAACCAGGCAGGATATAACCCCACCCACTTTGCCAAAGCACAGCCCCCACACCAACAGAGGGATATCAACAGACCACCAACCTACTACCCTGAGACAAGGCTGAGTATAGCCCACGAAGATCTCCTCCACCGCACAAGCCCGTGGGGGTGCAAAATCGGACAGGAAGATCCCGTCAGTGACTCAACCCACTCAAGTGACACACCCCTCCTAGGGACGGCATGGAAGAGCACTAGTAAGCCAGAGACTCAGCCCCCGTAAGCCAGTGGAGAGAGAGGAGCCGGCCAGGCAGAGACAGCAAGGGTGGTTCATCGCTCCAGTGCCTTGCCGTTCACCTTCGCACCCTTGGGCCAGACTACACTCAATCATAGGACCTACTGAAGAGATGAGTCTTCAGTAAAGACTTAAAGGTTGAGACCAAGTCTGCGTCTCTCACATGGATAGGCAGACCATTCCATAAAAAATGAGCTCTATAGGAGAAAGCCCTGCCTCCAGATGTTTGCTTAGAAATTCTAGGGGCAATAAGGAGGCCTGCGTCTTGTGACCGTAGCATACGTGTAGGTATGTACGGCAGGACAAAATCTGAGAAATAGGTAGGAGCAAGCCCTTGTAATGCTTTGTAGGTTAGCAGTAAAACCTTGAAATCAGCCCTAGTCTTAACAGGAAGCCAGTGTAGAGAGGCTAGCACTGGAGTAATATGATCAAATTTTTTTGGTTCTGGTCAAGATTCTAGCAGCCGTGTTTAGCACTAACTGAATTGTATTTAGTGCTTTATCCGGGTAGCAGGAGAGTAGAGCATTGCAGTAGTCTAATAGCTTTTCTGCATCATTTTTGGACAAAACGTTTCTGATTTTCGGTTGTTACTACGATGGAAAAAAGCTGTCCTTTAAATATTCTTGACATTTTTGTCAAAAGAGAGATCAGGGTGAGGAGTAATGCCGAGGTCCTTCACAGTTTTATTTGAGATGATTGTACAACAATCAAAATTCATTGTCAGATCCAACTGCAGATCTCTGTGTTTCTTGGGACCTAGAACTAGCATCTCTGTTTTGTCAGAGTTTTAAAGTTTAAAATAATCTGCCATCCACTTCCTTTTGTCTGAAACACAGGCTTCCAGGGTAGGCAATTTTGGGGCTTCACCATGTTTCATCGAAATGTAGAGCTGTGTGTCGTCCGCATAGCAATGAAATGTATTCTGCCCTCCAATTTCTCCAAAAGAATGTGGTGATCGATAGTGTCAAAAGCAGCACTAAGGTCTAGGAGCACGAGGACAGATGCAGAACCTTGGTCTTGATGCCATTAAAAGGTAATTTACCACCTTCACGTGCGGTCTCAGTGCTATGATGGGGTCTAAAACCAGACTGAAGCATTTCGTATACATTATTTGTCTTCATGAAGGCAGTGAGTTGCTGTGCAACAGCTTTTTCAAAAAATGTTGAGAGGAATGGAAGATTCGATATAGGTCGATAGTTTTTTACATTTTCCGGGTGAAGGTTTGGCTTTTTCAAGAGAGGATTTATTACTGCCACTTTTGGTGAGTTTGGTTCACATCCGGAAGATAGGGAGACATTTATTATGTTCAACATACGAGGGCCAAGCACAGGAAGTAGCTCTTTTTTAGTTGGAATAGGGTCCAGTATGCAGCTTGAAGGTTTAGAGGCCATGACTATTTTCATGAATGTGTCAAGAGAAAAACCTTGAGTGTCTCCATTGCTCCTAGGTCCTGGCAGTTCTGTGCAGACTCAGGACAGCTGAGCTTTGGAGAAATACGCAGATTCAAAGAGGAGTCCGTAATTTGCTTTCTAATGATCATGATCTTTTCATCGAAGAAGTTCATGAATTCTTCACTGCTGAAGAGAAAGCCATCCTCTCTTGGGGAATGCTGCTTTTCAGTTAGCTTTGCGACAGTATCAAATAACAATAATAGTATCAATCAAAAACATTTTTGGGATTGTTCTTATTCTCCTCAATTAAGTTGGAAAAATAGGAATGAGCATCCCCCTTGGTGTTTTTCCTATTTTGTTGCATTACAACCTGTAATTTAAATGGATTTTATTTTGGATTTCATGTAATGGATATACAAAAAATTGTCCAAATTGGTGAAGTGAATTGAAAAAAATTACTTGTTTCAAAAAAGTCTAAAAAATAAATAACGGAAAAAGTGGTGCGTGCATATGTATTCACCCCCATTGCTATGAAGCACCTAAATAAGATCTGGTGCAACCAATTACCTTCAGAAGTCACATAATTAGTTAAATAAAGTCCACCTGTGTGCAATCTAAGTGTCACATGATCTCAGTATAAATACACCTGTTCTGAAAGGCCCCAGAGTCTGCAACACCACTAAGCAAGCGGCACCACCAAGCAAGCGCCACCATGAAGACCAAGGAGCTCTCCAAACAGGTCAAGGACAAAGTTGTGGAGAATTACAGATCAGGGTTGGGTTATAAAAAAATATCAGAAACTTTGAACATCCAACGGATCACCATTAAATCCATTATTAAAAAATGGAAGGAATATGGCACCACAACAAAACTGCCAAGAGAGGGCCGCCCACCAAAACTCACGGACCAGGCAAGGAGGGCATTAATCAGAGAGGCAACAAAGATTCCAAAGATAACCCTGAAGGAGCTGCAAAGCTCCACAGCGGGGATTGGAGTATCTGTCCATAGGACCACTTTAAGCCGTACACTCCACAGAGCTGGGCTTTACGGAAGAGTGGCCAGAAACAAGCCATTACTTCAAGAAAAAAAACAAGCAAACACGTGGTGTTCGTCAAAAGGCATGAGGGAGACTCCCCAAACATATGAAATAAGGTACTCTGGTCAGATGAGACTAAAATTGAGCTTTTTGGCCATCGAGGAAAACGCTATGTCTGGCGCAAACCCAACACCTCTCATCACCCCGAGAACACCATCCCCACAGTGAAGCATGGTGATGGCAGCATCATGCTGTGGGGATGTTTTACATCGGCAGGGACTGGGAAACTGGTCAGAATTGAAGGAATGATGGATGGTGCTAAATACAGGGAAATTCTTGAGGGAAACCTGTTTCAGTCTTCCAGAGATTTGAGACTGGGATTGAGGTTCACCTTCCAGCAGGACAAGGACCCTAAGCATACTGCTAAAGCAACACTTGAGTGGTTTAAGGGGAAACATTTAAATGTCTTGGAATGGCCTAGTCAAAGCCCAGACCTCAATCCAATTGAGAATCTGTGATATGACTTAAAGATTGCTTTACACCAGCGGAACCCATCCAACTTGAAGGAGCTGGAGCAGTTTTTCCTTGAAGAATGGGCAGAAATCCCAGTGGCTAGATGTGCCAAGCTATAGAGACATACCCCAAGAGACTTGCAGCTGTAATTGCTGCAAAAGGTGGCTCTACAAAGTATTGACTTTGGGGGGGGGGGGGGGGGGTGAACAGTTATGCACGCTCAAGTCTTTGTTTTTTTGTCTTATTTCTTGTTTGTTTCACAATAAAAAATATTTTGCATCTTCAAAGTGTAGGCATGTTGTGTAAATCAAATGATACAACCCCCCCCCCCAAAATTCATTTTAATTCCAGTTTGTAAGGCAACAAAATAGGAAAAATGCCAAGGGGGGTGAATACTTTCGCAAGCCACCGTATATTCTTATCCCATTCCTTTACTTAGATTTGTGTGCATTAGATATGTGTTGTGTAACGGTTAGAAATTACTTGCTAGATATTACTGCACTGTCGGAACTAGAAGCACAAGCATTTCGCCACACTCACAATAACATCTGCTAACCATGTGTATGTGACCAATACATTTAATTTGATTTGATTTTGTATACGGCCCAGGAGGCCTGTAAATAGTAGCTATAAAAAATGATTGAGTATGCTGCATAGATTTCATGACTAGAAGCTCAAAAGACAAAAACGCAGACTTTTATTTTCGTTGGTAAATTGAGATTTGCTGTTGTAAATGTTAGCAACACCTCCGCCTTTGCGGGATGCGCGGGGGATATGGTCACTAGTGTAACCAGGAGGAGAAGGTCATTTAACACAGTAAATTCATCAGGCTTGAGCCATGTTTCAGTCTGGCCAATCAAATCAACATTATGATCAGTGATTAGTTAATTGACCATAACTGCCTTGGAAATGAGGGATCTAACATTAAGTAGCCCTATTTTGAGATGTGAGATATCACAATCTCTTTCAATAACGACAGGAATGATGGAGGCCTTTATTCCAGTGAGATTGCTAAGGCGAACACTGCCATGTTTAGTTTTGCTCAACCTAGACCGAGGCACAGACACGGTCTCAATGGCGATAGCTGAGCTGACTACACTGACTGTGCTAGTGGCAGACTCCACTAAGCTGTCAGGCTGGCTAACAGCCTGCTGCCTGGCCTGCACCCTGTCTCATTGGGCTGGCTAACAGCCTGCTGCCTGGCCTGCACCCTGTCTCATTGTGGAGCTAGAGGAGTTAGAGCCCTGTCTATGTTCGTAGATAAGATGAGAGCTCCCCTCCAGCTAGGATGGAGTCCATCACTCCTCAGCAGGCCAGGCTTGGTCCTGTAGCACCCCTCCAGCTAGGATGGAGTCCATCACTCCTCAGCAGGCCAGGCTTGGTCCTGTAGCACCCCTCCAGCTAGGATGGAGTCCATCACTCCTCAGCAGGCCAGGCTTGGTCCTGTAGCACCCCTCCATCTAGGATGGAGTCCATCACTCCTCAGCAGGCCAGGCTTGGTCCTGTAGCACCCCTCCATCTAGGATGGAGTCCATCACTCCTCAGCAGGCCAGGCTTGGTCCTGTTTGTGGGTGAGTCCCAGAAAGAGGACCAATTATCAACAAATTCTATCTTTTGGGAGGAGCAGAAAACAGTTTTCAACCAACCATTGAGTTGTGAGACTGCTGTACAGCTCATCAGTGGTAAGTGGTAATGTCATGTATTTATAACCAATTTATTTGTGTAAATGGGATATAAATACATTAACACATTTTCTGAAAATGTGAATGTGATCAAACACAATCTGTAAAAAAAAAAAAATACTCATCTAGTGATCTAGTTAGCTAGCCATGTTGTTAACTGTAGCATACGGTAGTAGTGTTAAAGTTAATATGCCAAAAAACCTTTGAGACTAAGAGTTATTTATTTGTGTCATTTAATTTGCCATTAAGATGTGGCCATACATTGTTTTTATGTAAGTAAATAATCAAAGTCATAATTGCTCAACGAGTCTGTGACCGCCGTTGCGGGAATTGTTTTTTTGGGGGGGTGCCCTTTTTTTTTGTGTGAGAACATGCCCTGCAGTAGCTTACCTTGCCACCATGACACCTTGCTGTGTCAACTATAGAACTATAGAACTATAGAACTATAGAACTATAGAACTAGGGGATGAAGGATGTTATGCACACCAAAACATGCTGTTCAAGAGATGGAACTTTAATTTACATTCCCTAATTACATCATACTAACAAGCCAATGAACTCAAACTCAGAGGTAAGGTAGAGAGATGGATCTAGATCAGAGGAAAGGTACAGAGACCCATTATAGACAGATCTAGATCAGAGGAAAGATACAGAGACCCATTATAGACAGATCTAGATCAGAGGAAAGGTACAGAGACCCATTATAGACAGGTCTAGATCAGAGGAAAGATACAGAGACCCATTATAGACAGATCTATATCAGAGGAAAGGTACAGAGACCCATTATAGACAGGTCTAGATCAGAGGAAAGATACAGAGACCCATTATAGACAGATCTAGATCAGAGGAAAGATACAGAGACCCATTATAGACAGATCTAGATCAGAGGAAAGATACAGAGACCCATTATAGAAAGATCTAGATCAGAGGAAAGATACAGGGACCCATTATAGACAGATCTAGATCAGAGGAAAGAGACAGAGACCCATTATAGACAGATCTAGATCAGAGGAAAGATACAGAGACCCATTATAGACAGATCTAGATCAGAGGAAAGATACAGAGACCCATTATAGACAGATCTAGATCAGAGGAAAGGTACAGAGACCCATTATATACAGACCTAGATCAGAGGAAAGGTACAGAGACCCATTATATACAGACCTAGATCAGAGGAAAGGTACAGAGACGCATTATATACAGACCTAGATCAGAGGAAATTTACAGAGACCCATTATATACAGACCTAGATCAGAGGAAATTTACAGAGACCCATTATATACAGACCTAGATCAGAGGAAAGGTACAGAGGAACGGTACAGAGACCCATTTTAGACAGACCTAGAACAGAGGTAGTCCATTTGAGATCAGCAGCGAGACAGGGACAGAACAGGAATGAAGGGAAAACTACTGAGTGACCACAACCGTTAAGGCTCTGGCTCCAGTCAAATATACCTCATCTTAATTACTCCTTATAAAATGCACCAAATGACTTGATTATACATGTAATAAAATGTTAGGAGGAGAGTATATGGTGCAGAAGGAGGAGAGAGAGCAGTGTCTAGATGCCTGGATGCTGATAGGAGAGAGGCTGCAGGTGAGAGGCGACTGCAGCACTGTACCAGACCTGGGTTCGATGCTATTCGAAAAATCTTACATGTACTCTGAACGTTTGCTCTAGTCTGCCTGGACTGCCAGATGGGTGGGGTACTGGGGTTTACTGTTTTGAGACTATTCTATTGGTCCATTAAGTCAGTCAAGGACAGGGGTATTTTGAAATGATTTCGAATAGCACTTGAATCCAGGTCTGCACTGAACATGGCTGGCTCTGTCTGTCCCTAGACAAAATCTCTAGTAATGCTGTGTGGAGCAGGAGGAGATGGAGGGGGGCAGGAGGGGGTAGGAGGGAGCAGGAAGGGGGTAGGAGGAGGTTAAGAGGAGGAGGGGGAAAGGTGGGGGGTAAGTGGAGGAGGGGGGCAGGAGGGGGGTAAGAGGAGGAGAGGGGCAGGAGGGGGTAGGAGGGGGGCAGGAGGGGTGGGCAGAAAGGAAAGGGGTAAAAACACCCAACCGGGGGTATTAGGGGGGGTTAACTTAGGAGGAGGGGTGGGCAGTGATGGGTGGAGCAGGAGGGGGCTGTGTGGTCACAGGGGTGTTGGGGTTTCAAGCTCCCAGACTCTAATCCTGACACACTGCCTCCACCAATCACAGGAGAAAGGGGAGGAAAACACAAACCCCGAAAACCATCGAAGGGCATATTTAGTAACGTTTTGGCAAGCTGTAATTACATGTATGGCTAACTGAGAGATTTAACTACTTTTCTCCACTGATTGACAAGACAGAGTAGAGAACAGTACACACAGGTCAGTAGCACTCTAGAGTCTATGACAGTGTGAATTGTAATTCCATTTCCATGTTGACCATAGTTGGTAGTGGAGCTGCTGTTTCACACATAGCCCATAGCAGATGCATTGGTTTCTCTCAGACACAAGGAACCGACAACACCAGGAGAAAGGACAGACGAGAGAGTAGAACTGGACCTGCCGGAAGAGCCACTGTGTTCAACATAGTTCAGAGGCTCCACTAAGATGTAGTTGGAGGGGAATGTTGTTAGGTTTTTACAGGTGAACTGAGAGAAAAGGTAATCTAGGCATTACTGTGTTTGTCTAACTTGTGGAGAGTCACCGATCGACCAAACAACTGAAAAACATCTTCCATTTTCCTTCTATCGTTTGCGGTGGTGGGGAGGGGGGGGGGTTACTCTCCCCAAAATACTCCTCAGCCCTGGACTTTGATGATGAATGTTCCATTGAATCCATTCCATCCATCTAGCAGTAAAAGGTCTAGCTAAATGTATCTATAGGTGTTATATGCCGGTCAGATATAAACAGGACACCACAGGGCAGATTTTAGGTTTAATCAGAAGAAGCATTCATTTAATTCAGGTAGGAAAGCAGGAGAGGGGACATTTCATTGGACTCTTTTGGCATGAGTTCATCAGACTGTGGTCTGAGCATTGAAGCACAGAGAGAGAGAGAGAGAGAGAGAGAGAGAGAGAGAGAGAGAGAGAGAGAGAGAGAGAGAGAGACAGAGACAGAGAGAGAGAGAGAGAGAGAGAGAGAGAGAGAGAGAGAGAGAGAGAGAGAGGGTCCTTTGTAGCCATAAGTTGGAGGTGAGAGCGAGGTGTCTGAGATGTAGAGCTGTTTTATTTTGTGGAATGATGTTACAGGTAGGTGGGTTTGATACAAACCACCAGAAGAAAGAACATGGTACAACATCCAGACATGAATGAGTCCGACGTCGGGAAGTCCAAAAAACATTCTGTGTGGCCTAACCTCAAGTCGTCAACTCAAAACACGATGTTTACTCCTCAAGGCCAAGGAGTTCCTCTCAGACAGCAGACTAGCTGCAGCGACAGACAGCGTCAAAACAACAGCACATGCCTTGTCAAACAGATCCTGTAAAACATCCACCAACACCCATATTAGAGAGAATTCCCCCAGGCCCCAACACTCATTTCCGCTAAGCGTTACACTTAGAGAAACCACCAGACTAAGAGATTAACCTGTAATAACACTTAGAGAAACCACCCACTAAGAGATGAACCTGTAATAACACTTAGAGAAACCACCAGACTAAGAGATGAACCTGTAATGACACTTAGAGAAACCACCAGACTAAGAGATTAACCTGTAATAACACTTAGAGAAACCACCAGACTAAGAGATGAACCTTTAATAACACTTAGAGAAACCACCAGACTAAGAGATGAACCTGTAATAACACTTAGAGAAACCACCAGACTAAGAGATTAACCTGTAATAACACTTAGAGAAACCACCAGACTAAGAGATGAACCTGTAATAACACTTAGAGAAACCACCACACTAAGAGATGAACCTGTAATAACACTTAGAGAAAGCACCACACTAAGAGATGAACCTGTAATAACACTTAGAGAAAGCACCACACTAAGAGATGAACCTGTAATAACACTTAGAGAAACCACCAGACTAAGAGATTACCCTGTAATAACACTTAGAGAAACCACCACACTAAGAGATGAACCTGTAATAACACTTAGATAAACCACCAGACTAAGAGATGAACCTGTAATAACACTTAGAGAAACCACCAGACTAAGAGATGAACCTGTAATAACACTTAGAGAAACCACCAGACTAAGAGATGAACCTGTAATAACACTTAGAGAAACCACCAGACTAAGAGATGAACCTGTAATAACACTTAGAGAAACCACCACACTAAGAGATGAACCTGTAATAACACTTAGAGAAACCACCACACTAAGAGATGAACCTGTAATAACACTTAGAGAAACCACCACACTAAGAGATGAACCTGTAATAACACTTAGAGAAACCACCAGACTAAGATATGAACCTGTAATAACATTTAGAGAAACCACCACACTAAGATATGAACCTGTAATAACATTTTACATTTACATTTTAGTCATTTAGCAGACGCTCTTATCCAGAGCGACTTACAGGAGCAATTAGGGTTAAGTGCCTTGCTCAAGGGCACATTTACGTCATTTAGCAGACGCTCTTATCCAGAGCGACTACAAATTGGTGCATTCACCCTATAGACAGTGGGATAACCACTTTACAATTATACTATTTTATTTTTATTTTTTATTTTTATTTTTTTTTGGGGGGGGGGGGGGGGGGGGGTAGAAGGATTACTTTATCCTATCCCAGGTGTTCCTTAAAGAGGTGGGGTTTCAAATGTCTCCGGAAGGTGGTGAGTGACTCCGCTGTCCTGGCGTTGTGAGGGAGCTTGTTCCACCATTGGGGTGCCAGAGCAGCCCCAATGGTTTGGATCAAGAAGATCATTCTGAGAGAGATAGCAAGAGAGTTGGCTAACACTTAGAGAAACCACCAGACTAAGAGATGAACCTGTAATAACACTTAGAGAAACCACCAGACTAAGAGATGAACCTGTAATAACACTTAGAGAAACCACCAGACTAAGAGATGAACCTGTAATAACACTTAGAGAAAGCACCAGACTAAGAGATGAACCTGTAATAACACTTAGAGAAAGCACCAGACTAAGAGATGAACCTGTAATAAGACTTAGAGAAACCACCAGACTAAGAGATGAACCTGTAATAACACTTAGAGAAACCACCAGACTAAGAGATGAACCTGTAATAACACTTAGAGAAACCACCAGACTAAGAGATGAACCTGTAATAACACTTAGAGAAACCACCAGACTTCATTACTGCCAGTGATTACAACCATTACAACATCTAGCAGCATGTAGGGATGTTGAAAGGGGCGCACAGCCAGCCGTGCCACTATGCTTTCGCTGTCTGTCACTCCCAACCGTTTCCCATCTAATACCGCATGGCATGTTATTGGCATGTACTGCATCTAACAATGCATGGCATGTTCTTGGCACGTTCTGCATCTAACAATGCATGGCATGTTCTTGGCGTGTTCTGCATCTAACAATGCATGGCATGTTCTTGGCGTGTTCTGCATCTAACAATGCATGGCATGTTCTTGGCGCGTTCTGCATCTAACAATGCATGGCATTCTCTTGGCGTGTTCTTCATCTAAAAATTCATGGCATGTTCTTGGCGTGTTCTGCATCAAACAATGCATGGCATGTTCTTGGCATGTTCTGCATCTAACAATGCATGGCATGTTCTTGGCGTGTTCTTCATCTAACAATGCATGGCATGTTATTGGCGTGTTCTGCATCTAACAATGCATGGCATGTTCTTGGCGTGTTCTACATCTAACAATGCATGGCATGTTCTTGGCGTGTTCTGTCCGAACAGGGTATCCCAGGCGTATCCCAGACTGTTGGTGTCTTATCACCTACAAAGCTATTACACTTGTATTATGTATCAGAATATGAATACAATACAATTCATGTGTAAAGTGTTACTGCTGTGGCTAATAAATGAAGACATAGCTGTTCACTTTCTAGACTTTACCATCCTCACAGCCCCAACAACAGAAGCCTCATCAGAAGTGGGTGACATGGCGAGGGCCCCCTTATACTGTATCTAAACCCCTTATAAGATCCCTCAGCCCTCTGTGCCAACTGGTCCCCTCATATCTAACCCCTTATAAGATCCCTCAGCCCTCTCTGCCAACTGGTGCCCTCATATCTAACCCTTATAAACCCCCTCACCCCCTCGTGCCAATGGTCCCCTCTTCAAACCCCTTAAAATCCCTCACCCCCTCTGTCCCCACTGGCCCCCCCTCATATTAACCTAACCCCTTAAAATAAATCCCTAAACCCCCCCGGGCCCCAACGGGGTGCCCTGTA
>LR778256.1:60420910-60448410 GCA_902810595.1 Coregonus sp. 'balchen'
GGGGGGTTTCAATCGGAGTGTCTGTTGCTTGTGTGTCTCGATTGGGAACCATACTTAGGCAAGCCTATTGTGCAATTGTCTTTTGTGGGATCTTGTTCCGTGTAGGTTTGTGTATGTTACCGAGGACTTCACGTATCGTTTTGTTGTTTTTGTTCGTGTGGTGAATTAAAATAAAGTATGTACTCATATCACGCTGCGCCTTGGTCCGCTCCTTTTGACGATCGTGACAGGGAGAGGGGGTGAGATATGGACCAGCAATAAACAACAGTTTAACAGCTCACAGAGAGGGAGAGGGGGGGATTTTCATTTGATTTATTAAGATCCCCATTAGCCGACGTCAATGGAGACAGCTTGTCTTACTGGGGTCCGACACATAACGAAAAATACATTACAGACAAAGACTTGCAATTTACATACATTTTAAAAACATGAACATGTAATGTGTGTGTGCATCTATCAGTTACACATACATGTCAGTACATACACACAACAAGTCGGTCACATGGGGAGAGGCGTTGTGCCGTGAGGTGTTGCTTTATTTGTTTTTTTGAAACCAGGTTTGCTGTTCACTTGCTCTATATGAGATGAAAGGGAGTTCCATGCACTCATGGCTCTGTATAATACTGTACATT
This sequence comes from Coregonus sp. 'balchen', assembly GCA_902810595.1. NCBI lineage: Eukaryota > Metazoa > Chordata > Actinopteri > Salmoniformes > Salmonidae > Coregonus > Coregonus sp. 'balchen'. Next base: position 60,421,543 of record LR778256.1, read on the forward strand.
TCCTTGAATTTGTTCTGGACCTGGGGACTGTGAAAAGACCCCTGGTGGCATGTCTGGTGGGGTAAGTGTGTGTGTCAGTGCTGTGCGTAAGTTGACTATGCAAACAATTTGGAATTTTCAACACATTAATATTTCTTCTAAAAACAAGAAGTGACGCAGTCAGTCTTTCCTCAACTCTTAGCCAAGAGAGACTGGCACGCATAGTATTAATATTAGCCCTCTGATTACAATGAAGAGCAAGACGTGCCACTCTGTTCTGGGCCAGCTGCAGCTTAACTAGGTATTTCTTTGCAGCACTGGACCACACGACTGGACAATAATCAAGATAAGACAAAACTAGAGCCTGCAGGACTTGCTCTGTGTGGTGTCAAAAAAGCAGAACATGTCTTTATTACGGACAGATCTCTCCCCATCTTCACAACCATTGAATCTATATGTTTTGAACATGACAGTTTACAATCTAAGGTAACACCAAGTAATGTAATCTCCTCAACTTGTTCAACAGCCACACCATTCATTACCAGATTCAGCTGAGGTCTAGAACTTAGGGAATGATTTGTATAAACTACAACGCTCTTAGTTTTAGAGATGTTCAGGACCAGCTTATGACTGGCCACCCATTCCAAAACAGACTGCAACTCTATGTTAAGGGTTTCAGTGAACCATTAGCTGTGGTTGCTGATGTCTGTATGGTTGAATCATCAGCATCCATGGACACACACGCTTTGCTTAATGCCAGTGGCAGGTCATTGGCCCTGCGGTACACCACACTTTACATGTTTGATATTAGAGAAGCTTCCATTAAAGAAAACCCTCAGAGTTCTATTAGATAAATTGCCCTGAATCCATGATATGGCAGATGTTGAAAAGCCATAACACATACATTTTTTCAACAACAGGTTATGGTCAATAATTTCAAAGACTGCACTGAAATCTAACAGTACAGCTCCCACATTCTTCTTATTATCAATTTCTTTCAACCAATCATCAGTCATTTGTGTCAGAGCAGTACATGTTGAGTGCCCTTCTCTATAAGCATGCTGAAAGTCTGTAGTTAATTTGTTTACAGAGAAGTAGCATTGTATTTGGTCAAACACCATTTTTTCCAACAGTTTGCTAAGAGCTGGCAGCAAGCTGATAGATCTGCTGTTAGATCCAGTAAAGGCTTATTTACCGCTCTTGGGTAGCGGAATGACTTTGGCTTCCCTCCAGGCCTGAGGACAAAGACTTTCCTCTAGGCTCAGATTAAAGACATGACAGATAGAAGTAGCTATAGAGTCAGCTATCATCCTCAGTAGCTTTCCATCTAAGTTATCAATGTCATTATTGATCGATAACTACTTTCCACCCTTCCCACACTAACTTTACAAAATTCTAACTTACAATGCTTTTCTTCAATAATTTCTTTTTTTAATACGAGTACGATGGCTCACTGTTCGTAGTTAGAATTTCCTGCCTTTGTTTGCCCACTTTGCCAATTAAGTCACATTAACATAATTGCAACATCAAATGGTTTTGTGATGAATAAGCCATCTGATTCGATGAAAGATGGAGTTGAATTTGTCTTTCTGCCCATAATTTCATTTACTGTAGTCCAAAGTTTTTTTCAATTTATATCATTGATCTTGGCTTCATAATACAGTTTCTTCTTCTTTTTTGTTGAGTTTAGTCACATAATTTCCCAATTTGCAGTAGGTCAACCAGTCAGATGTGCAGCCAGACTTATTAGCCACTCCTTTTGCCCCATCACTTTCAACCATACAGTTTTTCAATTACTCATCAATCCATGGAGACTTAACAGTTCTAAGAGTCAGTTTCTTAACAGGTGCATGTTTGTCAATAATTGGAAGAAGCCTTTTCATAAATTCATCAAGTGCAGCGTCTGGATGCTCCTTATTCATCACATCAGACCAACAAATATTTGTAACATAATCGATATAAGAGTCACAGCAAAATATGTTGTATGATCTCTTATAGAATATTTTAGGCCCAGCTTTTGGAACTTTGGCTTTCCTGGATATAGCCACTATATTGTGATCACTGCATCCAATGGGTACGGATACAGCTTTAGAACAAAGTTCCACAGTATTAGTAAAAATGTGATAAATACCTGTGGATGATCTTGTTCCTGTAGTGTTTGTAAACACCCTGGTAGGTTGATTAATAAACTGAACCAGATTACAGGCACTGGTTACAGTGAGAAGCTTCCTCTTGAGCGGGCAGCTTAATGAAAACCAGTCAATATCAGGTCCCCAAGAAAGTAGACCTCTCTGTTTACATCACATACACTATCAAGCATTTCACACATATATTTAGATACTAACTGTTAGCACTTAGTGGCCTATAGCAACACCGCAAATGAAAAGGATTTAGATGTGCCAGGTGAACCTGCAACAACAACACTTCAACAACAATTGACATAAGATCTTCTCTAAGCATTACAGGGATATGGCTCTGAATATATACAGCAACACCTCCCCCATAAGACTTCCTGTCTCTTCTAAAGATGTTATATCCTTGTATTGCTACTGCTGTATCATCAAATTAATTAACTAGGTGAGTCTCAGAAATGGATAATATATTAATGTTATCTGATGTTAGCAAGTTATTGATTTCATTTGTAAGGCTACATATATTAATATGGGCTATTTTTAGCCCTTTCCTGGGTAGCTTATCAGAGATAGACATAATATGGAAAAGAGAAAACAAAGCAAGGGAAAAAAAGATACATTCAGCAGTCCATTAATCAGTTGGTGTGTGTAAGTGGTGTGTGAAGCTATGAACCCATAGGCTTGGCTCTCCATTCCAGGCTTTTGGGAGGGAAGGAGGACAATGAGCCTGTCATAGCGGATGTAACAATATCCCCAAGCGCTCTGGCAGCTTTCATGGCTGGGATAAGTTCTTTCCTCTTCTGGTGCACAGCTGAGGAAGATATACGTTCCTCTCAAGTCCTTGGCTCTTTCCAGAACAGCTACCTTGTCCTTGACCACTATCGGCCTGGGCCTGTCACCTGGGCCGGAGGTGGGTTTTCCTGTCCTGTGGGAGCACTCCACCTCAAGCTTCCTGTGGTCCATCTTCAGTTTCTCTGCGATCATTTCCCTCACTTTGTCTTCCATCCAGGTCTCATGTGGAGATTCTGCAATTCCTTCCACAACCGTGTTGTTCCGCCTTGATTGTCCCTCGAGATAATCTGATTTATCCGTCATTGTTATCATGGATTCACATACAGAACTGATGTCCTCTCTCAATGACTTACAGATTACTGTCATCTTTCCGTTCTCCTGTTTACACTCATTGAGCTGACCCTTTTATTTTTATTTTTTTATTTCACCTTTATTTAACCAGGTAAACCAGTTGAGAACAAGTTCTCATTTACAACTGTGACCTGGCCAAGATAAAGCAAAGCAGTGCGATAAAAACAACAACACAGAGTTACATATGGGGTAAAACAAAACAAAGTCAAAAATACAACAGAAATACATATATATACAGTGTGTGCAAATGTAGCAAGTTATGGAGGTAAGGCAATAAATAGGCTATAGTACAAAATAATTACAATTAGTATTAACACTGGAATGATAGATGTGCAAGAGATGATGTGCAAATAGAGATACTGAGGTACAAATGAGCAAAATAAATAACAATATAGGGATGAGGTAGTTGGGCGGGCTAATTTCAGATGGGCTGTGTACAGGTGCAGTGATCGGTAAGGTGCTCTGACAACTGATGCTTAAAGTTAGTGAGGGAGATAAGTGTCTCCAGCTTCAGAGATTTTTGCAATTTGTTCCAGTCATTGGCAGCAGAGAACTGGAAGGAATGGCGGCCAAAGGAGGTGTTGGCTTTGGGGATGACCAGTGAGATATACCTGCTGGAGCGCAGACTACGGGTGGGTGTTGCTATGGTGACCAATGAGCTAAGATAAGGCGGGGGATTTGCATAGCAGTGATTTATAGATGGCCTGGAGCCAGTGGGTTTGGCGACGAATATGTAGTGAGGACCAGCCAACAAGAGCGTACAGGTCACAGTGGTGGGTAGTATATGGGGCTTTGGAGACAAAACGGATGGCACTGTGATAGACTACATCCAATTTGCTGAGTAGAGTGTTGGAGGCTATTTTGTAAATGACATCGCCGAAGTCAAGGATCGGGTAGGATAGTCAGTTTTACGAGGGCATGTTTGGCAGCATGAGTGAAGGAGGCTTTGTTGCGAAATAGGAAACCGATTCTAAATTTAACTTGGATTGGAGATTCTTATGTGAGTCTGGAAGGAGAGTTTACAGTCTAACCTTGTAGTTGTCCACATACTCTAGGTCAGACCCCGCCGAGAGTAGTGATTCTAGTCGGGTGGGCGGGTGCAAGCAGCGTTCGGTTGAAGAGCATGCATTTAGTTTTACTAGTGTTTAAGAGCAGTTGGAGGCTACGGAAGGAGTGTTGTATGGCGTTGAAGCTTGTTTGGAGGTTTGTTAACACCCTGGGAGAACTACAAACTGTTCTTCAGGTCCTGGGCATCTCTGGTCCGGTCCTTTATTTTATTAGTTCACTCTACCTGTATTTGGACAAAACACTTGAAGCTATTTTCTTGCTGTTCTAACAACTGCTTGTAGAACTATTTTTGTTCGTTTAAAAGACACCACTGGTACCTTAACACTACTCGGCTTTAGTCTTTGTCATGGTAACAACAGTAGGTTACGCTGTTACTCCTCACAGTTCCAGACAGGGCAGGTCACAGGGAAGATTGAAAACAACAACAAACAGCAGGGATCTAGACAGCCACAAGCCCGGGACAATCTACGGTCCCAGCCACAACGGCTAACCACGTCGCAGGCTGTGTTCAAGCCCTCAAGAAAACCCTGCTACCTTGATAGGCAGCTAGCTAGCAGCTAGGCTAGCTGCTACGCCAAGCAGCTCATCAGAACCGGTCTTGGTCAGCAGGATCACTGGACCGATAGTAGTGGTCCCAGCAACTGATTCCAACCACGGGGTCCAAACTCAAAAGGTAGCTAGCTAGTAACTTCTTCAATAGATTTTAAAAACTTTCCAAAACAACTTTTCCAAAATAACAAACTTTCCAAAACAACAAGCTTTCCAAAACAACAAATTGAGCTCGCTCTCGTTCCGCGTTCAACAGGAAGTGATGACAGGAAGTGACAATATTCCAGCCGACGCTTGACATTGTGTATAGTGACCTTAGGCTTGTGTGCGGCTGCTCGGCCATGGAAACCCATTTCATGAAGCTCCCGACAAACAGTTATTTTGCTGACGTTGCTTCCAGAGGCAGTTTGGAACTCGGTAGAGAGTGTTGCAACCAAGGACAGACCATTTTTATACGCTACGCGCTTCAGCACTCGGCGGTCCCGTTCTGTGAGCTTGTGTGGCCTACCCCTTCGCAGCTGAGCCGTTGTTGCTCCTAGACGTTTCCACTTCACAATAACAGCACTTACAGTTGACCAGGGCAGCTCTAGCAGGGCAGAAATTTGACAAACTGACTAGTTGGAAAGGTGGCATCCTATGACGGTGCCACGTTGAAAGTCACTGAGCTCTTCAGTATGGGCCATTCTACTGCCAATGTTTGTCTATGGAGATTGCATGGCTGTGCGCTCGATTTTATACACCTGTCAGCAACGCAGTATGAAAACTGTCAAGCACGTGGTAGGTAGGTAAGATCAAAACAACAACTTTAATGTGCTCACTGTTTTCCCATACTGGTTTATATTTAACTGCTTTAAGAGTAAGTCCGAAGTTAATATATAATCCGTATTATATGCCATTAAGCAGACACTTTTTATCCAAAGTGACTTACAGTCATGCATATATACAGTACATTCAACTCAACTAATTTACAATAATGTCTTTGACCTTTGACACTCTGCTGAGTCACCAGGGGGCTTACCTGTAGTGTCAGCAGCTGTTGGTGTTGGGGTCAGCTCGGGGTCAATACGCTGACATGCATCCATTATCGTATACTGTTGTTGTCTTCTTGTCGACACTCTTTGCATGAATACAGATTTCTCTCACCTCTCTCTCACGCTCTCTCACTCGCTCTCTGTCTTCAACTGATCCGCTGCAAACCCCTTCACAACAACATTAGTGGGTCAGCTGAAACGTGTTGTCATTCTCTCTGCCCGCTCACTGCACTAGGTGAACTTTGACCCATTACAGTTAAGAACCATTCAGTAGTTTGTCATTACCTTTTTTTAAACATTATCTTTACACACTAACCAAACAATGAGTGATTCAATGCTAAACTACAATGGCTTCTGAACTGGTTTGAACGTCCTGATTATCAAGGCTATAAGATTATATCATCTTGGAAACTCCGAACCAAATCTTGAGCCAAATTGTCACGCTGACCAGCTAGTCTGTCACAAAACACGGCATACCATATAAAACACACATAATGGACTATTGAAAGCCAACACTGACGACTGGAATGGAATCGGAGGATGGGAACAAGGAAGTGATTGACATGAATGAAAACACAGTGTAAAGAATAAAGAGACAAGTTGAGATTCTAAATTCCTGTTTATTACCGTCGGTCTCCAATAGCTTGAGAAGGAACAACTAACGAGTTCAACAAAGATGATTGCTCCTATAACACACGACATATGGAATTCATTTGGCATGCTCCTTGACACATTTACTCACATACACAGATATGAATAATACGCTTGTCACAGCTTGTTAAATTACACATATGATATAATATAATATACACGACAAATGCACAATAATAATAATAATAATAATGCCGGCAAAAACATAAAAAGTACTTAAATATGACTGAGTGGAATTAGTCTCTCCTGAGTCCTTAACCGATCAGAATGGCTCCTGTAAAACTGTCTTATCCAATCACCACACAGGAGGAAGTGAAAGCAATGACAATAGCATAGAAATAGAGTGAAAGGTACAGCTGAGGAGGGACAAAAGCTCTCTGTATGGAAAGGACACACACACACACTCGCGGATTCATGAACGCACACACACACACACACACACACACACACACACACACACGCTCATAGACACTCCCACAGACACAAAAAAGTTACTGCAGAATTTCAGCAGGTCATGTCAGTTTGAATGGCAATCTGGATGACAGAAGTCACACTGCACTGGGGCATGGCTTGGGGATACAACAATGTCTCTATGATATTATTTAAATTTCTGAGTTGACCGTTTTTCACCATTTACATATCTTCCATGATCATTGCTCGACAGCATACAAACACAAATAATGAGTTAATCTGAATGATGAATAATCTGGACCGTAAACCACCAGCCACACCATCTTTAAAACTATAGAACGATGGCAACCTCAGAAGGGTCAGAGTTACTTAACATCTTTCACAGGAGAAACACAACACATAACATTTCTCAAAATAAACTGCATATCCCTTCAGACTTAGATTTGTATTGTTACACCTTTAGGAACCAAAACACAACCATATCTAGTGTCCTTATACAGACGGTCTGCTTCCTTAATATCTTAAGGGTTTAAATGATGCAGGAATGTAGAGTTAAGTTAGTAACGTTTGGTTCAGATGACTATTACATACAGTATAGAACCGGGTTGAGGGTTAGTTAGGCAGAATCATCACACACATCTGGCAACCCGGAATCATCACAAAACCTGGCAACCTGGACACAAACACACTTTAGTGGGTGAAGGGGCTGGGGAGAAAGCCAACTAGTCATATCAAAAAGGTCTAAGGTTTCTTAGGGCTGGTATTATGTTGTGATGCCTTACCACTAGAGTTTCTCTAAGAGGTTACACCCTCTGTAAAGCCCTAAGGGTCATCTTCAATGTATTTTCTGCCTGGTTGTGTTGCCAAAAGATGGGAAAGAACACTAGATGAACTCCTTTGTAATATATCTCTTGAAAGTATGTACGTATACGGAAACACATTTATTAACTTTTTATCGCGATTTAAAACGAGTGCAAATCAACTGATATGCCACAATCTGACCCGATAGCCTCAGTACTCCCCCCCAAACATGACTTCTAACCCACAAGAGCATGTGAACCATCCTAGAAATGGACACAGAACAGACAGCTGACGATGCAGTGCTGTTTCACATGGATACAGAACAGACAGCTGACGATGCAGTGCTGTTTCTCATGGATACAGAACAGATAAATGACGAAACAGTGCTGTTTCACATGGATACAGAACAGACAGCTGACGATGCAGTGCTGTTTCTCATGGATACAGAACAGACAGCTGACGATGCAGTGCTGTTTCACAAGGATACAGAACAGACAGCTGACGATGCAGTGCTGTTTCACATGGATACAGAACAGACAGCTGACGATGCAGTGCTGTTTCTCATGGACACAGAACAGACAGATGACAATGCAGTGCTGTTTCACATGGATACAGAACAGACAGCTGACGATGCAGTGCTGTTTCTCATGGTTACAGAACAGACAGCTGACGATGCAGTGCTGTTTCTCATGGATACAGAACAGACAGATGACGATGCAGTGCTGTTTCACATGGATACAGAACAGACAGCTGACGATGCAGTGCTGTTTCTCATGGATACAGAACAGACAGATGACGATGCAGTGCTGTTTCTCATGGATACAGAACAGACAGCTGACGATGCAGTGCTGTTTCTCATGGATACAGAACAGACAACTGACGATGCAGTGCTGTTTCACATGGATACAGAACAGACAGCTGACGATGCAGTGCTGTTTCACCTGGATACAGAACAGACAGCTGATGATGCAGTGCTGTTTCACATGGATACAGAACAGACAGCTGACGATGCAGTGCTGTTTCACATGGATACAGAACAGACAGCTGACGATGCAGTGCTGTTTCTCATGGATACAGAACAGACAGATGACGATGCAGTGCTGTTTCTCATGGATACAGAACAGACAGCTGTTAGGACAGGGGAATTGAGGATGGCACAGGTCATTGGGTCAGAGAGAGGCAGAGAAAATAGGAATCTGGTGGAAAGAGAGAGAGAAGAGAAGAGAAGATTCTGGCAGCGAGAGAGGGAAGAGAGTGGAGGATTCTGGCAGCGAGAGAGAGAGAGAGAGAGAGAGAGAGAGAGAAGAGAATATAGGATCTTGTGGAAGAGAGAGAGGTCAAAGGAGGATAATAAATATGGCGTCTCCTCTCTCACAGCCTGGAGGTGAAGTTCTCGGGGAACACTCCTTTGAGCGCGCTCTGTTTGTTCTGGATCCAGTCTTCCTCCTTCATCCCCATCAGCCAACCCTCGTCCTGAAACACACACATCGTGTGGATTAAGCGGAACCCAAAGTACACAGTTTGTAATGTAGCTAAGGCCATGAGATAGACTCAAGTCTTTTCCAGGGGGGGTACTTACTACATCAAAGCTGCCTCACACTACAGAAATGGCCACATTCTGGTTCGAACAAGGCTACTAAATGTAGTTAATTATTCTATTGTTGGAATAATAATCATGTACAAACAAAGACAGGCATTTGATAAAGCATAAACAGAACGTACCATCAGGCTATGACTAAGATCACTGACCTGTTCTTCTGGGTTGTCGAAGGCCACAACCAGCACTATGTCTCCAGCCTTCATCTCCAGCTCATCTGAGTCATTAGCTACATAATCATGCATTGTGGTCACCTGAACATGATGAGGATCAAGAAAATAGTAAAATTCAGTTTAATTTAATTTCCTACTTGGAAATAATAGATACATATTACACTACGGAGCATTTATTCACATATCATCATCCCCACTCACTTTGAAGAGGAATCCTGGAGGCATCTCTACCGCCTCTGAATCCCCGTTGGTTGCTGCTGCTGCCACAGCATGAGTCTGTGTCAAAAGAAGTGACAAAAATAAGTCAATCAGTCAATCAACCAATCAATCAATCAACCAACCAACCAACCAATCAACCAATCAACCAATCAACCAATTATCAATCAATCAATCAATTAATCAACCAACCAATCAAGGTGCCACTTACCTCTTCTGGTGCTGCGGCTGCAGGTGTAGACGCTGCAGGTGTGTCAGGCTGTTGGAGAGGGTGAGAAGAAGAACCGTTCCACATACAGCACATCACAATGTCACTAAAATACACCCCAGTCTATCAACTACCCCCTGTTACAGCCAGGCAGTATTCACAGACTGAACGACTGTATCAACTACCCTCTGTTACAGCCAGGCAGTATTCACAGACTGAACGACTGGGATACATTTCATTTTGAATTTGAGCTGGAGAAACAAGACCCTCTTTCTTTATTTAACCCTTTTGCTTATCCAGGAAGTCCCATTGAGGTCAGAATACCTATTTTCAAGGGACACCTGGCACTTCCTACTACTACTTGAAAGAACCAGACTGAACCAGACTGAACCAGACTGAACCAGACTGAACCAGACTGAACCAGACTGAACCTGACAGACCAAGGGAGCTCCACCACCATGTAGCTACAGCTATCAGTATCCTCCAGTGTTGTAGCCGATGCATCCACCCAGCTCCAGATGCATCCTACCCTTCCCATCGTACCTGGGGCACCCCCTCCTCATTATCCCAGCCAGCAGCCTCAGACTCGGCCGCGGCAGCGGAAGCAGTGGCTGGGGCTACGGATGTAGCAGTAGCATCAGCATCAGCATCATCCCCCCAGGAGTCATCCACCCTCACAGGCAGAGAGCCGTCGTCATCCCAGCCTGCCGTGGCGGCAGCTATACCGTCATCCCCACAGCCGGCAGCACGCACCGGCAGGGTACCATCATCATCCCAGCCGGCAGCACGCACCGGCAGGGTACCGTCATCATCCCAGCCGGCAGCACGCACCGGCAGGGTACCGTCATCCCCACAGCCGGCAGCACGCACCGGCAGGGTACCGTCATCATCCCAGCCGGCAGCACGCACCGGCAGGGTACCATCATCATCCCAGCCCTTGGGCTCCTCTGGTGGAGCAGGAGCTTCCTCAGGCTAGGAGGGGCGAGGGGTCGGGGGGGGGGGGGGGCAATTAAATGGGCAGAATGGGTCATGTCCATTGGCATGAGGAACCCATTTGAAGCCATAGAGACCGGGTTTAGGGCCAGGGTTTCCATGGCAATGGGCAGGGGCAAGGGGTAAGGGTAGGGGGAAGGGTATAGGGTGTAGGGGCGAGGGGTAGGGGCGAGGGGTAGGGGCGACGGTAGGGGGTAGAGGGCAGTGAAATGGGTTATAATAGGCCATAGGAAGCCATAGTGACCAAGAACCGGGTCAGGCCAGGGTTTCCATGGCAATGAGCCAATTATCAGGGATAACAGAAATGTAGGAAATTAATTCAAATTAATAAAATGAATTAATTAATTGATAAATAAAAAGATGGATGATTTCAGACGTGGGGGATTTGGCGAAGAAGTGAAAAGACCAATTAGGAAAGATCATTAGGTTTTCGATCATTAGCTTTTTCCAATTCAAAGAATGCTGTTGTTATGGAGTTGGCATGATGTCATGATGGCACAGACTGGCACTCAGGCTACCAGGTAACATTGTGGAAGACCAGAGGTACGGTTCTATTCTGTGTTACTATTTTCCCCAACAAAAACACAGAGCTGTGGAGATAACAGTTTGGTTACGACATGAAAGCAAACCTTGAAAACCATGAAAATAACTATTTTGTTATTCTGAGAGTATCATGCGGTCCTTAAGATCAATCAGCTAGCCAGTCCCTGTTGGATCAGCTAGCCAGTCCCTGTTGGATCAGCTAGCCAGTCCCTGTTGGATCAGCTAGACAGTCCCTGTTGGATCAGCTAGCCAGTCCCTGTTGGATCAGCTAGACAGTCCCTGTTGGATCAGCTAGCCAGTCCCTGTTGGATCAGCTAGCCAGTCCCTGTTGGATCAGCTAGACAGTCCCTGTTGGATCAGCTAGCCAGTCCCTGTTGGATCAGCTAGACAGTCCCTGTTGGATCAGCTAGCCAGTCCCTGTTGGAAGGAATCTATGGCCAATATAGAGTATGATGACTGTGCTTACCTCCCACGTGTCCCATGATACCGCCTTCAGGGGGGTAAAAAGAGAAAGGGAGAGAGAGAGGGGTAGAGATGCTCAAACACAAAATAAACACTGTGTCTGTTTAATTCAACCCCATGCACTTCAACGTCATACGTCTAAACGAACAGAAATGGTGAAAATGCTAACGAGTCAACTATACACAGTGGGCAATGAATATCTCTCCATGCAGACTGAACTCAGCCAGGCTCTGTGCGTGTATCATACACGTATAGGAGCTGATACCAATATGACAGAGCGCCCACTTGACATATTGCCTGCCTGGCCATCTGACAGACCGGGCCAACCCACCTGAGAGGCTGGGGACACGGCTGTGCCACCATGACATGGTGGCAGCCAGGGTGGACAGGTCCATGTCCAACAGGTTGGCCCCAGCAGGGCTTTCAAACTGACAGGGGACGGAAGGACAAGATACATACGGACAGTTAACAGGAGGGCGGGATTAGCAAGGGGTCACACTTTATGTGGATAGCAGAGTTGGGGTCAAGTCAAACGTAAGACAGTCAATTCAGGAACAAAAACTGAAATTCCAATTCAATTCATTTGAAATAACTTGTCATTAATCTAAAAACGAGATGCTATTTATTTATGTCAAAAGTTTAAAATGTTTGGATTTTAAATTCATATCACTTCCTGAATTGACTTCAATTCCAAATTGACCCCAACCTTGGATGATAGTCGCCAATAGAAGGCCTATCAACAAAATATCAACTGCAACTCTGTCGATGTGTAACAGCTTGCTAGGGTTCTGATAAGGGGGATAGGGCAGGATTAGGGTAGAGTATGGGTTAGGGTAAGGAGTTACAAAGGGTTAAAGGAAGAGAACAGAGAACAGGCCTTACCTGTGTTGGAGACTGTAACACTGATGCCCGGAGCAGCAGCAGCAGCATCAAACAGGTTAATGATATTTTCTGGTTTCATGTCCCGACAGGGGCTGGATTCAGGCCGCGGCGGCATCGCTGGTCTCAGCTACACAACGTAACAAAAAAACACGCCACATTGAAACGTGTCTTTCTTTTGCAAAAATAACTAGGAATTAATGGAATTCAATTTCAAAATAATTGTCAAAATATAACATCACATTAAGGTGTGGTACGTTCACTGTATTATAAGGAACAATAGCAGGTCTATTTCTCTCCAGTAGCTAGCATTCAAGACATTGTTTGTGAGGAAATTATCTCTTCCCTCGACTTGCAATTAAAACCGATAAATTAAATCTCTTGACCTGCTCACTTGTATAGTGGATACCTACTCAACTAAAGTGGAACGTTTGGAGACAGCTGCCAATGTGACAGAGATGCGACTCCATGACCTGGAAACTGCGCAAAACTAAGCTAGACGGGAAAATCTATCTCCTAAAAAAAGAAAACAGAATCACTCGAAAAATCATTCCCATAAATTCTGTGTGGGTCACAGGACCTGAAACTGGTGTGGAAGCAGGCAACCCAACTTCCTTCATGAGCAATCTTTTCTATGAACTGTTTGGGCAGAGAAGCTGGGTCCTAGGCCGCAGATAAACACTGCGCAACACACGGGCTCCTCTCCGCAACGGATCCCGGCGTATGATTGTACAAATCCACAGTTTTGAAGTCAAATGGCAAATTGTTCACCTCACAGCGGAATCGGGGGCTCTGACCTATGCTGAGAAGAGGATCAGTATCTACCCAGATCTGAGTGCTGAACTGCTGAAACAGAGGGAGACCTACGACGAGGTGAGATCCCAGCTACGCCAGCTAAATCTAAGACTTGGCTTCATCTATCCGGCAAAACTCATCTTGACCTTCCAGAATACAACACAGGTTTTCCACTGCCAAGACCGCTCAAGACTTCTTCGAGAAGCACATCAAGCCCAACACACAAGGGGACGAGCCGACAGAACTAGGCTAACCCCAATTTGATTGTCTCAGTATTCAGGTATGCTATCCACGCACAATCACACAGCGTAGCCTATGGTTCGACCAATGGGGTGGGTTTGTTCCCTGTGGGTCCTGCTTTTTGTTTCACATCTATCAATACTAAAGATACATGTAACAATTACATCATTAATAATACATTTTTTAAACAATGTCAACGCTAGCTATTCTCTCTTGGAATTTGAAAGGCCTTAATAGTCCTAGTAAATGTTCCAGCTGTCTTGATGTCCTAGCAAGAAACCATATTGATATAGCAATGTTCCAGGAAACACACCTTCTCCAAAAAGACACACATAGAATAGAGAACCATTTGTACAAAACTGGCTTCTTTTTCATCAGCCCCAAACAAAACAAAATCTGTAATCATATTGATACATAAGAATCACTTTCCTTAAATGTGTCAATAATGGAAAGAAAACAGCCTTTATTAATGTGTACACTCCAAAATTAATATGATCCTAATTTTTTTGATTTTCTGAACACTGAATTCCATTTGGTTATTGGGACAGACATGAATGCCATTTTGGACATGCGAGATAAATCTAATAAGACCAACTACAATCCACATGCAACTAAGGCTCTCCAGCATACAGTATACTCTCTGATTACAACCTCATTGATGCCTGGTGAACAGATAATCTTGAAGCAAAAGAGTACACTTTCTACTCAAACAGGCATAAAACATTTTCATGAATCGATTTCATACTATTATCTACACCTTTTTTAATGAAGAAAATAGAAATCTGACATATGAGCTTGTCTGACCACCACACTTACCACCACACTTACTACTATGTAGCTCAGTTGATAGAGTATGTTACACACCTCTGTCTGAGTCTTTACCAGCAGCTACAGTAGGTTACACACCTCTGTCTGAGTCTTTACCAGCAGCTACAGTAGGTTACACACCTCTGTCTGAGTCTTTACCAGCAGCTACAGTAGGTTACACACCTCTGTCTGAGTCTTTACCAGCAGCTACAGTAGGCTACACACCTCTGTCTGAGTCTTTACCAGCAGCTACAGTAGGTTACACACCTCTGTCTGAGTCTTTACCAGCAGCTACAGTAGGTTACACATCCTCTGTCTGAGTCTTTACCAGCAGCTACAGTAGGTTACACACCTCTGTCTGAGTCTTTACCAGCAGCTACAGTAGGTTACACACCTCTGTCTGAGTCTTTACCAGCAGCTACAGTAGGTTACCACCCTCTGTCTGAGTCTTTACCAGCACTACAGTAGTTACACACCTCTGTCTGAGTCTTTACCAGCAGCTACAGTAGTTACACACCTCTGTCGAGTCTTTACCAGCAGCTACAGTAGGCTACACACCTCTGTCTGAGTCTTTACCAGCAGCTACCGTAGGTTACACACCTCTGTCTGATCTTTACCAGCAGCTACAGTAGGTTACACTCCTCTTTTGAGTCTACCAGCAGCTACGTAGGTTACACACCCTCTGTCTGAGTCTTTACCAGCAGCTACAGTAGGTTACACAAAACCCCTGTCTGAGTCTTTACCAGCAGCTACAGTAGGTTACACACCTCTGTCTGAGTTGAGCGATGCGGTGGTCAGCATTATAGACTATTTAATTCCCTTCATCTGAATATCAGCATGTCAGCTCAGTGCACACAGCTTAACAGAGAAAATAAAACATTTGAGAATAAATTTGTTTGCCATCTCCATCTCCAGCCCCTGTGTGTGTGTTGGTGGGGGGGGGGGTGTGTGTGTGTGTGTTGTGTGTGTGGGGAGGTGTGCGTGTGTGGTGAGTGTGTGTGTGATTGTGTGTATGTTGCGTGTGTGTGTGTGTGTGTGCGTGTGTGTGTGTTGTGTGTGTGTGTGAGTGTGTGTGTGTGTGTGTGTTTGAGTGTGTTGTGTTTGTGTGTGAGTGGTGTGTTTGTTGTTGAGTGTGTGTGTGAGTGTGTGTGTGTGTGTGTGTGAGTTGTGTGTGTGTGTGTGTTGAGTGTGTGTGTGTGTGTGTGTGTTGTGTGTGTGTGTGTGTGTTTGTGTGGAGTTGTGTATGTGTTGTGTGTGTGTGTTGTGTGTGTGTGTGTGTGTGTGAGTGTGTTCATGTGTATGTGGTGTGTGTGTTGTGTTTGTGTTGTGTGTGTGTGAGTGTGTATGTGAGAGTGTGTGTAGTACAGTACCTTGGAAGGGGACTTAGGGATGGGTGGCGGTCCGCCTGGACTCAGAGCGTGATTGGCTGGATCTGCTCCTCTGGGGAGCTCACTAGAGGAGAGAGAGAGAGAGAGAGAGAGAGAGAGAGAGAGAGAGAGAGAGAGAGAGAGAGAGAGAGAGAGAGAGAGAGAGAGAGAGACAGACAGACAGACATACAGACAGAGCGGGAGAGGAGAGAGAGAGAGGGGGGAGAGAGAGATGGGGGGGGGAGAGGGGAGAGAGAGAGGGGGGAGAGAGAGAGAGAGAGAGGTCTGTTCCCACTGTACAGTGCAGAATGGAAGGTGCTTGTTATGTTATAGTGAACAGTGACGGCAGACTGACAGTCTTTACAACTGCAGATACTCTAAAGCAGTGTATCTCCTCCACCAACCGGATCTCCTCTCTGTCATAGCTGTTGAGCCTCGGGACGAGGTTACCTCAGCCAGTTCCACTTATTTTATGTATTCTAGTCCAAGCCAACCTGATTCAACTGTTCAACTAATCACCAAAGCCCTTCCGTTAGTTGAATCCTGTGTGCTAGTTCTCAAATGAGTGAAATTGAGTGGCAGTCTGTTTGTGCCGTCATGACAACTCCTTGTTACTCCTCGTCATGCCATGTTTGGAGTTGGCAAGATCTGGAACGGGGGAAGTTGATGAGAGGTTTGAGACTCCACTCTAAGGTGAATAACAGTAATAACTAACCAAGCAGCCCCTGAACTCAGATGCTGAACCACAGACAGACACATTAGTTTAGTCAGACAGGGACTTGGTTACCTCCTCCGAGCTCCCGACGACGTCCGTGCACTGCTGTTACCTGTTGCCTTTCTGTAGGGGTGGTGGGCATTCATTTAATCTAGATCAAATAGATCACTACATTTCCCCTTTAGGGATAATAATGTTATACTGTATTGTATTGTGTTGTGTTGTGATTCCAAGCTTTGTTGACCAGCTGTAATCTGATGACTTTGTACTGGCCATACGTTTAATAGATGGTGTTAACTACGTGGTTGGGGTCAAGTCCTTTTAAATTCAGTGAATTCAGGAGGAAAATTGGAATATAATTTTTCAGTTTACTTCCTAAATTGACTGAATTGGAATGCAATTGAGCCCTACCCTGGTTCACAGCGATAACAGAGGACATTTATAAAATATAATATTATCATTATATATTATATACAGTGGGGAGAACAAGTATTTGATACACTGCCGATTTTGCAGGTTTTCCTACTTACAAAGCATGTAGAGGTCTGTAATTTTTATCATAGTTACACTTCAACTGTGAGAGACTGAATCTAAAACAAAAATCCAGAAAATCATATTGTATTATTTTTGAGAAATGCATTTGCATTTTATTGCATGACATAAGTATTTGATACATCAGAAAAGCAGAACTTAATATTTGGTACAGAAACCTTTGTTTGCAATTACAGAGATCATATTTTGGCCCACTCCTCCATACAGACCTTCTCCAAATCCTTCAGGTTTCGGGGCTGTCGCTGGGCAAAACGGACTTTCAGCTCCCTCCAAAGATTTTCTATTGGGTTCAGGTCTGGAGACTGGCTAGGCCACTCCAGGACCTTGAGATGCTTCTTACGGAGCCACTCCTTAGTTGCCCAGGCTGTGTGTTTCGGGTCGTTGTCATGCTGGAAGACCAAGCCACGACCCATCTTCAATGCTCTTACTGAGGGAAGGAGGTTGTTGGCCAAGATCTCGCGATACATGGCCCCATCCATCCTCCCCTCAATACGGTGCAGTCGTCCTGTCCCCTTTGCAGAAAAGCATCCCCAAATAATTATGTTTCCCACCTCCATGCTTTCACGGTTGGGATGGTGTTCTTGGGGTTGTACTCATCCTTCTTCTTCCTCCAAACACGGCGAGTGGAGTTTAGACCAAAAAGCTCTATTTTTGTCTCATCAGACCACATGACCTTCTCCCATTCCTCCTCTGGATCATCCAGATGGTCATTGGCAAACTTCAGACGGGCCTGGACATGCGCTGGCTTGAGCAGGGGGACCTTGCGTGCGCTGCAGGATTTTAATCCATGACGGCGTAGTGTGTTACTAATGGTTTTCTTTGAGACTGTGGTCCCAGCTCTCTTCAGGTCATTGACCAGGTCCTGCCGTGTAGTTCTGGGCTGATCCCTCACCTTCCTCATGATCATTGATGCCCCACGAGGTGAGATCTTGCATGGAGCCCCAGACCGAGGGTGATTGACCGTCATCTTGAACTTCTTCCATTTTCTAATAATTGCGCCAACAGTTGTTGCCTTCTCACCAAGCTGCTTGCCTATTGTCCTGTAGCCCATCCCAGCCTTGTGCAGGTCTACAATTGTATCCCTGATGTCCTTACACAGCTCTCTGGTCTTGGCCATTGTGGAGAGGTTGGAGTCTGTTTGATTGGGTGTGTGGACAGGTGTCTTTTATACAGGTAACGAGTTCAAATAGGTGCAGTTAATACAGGTAATGAGTGGAGAACAGGAGGGCTTCTTAATTAAAAACTAACAGGTATGTGATAGCCGGAATTCTTACTGGTTGGTAGGTGATCAAATACTTATGATAAAAATGACAGACCTCTACGTGCTTTGAAAGTAGGAAAACCTGCAAAATCGGCAGTGTATCAAATACTTGCTCTCCCCACTGTATAAGGAACGGTATACTATGTAATACAATGACAGAAACTCACCCAGACATGTCCTGTCTCTCCAGTTTGACAAGAACATCGTACAGATTCTGGTCGAGCTGCATACGGTGTGAATGAGAGGGGAGGAGTTTGGGGGGGGGGGGGGGGGGGGGGGGGGGGGGGGGTTTTTAGGGGGGGGGGGGGGGTTTTTTTTTTTTTTTTTTTTGGGGCCCAAAAATTTTTTTTTTTTTCCCTCCTTTCCCCTCCCCTCCCCTCCTCTCCCTTCCTTTCCCCCCTTCCCCCCTCCTCTTTCCTTTTTCCCCCCCCCTCCCCCCCTCCCTCCTTTTCCCCCCCTCCCCCCCTTCGCCCTCTCTCGTTCCCCCCTCCCCCCCCCCGCCCCCCCGCCCCCCCTCCCTTTCCCCCCCCCCCCCCCCCCCTTTTCCCCTCCCCCAAAAAAAAAAACAAGGTTCCAAAATTTTGGGGCTCGATATTTAAATTATCGCCCCTTTCGGTTTCACCAAAATCAATCTCAGACTCACCTTGCCCATCTCCTTGTGGAACTTCTCCTCAAAGCCAGCCATACTCTGGAAGGTGCTAACGTAGAAACCCACCGACTATGGCACAAAAGGGGATGGATGGACACAGCGAGAAAATGAAGGAAAAAAAAGTGAAAGAGATGGGAGGGTAAGGATTTTTAACAAATAATTATTATATACCTTATTGAAAACCTTATGTTTTTAGTGCATCGCTATATGTTTTTTTTTTCTTCCCCAATTTGGGAAGGAACAAATACATTATTTTCCTTTTTCTTCCATTCCCCAAAGTACCTGTTCCCCTGAGACGTCCTTTCCACAGTAAGTACCTGTTCCACAGTGAGATGTACCTGTTCCCAGTGAGATGTACCTGTTCCACTGAGACGTACCTGTTCCACATGAGATTCCTTTTTTCCACATGAACGTACCTGTTTTCCCGTGAGTGTACCGTTCCACAGTGAGACTACCTGTTCCACAGGGGAAAGTACCTTTCCCCACATGAATTACTGTTTTCTTATAGTGAGATGTACTGGTACCTGTCCCATAGTGAGATTTACTGTTTCCTTAGTGAGATGTACCTGTTCCACAGTGAGACTACCTGTTTCCACAGTGAGATGTACCTGGTTCCACAGTGAGATGTACATGTTCTATAGTGAGATGTACCTGTTCCACAGTGAGACGTACCTGTTCCACAGTGAGACGTACCTGTTCCACAGTGAGATGTACCTGTTCCATAGTGAGATGTACCTGTTCCACAGTGAGATGTACCTGTTCCATAGTGAGACGTACCTGTTCCACAGTGAGACCTACCTGTTCCACAGTGAGACCTACCTGTTCCATAGTGAGACGTACCTGTTCCACAGTGAGATGTACCTGTTCCACAGTGAGACGTACCTGTTCCACAGTGAGATGTACCTGTTCCACAGTGAGATGTACATGTTCTATAGTGAGATGTACCTGTTCCATAGTGAGATGTACCTGTTCCACAGTGAGATGTACCTGTTCCACAGTGAGATGTACCTGTTCCACAGTGAGATGTACCTGTTCCATAGTGAGATGTACCTGTTCCATAGTGAGACGTACCTGTTCCATAGTGGACGTACCTGTTCATAGTGAGATGTACCTGTCCATTTCAGACGTACCCTGTTTCCACAGTGAGACGTACCTGTTCCATAGTGAGGATCTACCTGTTCCATAGTGAGATGTACTGTTCCCATAGTGAGACGTACCTGTTCCATAGTGAGATGTACCTGTTCCATAGTGATATGTACCTGTTCCATAGTGAGACGTACCTGTTCCATAGTGAGATGTACCTGTTCCATAGTGAGACGTACCTGTTCCATAGTGAGATGTACCTGTTCCATAGTGAGATGTACCTGTTCCATAGTGAGACGTACCTGTTCCATTTCAGACGTACCTGTTCCATAGTGAGTTGTACCTGTTCCATAGTGAGATGTACCTGTTCCACAGTGAGATGTACCTTTCCATAGTGAGATTGTACCTGTCCATAGTTGGTTTTACTTTCCATAGTGAGATGTACCTGTTCCATAGTGAGATGTACCTGTTCATAGCGGACGATTATACTGTTCCATAGTGAGAGTACCGTTCCACAGTGAGATGTACCTGTTCCATAGTGAGATGTACCTGTTCCATAGTGAGACGTACCTGTTCCACAGTGAGATGTACCTGTTCCATAGTGAGATGTACCTGTTCCATAGTGAGATGTACCTGTTCCATAGTGAGACGTACCTGTTCCATAGTGAGACGTACCTGTTCCACAGTGAGATGTACCTGTTCCATAGTGAGCGACCTGTTCCTTTTCAGATGACCTGTTCCTTTTTTCAGATGTACCTGTTCCTAGGGGAACGTACCGTTCCATAGTGGGGGCTTTTCCTCCGCAGATTTTTCTTAATTCCTCAAACACCTTCTGGCTTCTCCAACTCCCTCCCCCGGGACACAACACAAACAACACCACACATCTTCAAAATCCTTTTATCTTTCCTTCCAATACAATAAATGTAGTTGTAAAAACCCGGGTTTGCCAACTACTACCAACTACTACCAAAACTACGGCCAACTCTACCCAAACTACTAGCCAAACTACGGGCCCAAACTAGGGGCCAAACTCTAAAAAGTATCCCCCATACGGCCCAACTATAGCCCATGGCCCTACTGGCCACTCAAAAACACTACCAAACTATAGCCAACTAGGGGCAACTACTGCCAACTACGGGCCCAAAATAGGGCCAAACTACTAGCCAACACTGGCCCAAAACTACTACCCAAAACTACTACCCAACTACGGGCCCAAACTACATTCAACTACTACCAACTACTACCCAACTACGGCCCCTATACCCACTACTGGCCAATACGGGCCAACACTGGCCAACTAGAATACTAGCCAACACTACCAACTAGGCCCAAACACTGGCCAATTTAGTCAATACTACCAACTACGGGCCCAAACACGGCCAAACACTGGCCAACTACTACCCCAACTCCTGGCCAACTACTAGCAACTACTAGCCAACTACTACCCAAACACGGCCAATACTAGCCAACTACGGGCCAACTACGGGCCAACTTAGCAAAATAGGGCCAAATTTGGGCCACCTATGGCCCTATAGTCAACTCTACCCAACACACCCAAACACGGGCCCCCAACTACTAGCCAACATGGCCAACTACTGCCAAACGGGCCCAAACATGGCCAAACTATAGCCAATACACCAACTACTGGCCAACACTGGCCAACTACGGGAAAACTATGGCCAATACTCCAACTACTGCCAACACGGGCCCAAATACTCCAACTATGGCCAATAGGGCCCAAACACTAGCCAACTACTACCCAAACTCTGGCCCAAACCCAGTAAAAACTCTACCAAAAACTAGCCAACTCTACCCCCTTGTGGAAAAAAAAAGTTTTGTGTCGGGAAAGAAATGTTTAAAATGGAGCTCTTTCAAAAGTTCAAACTATTGCGGGGCAACTACAACTACAACAAAAGACTACAACTACAATAAGTGTTGAGTCCAATGACCCCCGTAGTAAACAGGGGGGTTTGGAAGGGTGTTGGACCCCCCCTTTTTCCTGGAGAGGTTCGGGGCAATTTTTGGGGGCTGACGGGACCCTGACCCAACCTGGTGGGGCCCTCTCTAACAAGGCTGGCTGGGGGGGGAAGTAAAAGATAAGAGAAGGGGAAAGGGCGAGAGAGGGGAGAGAAAGAAGAGAAAGGGGGGGTTTTTTTTTTTTTTTTTTTTTTTTTTTTTTTTTTTTCCCCTTTTCCCTTTTTTTTTTTTTCCCCCTTTTTTTTTTTTTCCCCCCTTCCCCCTTTTTTTTTTTTTTTCCCTTTTTTTTTTTTTTTTTTTTTTTTTTTTTTTCCCCCCTTTTTTTTTTTTTTTTTTTAAAAAAAATTTTTTTTTTTTTAAAAAAATTTTTTTTTTGGGGTTTTCTTTTTTTTTTTTGGGGGGTTTTTTAAAAAAATTTTTTAAAAAAATTTTTTTGGAAAAAAATTTTTTGGGTTTTGGGGGGGTTTTTTAAAAATTTTTTTTGGAAGGGTTTTTTTTTTTTTTTTTTTTTTCCCCAATTTTTGTTTTTTTAAAAAAAATTTTTGGGGGGGGGGGGGTTAAAAATTTGGGGGAAAAAAAAAAAATTTTTTAAAAAAAGGGGGGGTTTTGTTTTTTTTAAAAATTTTTTTTTTTTTCCTTTTTTTTTTTTTTTTGGGGGGGTTTTTTTTTTTTTTTTTTTTTTTTTTTTTTTTTTTTTGGTTTTTCCCCCGGGGGGAAAAAAGGGATAAAAAAAAAAAAAAAGGGTTTTTAAAAAACCCCCCCAAAAAAAAAAAAAATTAAAATTTTTCCCCCCCTTTTTGGCCCCCCCCCCCCCTTTTTTTTTCCCCCCCCCCCCCCCCCAAAACCCCCCAAAAAAAAAAAACCCCTTCCCCCCCCCCAAAAAAACCCCAACCCCCCCCCCCCAAAAAAAACCCCCCCACCCCCCCCCCCCCCCCCCAAAACCCCCCCCCTAAACCCCCCCCCAAAAACCCCCTAAAACCCCCCCCTTAAAAATTTTCAAAAAAAACCCCCCCCCCCCCCTTCCACACACCTAAATTCCCCCCCCAAAAACCCCCCCTCATCACCCCCCCCCCACCCCCTCAAAACCCCCCCACCCCCCCCACCCCCCCCCCCCCAACCTCCCCCCCCCCAAAACCCCCCCCCAATCACACCCCTTCCCCCCCCCCCCCCCCCCCCCCACCCCCCCCCCCCAACCCCACCCCCCCCCCCCCCCCAAAACCACCCCCTCCCCCCCCCCCCCCCCCCCCAAAAAACCCCCCCCCCCCCCCCCCCAAAACCCCCCCCCCCCCCCCCCCCCCCAAAAACCCCCCCCCCCCCCCCCCCCCCCCCCCCCCCTTTCCCCCCCCCCCCCCCCCCCCCCCCCCAAAAAACCCCCCCCCCAACCCCCCCCCCCCCCCCCCCCAAAAACCCCCCCCCCCCCCCCCCCCCCTTTTCCCGCCCCCCCTCCCCCCCCCCCCTCCCCCCCCCCCCCCCCCCCAACCCCTCCTCACCCCCCCCCTTCCCCCCCCCCCCCCCCCACCCCCCCCCCCCCCCCCCCCCCCCCAAACCCCCCCACCCCCCCTCCCCCCCCCCCCCAAACCCCCACCCCCCCCCCCCCCCCCCCCCCCCCCCCCCCCCCCCGGCCCCCCCCCCCCCCCCCCCCCCCCCCCGGGCCCCCCCCCCCCCCCCCCCGGGTCCTCCCCCCCGCCCCCCCCCCCTTTCCCCCCCCCCCCCCCCCCCGCCCCCCCCCCCCCCCCCCCCCCCCCCCCCCCCCCCCCCCCCCCCCCCCCCCCCCCCCCCAAAAAAAACCCCCCCAACCCCCCGGCCCCCCCCCTCCCCCCCCCTCCCCCCCCCCCCCTCCCCCCCCCCCCCACCCCCCCCCCCTTTTAAAAACCCCCTTTTTTGGGGGGGGGGGAAAAAATTTTTTCCCCACCAGCTTCTGATGGAAACCCCGGTCCACAAACATCTGTGTCCTGCAACCGAAAAAGGGAAATTTAACAATTTAAAAAACACGGACAAAAACTTCCCCCTCACAGACAAAAGACGGACAAAACCCACACACACCCAATCTCTTTAAACCCTAAAAGGGAAAAGAAAACATAACCTAACTAAACTATAACTTTAAAAAAAATATGGCCGTCAGTGAATGGCGGGCCCACCTCAAATTTGTACAACTGAAAAGGCACCTACCTCAAAATATTCAGCTGAATGGCAGCCTACTTCAAAGTAGTACCGCTAAGGCACCTACCTCAAAGTATTAAAAGCTAAAGGCAGGCCCCACTCCAAATATACACTGAATGGCAGCCTCCCCCCAAAGTGTACAGCTGAATGGGACCCCCCCTTTCCAAAAATATCAGGGTTTAATGGGCCCCCTACCTCAAAATTTAACAAACTGAAGGCAGCCCCACCCCAAAGTAAGGCCCGCTGAATGGCACCTACTTCAAATAAATACAGCTGAAAAGGCAGGGCCACCTCAAAGTAGTTAAAAGCTGAATGGGAGCCTACCCCCAAAATAGTACACTAATGGCGCCTACTTCAAAAATAGTACAAGCTGAATGGGAACTTTCCCCCATTTAGCCCTTAAAAAACCCGGGAACCTTCCCGACTACGTAATCGTAATTTCCCAGGTTCCTTTTCACTCCACTGAGTGATTAAAAAACAAATGGGTTTTTATTTACCTCCAAAATTTTTTCCCAAATTCTCTAGCCTTACTTACTCTAAGAAGAATGATTTTGGGGGAAAAAGAAAGGGGCCCAAAGAAGGACAAAAAAGGCATGAAAGAAAAAAGGAAACGGCGATGACATACAGAATTTTAGGGAGGTATGAAAAGAACCCCAAAGGATAGAAAAAGGAAAGGGGGGAAAATGACGATTAAAAGAGAAGGGAGAGCCAAGGAAATTAAAAATTTGCGTCTGGGATATGGGGGGAAACTGTTGTGGGGCCCTTTTTAAATTGGCCGGGCCCCTTTTTTTTATTTTTTTTTCCCAAACCCAAATTTCTTTTTTGCAGCTCAAGGCAATTTTTTGTAAAATAGACAGAGCCCCAAAGCATCATAAACTTGGTTTTAGGCCCAAAACCCTTTCCCACCCCTCAAACACTGTCCCTACCTTTCCCTTTTTTTCAAAAAAAAAGGTGGGGTTAAATTACCCCCAGAGGCAGCGAGCGACTTTGGTTTGGGGGGGGGTCGGCCCCCGCCCCCCGCCTCTAGGGGGGGGGTTGCCGTCCTTTTTGGCGCTTTTCTCGGGTTTTTTCCTCTTTTCCCCTCTTTTTTCCCCGTTTTTTTCCTTCCCCTTTTTTTTTTTCCCCCTGTTTCCCCTTTTCTCCTCCTCCCCTTTTTTTCCCCCTTTTCTTCCCTTTTTCTCTCGGTTCCCCTTTTTTTCCCCCCTCCTTTTTTTCTTCCCTCTTTTTGCCCCCTCTTTTTTCCTCGGTTTCCCCTTCCTTTTTTTCCTCTCCTCGTGTTCCCCCTTTTTTTTTCTCCCTTTTTTTCTTCTCCTCTCTTTTCCTCCTCTTCCTCTCTCTCTCCCCTCCCCCCTTTTCTCTTTTTCTCTCCCCTTTTTTTTTTTTTTTTTTTTTTTCTCTCTTTTTCCCCCTTTTTTTTTTTTCCCTCTCCTCCCAATTTGCCCCCCCTTCCCTATTCTCCCCCCCTTTAACCTTTCCCCTCTTCTTCCCTTTTTTCCCCCCTCCCCCCTTTTTTTGGCCCTTTTTTTTGGGCCCTCCCTGGTTTTTTTTTCCCCCCTTTCCCCCTTTTTTTTTTTTTCCCCCCGCCCCCCCGCCGGTTTTTCCCCCCCCTTTCCCCTTTCCCTTTTTTCTTTAAAAACCGTGCCCCCCCCCCGCCCTCTCCTCCCCCTTTTAACTTTTTCCCCCTCTTTCCCCTCCCCTTTCCCCCCCCTTCACCCTTTTATTTTTTTTTAAAAAAGGTTTTGAAAAACCCTTCCCATCCTTTCAGGATCCCCTCATATTAACCTTTTTTAGGGGGAATTTTTTAAGGGGTTTTTAAATAGTTCCTTTTGCCGGCCCCTTTTCGGAAAACCCCAATGCCCCCCTTGGTACCCCTTTTAAAAAACAAAATTTGTTTGGAAAAAAAGCTTTCTAAAATTATTTTTTGCCCCCTTTTTCTCCAAAATAGGAAAGGGCCAACCTTGTTTTCTGTGGGGCCTCCTCCCTTTAAAAACAACCCCAACCCCACAAAGAGCAACCAAAACCCTTCCAACTTTTTGGAAAGGGAAAAGCCCTTCCGGGTTTAATTTTTTGCCTTTTTAATCATTATAAATTTTAAGAAGGGGGCCCAAGGGCCTTTTCTTTTAATGTTAAAAAAATAAGCACCAATAAAGAGGGGGGGAAGAAGAGGAAGCCCCCAAAAAACTTTGGGTTTATAAGGTTTTTTATTTATACCCCAAAAACCAAAATCCCCCCATTTTCCCCCCAAAAAAAATTAAAAAAGCCTTCCGCCTACTTCTTTTTTCCCTTTTATCCCAAAAAATGTTTTTTTGATTTTTAAGTTTAAAACAAAAGGGAAAATTATTCCCTTTAATTTAACAGGAATAATACAAAAGAAAGGAAAAGAATTTAAAAATAACATTCGGGGTAATTTTAAAAACTCTCCCCAA
>LR778256.1:60453410-60508683 GCA_902810595.1 Coregonus sp. 'balchen'
CGTCAGTCAGTTTTAAAACTTGTCCAGTAGGAATCTGTAGCACACATGACGCGCGGCTTCCTCTCAAAAAGTAACAGTTTTGATGAACGGATTTCGGCAGAGAGGTTATTCTGAGGAGTGCCTACAATCAGCTGCGGAGCGCATCGTGGACACTAGCGAATTGGTTAGCCTGAATCCCCAGTGCGCAAAAAGACTGACCCGAGGATACAATGTATTGTGTAATATTCTCCTCTGGGAAATGCCATGCAAGATGCAATTAAAAAACACTGGTACATTATCAGTTCAGACCCCAGATGATTCAGTTCAGACCTCAGATGATTCAGTTCAGACCCCAGATGATTCAGTTCAGACCTCAGATGATTCAGTTCAGACCCCAGATGATTCAATTCAGACCCAAGATGATTCAGTTCAGACCCCAGATGATTCAGTCAGACCCCAGATGATCAGTTTCAGGACCCCAGATAGATTCAGTTCAGACCTCGATGATTCAGTTCAGACCCCAGATGATTCAGTTCAGACCTCAGATGATTCAGTTCAGACCCCAGATGATTCAATTCAGACCCAAGATGATTCAGTTCAGACCCCAGATGATTCAGTTCAGACCCCAGATGATTCAGTTCAGACCCCAGATGATTCAGTTCAGACCCCAGATGATTCAGTAATTATACTCCACACAATGTATGTAATAAATCCATTATTATCCAATTATAAAGCAATTTCCAAAGTCCTCTGTAACAACAATGTTGCTATTGTAATAAACACAATGTTACTACACATGTATAGGACTTTGATGTCAAGTGTTACTGTATTTCCTTATGTCACTCATTATGAAAATATATTTATTAGTCATTTTGAAGCTGCATAACAGCTAAATTAAGGTTTTTATAAAATGCTAAATAAACTACTGTATACCACATCTAACCGGAAACGGAATGCTTTTAGGTTATGGATGCTGCATGGAATGTTATTGAATAGTCACTGCATTATAGCAGACCAGATCAGGGAATTCATTTAATTTGCTTTCACTGCATTTGTCAAATTGCTTTAGCTATACAATTATTTATATTGTTCAATTTGGCATATCCACATGTATCCGGCCGATAGGCATGCGGTTAAAGGGATGTGTATAATTAAATAACGAATGAATTAAGGGAATACCCTGTCGACCGTAGGCCTACTAGGTTTTTAAAGGTTAACGGTCATGATGATGCGTCACTGAGTCCTCTCCGGTGATGTGTCATTAGGATGTAACCAGAGATAACGGAAAATAACGCATTTACGTTATTCAATATCTTACCTTCTCTTGGGCCCGTGTTAATTTTTTCTGCACGTTACTGGCAAGTTTCCCCGCAGTAACCCCCTTCCCCATCCCCATCTCAGCCATTTTGTCTTCCGATAAGCTCTCGATTCAGTATAATAAAAATAACGACTCCTACCGAGAAAGAAGCGACGTCGATGGAAAATATAGTCACCACTCGTGATAGTAGGCCTATGTACCGGTAACGTTTCGGAACGGGGTGTCTGTGTATAGCGAACAGACACAGCGATGTTTTCCAGTTTCCAGCGACGCGTAGGGGGTCCTACCACTACGTCAGTCAGACGGTAATAAAAAACCAATGCAGAGGGTTTTCCTCTTAAAGCCACAAGCTCACTAGCCCACTGCACAACCCAGTATTTACTTAGGCCTACTGTACTTTGCCATTGATGCATTTGGTGGCGACATTGCTTTGCTCACCAAATAAAAATGGAAAGTCTAGCTTGGACTAATGACTTGTGCTTGTCTTTTCATTGCGCGAGGAAGTACTGTAAAGTCAGCATGGAAACACAACCGGACCAAAACAATAGGCTAGCTACATCATACCTACATACTGTGGCTTATTCTGTGGGACACGGCCGGTGTAACGCTGTCCATGGTACTGAATGACTTTTAGTCTACAGATTTCGTACCTGTGGTGGTGCTGAATGGACAACAGAGTTCTGTGTGTGACTGATGTGGACCACAGACAACGCACAAGGGAAGGGTTTTGCCCATATGTGTCTTCAAATATACATTATATACACCATACACACTATATACACTATGTACACAATACACTATGTACAGGTGGCTTAGTGGGTAAGAGCGTTGTGCCAGTAACCGAAAGGTCGCTGGTTCTAATCCCAGGGCCGACTAGGTTGAAAAAATCTGTCGATGTGCCCTTATGCAAGGCACTTAACTATAATTGCTCATGTAAGTCGCTCTGGATAAGAGCTTATGCTAAATGCCATAAAAAAAACAATAAATATACAAAATACAATTATAAATAAATAATATAAAAAATACACTGTATATCCACTATACACTGTGTACACGATATACAGTGGGGAGAACAAGTATTTGATACACTGCTGATTTTGCAGGTTTTCCTACTTACAAAGCATGTAGAGGTCTGTAATTTTTATCGTAGGTACACTTCAACTGTGAGAGACAGAATCTAAAACAAAAATCCAGAAAATCACATTGTATGATTTTTAAGTAATTAATTTGTATTTTATTACATGACATAAGTATTTGATCACCTACCAACCAGTAAGAATTCCGGCTCTCACAGACCTGTTATTTTTCTTTAAGAAGCCCTCCTGTTCTCCACTCATTACCTCTATTAACTGCACCTGTTTGAACTCGTTACCTGTATAAAAGACACCTGTCCACACACAATCAGACTCCAACCTCTCCACAATGACCAAGACCAGAGAGCTGTGTAAGGACATCAGGGATAAAATTGTAGACCTGCACAAGGCTGGGATGGGCTACAGGACAATAGGCAAGCAGCTTGGTGAGAAGGCAACAACTGTTGGCGCAATTATTAGAAAATGGAAGAAGTTCAAGATGACGGTCAATCACCCTCGTTCTGGGGCTCCATACAAGATCTCACCTCGTGGGGCATCAATGATCATGAGGAAGGTGAGGGATCAGCCCAGAACTACACGGCAGGACCTGGTCAATGACCTGAAGAGAGCTGGGACCACAGTCTCAAAGAAAACCATTAGTAACACACTACGCCGTCATGGATTCAAATCCTGCAGCGTACGCAAGGTCCCCCTGCTCAAGCCAGCGCATGTCCAGGCCCGTCTGAAGTTTGCCTATGACCATCTGGATGATCCAGAGGAGGAATGGGAGAAGGTCATGTGGTCTGATGAGACAAAAATAGAGCTTTTTGGTCTAAACTCCACTCGCCGTGTTTGGAGGAAGAAGAAGGATGAGTACAACCCCAAGAACACCATCCCAACCGTGAAGCATGGAGGTGGAAACATCATTCTTTGGGGATGCTTTTCTGCAAAGGGGACAGGACGACTGCACCGTATTGAGGGGAGGATGGATGGGGCCATGTATTGTGAGATCTTGGCCAACAACCTCCTTCCCTCAGTAAGAGGATTGAAGATGGTTCGTGGCTGGGTCTTCCAGCATGACAACGACCCGAAACACACAGCCAGGGCAACTAAGGAGTGGCTCCGTAAGAAGCATCTCAAGGTCCTGGAGTGGCCTAGCCAGTCTCCAGACCTGAACCCAATAGAACATCTTTGGATGGAGCTGAAAGTCCGTATTGCCCAGTGACAGCCCCGAAACCTGAAGGATCTGGAGAAGGTCTGTATGGAGGAGTGGGCCAAAATCCCTACTGCAGTGTGTGCAAACCTGGTCAAGACCTACAGGAAACGTATGATCTCTGTAATTGCAAACAAAGGTTTCTGTACCAAATATTAAGTTCTGCTTTTCTGATGTATCAAAGACTAATGTCATGCAATAACATGCAAATGAATTACTTAAAAATCATACAATGTGATTTTCTGGATTTTTTTGTTTTAGATTCCGTCTCTCACAGTTGAAGTGTACCTGTGATAAAAAAAATTACAGACCTCTACATGCTTTGTAAGTAGGAAAACCTGCAAAATCGGCAGTGTATCAAATACTTGTTCTCCCCACTGTATATGTATGTATGTATGTGAATGTATATGTATGTATACTTTTTTTTACTGCTCTGGGGATATAATTATTGTTTGGATAACCTTATTTACTATTATGTATTGGTTTTATCTTACATTTTCTCTCTTTATGCGATGCACATTGCAGAAAACACCAGAATAATAATTATCACTGAATTATCACAGTGAATTTATTGTAATGTTTGTTTACTTGTCAATTAATCCCATAAGGGATGGGTTGCCAATTGGCAATTTGACACGAAAATAAAATGTCATTCATTCATTCACAAGTTTAGATAGCTGGCTATATCTATCTAAAAAGTTGTTAGCTGAAATGGCTAATTGAGTGACTGTCAGTGACTGACATAACATACACCTTGGTGTATTCTACTATTCTTACTCTCAATAGTAAATTGAGACCACGACTGAGTTCCTAGTGGCCCGGAGCCCTAAGCGACCGTTAATGTCTCTTATGCCTGGAACCGGCCTTGCCTGCTCTCCACTCATTGATATTCTCCACAGTGCTGCTGTATTCTACAACCCCGTGTTCTTGTGCATAATGGTATCATCCAAGGAAAGCTGGGGCTGCTCGACGCGAGCAGGGTAAGCGTGAACACAAAGACACCACAGCGTCGGATTGGGAAGAACAAAAGACAAGAGATCTCACACCAAGTGATGGACCCAAATTATGACAACAGTTTAAATTAAAAACAGGCTTGATTTTCTTTTTCTATCCATAGTTGACCCATTATTTAACATTGCATATTATAGGAAGGGGACATTACACTGCCGTTATCCGGGAGAGAGTGAAGCTTGAGCGGTGAGACATTCTAGGACTGTAGTGTTTCCAATGGCTTGGTGTTCAGGGGCAGTGCTCTCTCTGTGTCAAGTCGTGGTCCCGGTGCCTCTGTAGCGTTTGGGACGGGCAGGGACTGGGTCGACGGTTGAGGACGATGACTGTCTTGGATGCTGCTAGCTGACATAGAGGAGAATTCAACGGAATCTGACTGGGCATATCTCTCTTGTACATGCTGGGTCGTTACGGAGGTGAGTGAAACAGGTGCAGCTTTCTTTGTTCTTCATCAATAACAGCCGTTGGTTGTTGGGTTGATTTGGACAGCGTTTTTCAAGGCTTTTACTAAGGGATGCTTATTGGCAAGACATGGAGACAACACACAGGACAATACATCAATTCGTTGGGGAAAAAAAATCACGATATAGAAATTCCTGGGTTTGTGTTACATTTTAACGAGCCACGTTTTTGTTATTTTGTTTCAATAATGTTATGGTTGCCTATGCCACATCTTGGTTTGTTTCCATATTCATTGTTTGAAAATCCCAACCAAAGACAATTATCACTTTGGTTATTTATAAACGTAGTTTTTAATTAGATATTAGGGCGTATAATTCCGCGACACACTGACCTGCCCGCCCACTCCATCATTTGGCGGAAAGTCTCCTGTGCAATCTGACACTGTTGACAATCCAGCACATTGTACAGACATAATGTAATTAGTGCATCCAGCACAGACATAGCAGATGGCTTTTAGTGGCTTTTATACAGTTTGTTTGCATCCGAGTCTCTATACAAGACACCATTAGGCAGGCCAATGAATTCAGCATACCTGGTTGTTTATGTATTTCTCTCTCTCTCTCTCTCTCTCTCTCTCTCTCTCTCTCTCTCTCTCTCTCTCCTCTCTCTGCCTCTCTCTCTCTGCTCCTTCCTCTTCCCTTCTTCGTCTCTCTGCTCTTGTCTCTCTTCTTTTCTCTCTCTTCCCGTCCGTAGGTCTCTCTCTCGCCTCTCTCTCTCATCTCCGTCAATACTCTCTCGGTGTCTCTCTCTCGAATGGCATCATCGTCGTCTCTTCTTCTCTCTCTCTCTGCTCTCTCTGTGTGTCTGTGTGTATACAGGATGCTGTTGGTTATGATTAGGGTCATTAGGTGTCACCATCTGGATGAGGTTGGGTCGGTTTAGGTAAAGTTAAAGGGGCAATCTTGGAAAACAACAATCCTGCCACCCTGAAACTTGCTTGGATAAACAGCTGAGGGATGTAACCACTCTCAAATTCACATGCAGACCTATTGATGCAAGGACTGAGAATCCATTATATCAAAATGATGTTTTGACACCCCCAGATTGACCCTGAGAGCTTTGTGTGTATGAGTCTCTTGTCAAGGTGGACATGTTTTACACCACTGTGCTTGGTAGTGTTTTGGGCTGTGGTTGCTACAGACAACAACACATAAGCTAAGCTGAGTAATTTGTTGTGAAAGAGCTCTCAAAAAAACATTTACATTTTAAATATTCTATTGTTTGAAGATTTCTAAATGGCCTCTGTATGCTGAAAGCAGAACAAGTGCATTATTTTGAATCATTGCATTAGACAGGCACAGCTTTAGGGATAGTGAGTGACGGATGAAGAAGGAGAGAATTGGGAATGTGTAAAATGGACGCTGCACGTAGAGTGAGATGAACAGAGGTTAATGTTGTGAAATGGGAGCATTGTGTTTTTGCTGTGAAGACAGTTATGTAATAATGGGAGCCAAGCAGCAGCAACAGCAGCAGAAATAGCACTTCTCCTCAGGGGGCTCACACTGTAATTCAGTTATGCAGCAACAGGTCAAATATTTTTTGTAGCTAATGCATTATCTTAGATGAGAGAGGGGGGAGGGGAGATGGGGGGGGGGGGGGGGGGGGGGATGGGAGGGAGGGAGAGAGCGAGAGAAAGGTGGAGACATGAGCAGGGAAAAGGGTTGAGGGAGAGAGTGAAAAAGAGAGGGGGTGAGAGAGAGCGAGCGAGAGAGAATGGTGGGACTGAGAAAGAGAGAGAGAAGGAGAGAGTGGGAGTGAACGAGAGAGAGGTGGGACTGGGAGAGAGAGAGAGTGTGTGTGTGTGTGTGAAAGATGGAGAGAGGGAGCATGGAGAAAGTGTTGGAACTATTAATGAGAAAGAGAGAGAGAGAGAGAGAGAGAGAGAGGTAGAGAGAGAAAGTTGATTCTAATCCTATTAATCCACTTCACTGCTGTCCTTCCTATCAGCTACTGGTACACCAGACAGCTTGCAGAGACTCTGTATCCAGGGAGCTGAGGTCTGTAGACCCAACAGAACTTGAGCTCTGTATGATTGAGGATGTGGTGGTTTTATAGACAATATCATTTTTGTTTATTTGGCTGTTACAATCGCAACAGCTGCTCTTTCTGTTTTTAAACTGAACAAAAAATATAAACGCAACACGCAAAGTGTTGATCTCATGTTTAATGAGGTGAAATAAAAGATCCCAGACATTTTCCATACTCACAAAAAGCGTATTTCTCTCAAATGTTGTGCACAAATTTGTTTACATCACTGTTAGTGAGCATTTCTCCTTTGCCAAGATAATCCATCCACCTGACAGGTGTGGCATATCAAGAAGCTGATTAAACAACATGATCATTACACAGCTGCACCTTGTGATGGGGACAGTAAAAGGCCACTCTAAAATGTGCAGTTTTGTAAAACAACACAATGCCACAGATGTCTCAAGTTTTGAGGGAGCGTGCAATTGGCATGCTCACTGCAGGAATGTCCACCAGAGCTGTTGCCAGATAATTTCATGTTAATTTCTCTACCATAAGCCGCCTCCAACTAATTTGGCAGTACGTTCAACTGGCCTCACAACCACAGACCATGTGTAACCACGTCATCCGGCTTCTTCACCTGCGGGATCGTCTGAGACCAGCCACCCGGACAGCTGATAAAACTGTGGGTTTGCACAACCAAAGAATTTCTGCACAAACTGTCAGAAACCGTCTCAGGAAAGCTCATCTGCGTGCTCGCCGTCCTCACCAGGGTCTTGACCTGACTGCAGTTCGGCATCGTAACTGACTTCAGTGGGCAAATGCTCACCTTCGATGGCCACTGGCATGCTCTTCACAGATGAGTCTTGGTTTCAACTGTACCGGGCAGATGGCATGGTGTGGGCAAGCGGTTTGCTGATGTCAACAGTGTGAACAGAGTGCCCCATGGTGGCGGTGGGGTTATGGTATGGGCAGGCATAAGCTACGG
Source organism: Coregonus sp. 'balchen' (assembly GCA_902810595.1). Lineage (NCBI taxonomy): Eukaryota > Metazoa > Chordata > Actinopteri > Salmoniformes > Salmonidae > Coregonus > Coregonus sp. 'balchen'. Next base: position 60,461,417 of record LR778256.1, read on the forward strand.
ACAACCAACACAATTACATTTTATTGATGGCAATTTGAATGCACAGAGATACCGTGATGAGATCCTGAAGCCCATTGTTGTGCCATTCATCCGCCGCCATCACCTCATGTTTCAGCATGATAATGCACGGCCCCATGTTGCAAGGATCTGTACACAATTCCTGGAAGCTGAAAATGTCCCAGTTCTTCCATGGCCTGCATGCTCACCAGACATGTCATCCATTGAGCATGTTTGAGATGCTCTGGATTTACGTTTACGACAGCGTGTTCCAGTTCCCGCCAATATCCAGAAACTTCACACAGCCATTGAAGAGGAGTGGGACAACATTCCACAGGGCACAATCAACAGCCTGATCAACTCAAAGGTGATGTGTCGTGCTGCATGAGGCAAATGGTGGTCGCACAAGATACTGACTGGTTTTCTGATTCACGCCCCTACCTTTTTTTTAAGGCATCCGTGACCAACAGATGCGTATCTGTATTCATGTGCAATTCATAGATTAGGTTCTAATGAATTTATTTGAATTGACAGATTTCCTTAAATGAACTGTAACTCAGTAAAATCTTTGAAATTGTTGCATGTTGCATTTATATTTTTGTTCAGAGTATTATGAATTCATAGAATCTGTTGTAAATATGATACCACTTTGTATCAAGAATTGACTGAAATCGACTTCTGATTGTTGTCAGTCGGGTTTAGTTGTGGTTTGAGTAAGAACTGAATGATGGTAAGAACTGAATGATGGTAAGAACTGAATGATGGTAAGAACTGAATGATGGTAAGAACTGAATGATGGTAAGAACTGAATGATGGTAAGAACTGAACGATGGTAAGAACTGAATGATGGTAAGAACTGAACGATGGTAAGAACTGAACGATGGTAAGAACTGAATGATGGTAAGAACTGAATGATGGTAAGAACTGAATGATGGTAAGAACTGAATGATGGTAAGAACTGAATGTCACTTCGTCCCAGAGGAAAGGCCTCGATGTGGCGTGGTCCCTTATAAAGCAGTACCTCAGGGCCTTTTCACACCACGGCTGTTACAGCTCCTAGGAGAGTCTAGATCAGGGGTGTCAAACTCATTCCATGGAGGGCCTAGTGTCTGCTGGTTTTTTTTTTTTTTTTTTTTCCTTTCAATGACGACCTAGACAACCAGGTGAGTGGAGTTCCTTACTAATCAGTGACCTTAATTCATCAATCAAGTCCAAGGGAGGAGCAGAAAACCCGCAGACACTCGGCTCTCCGTGGAATGAGTTTGACACCTGTGGTCTAGAGCAATGTATAGGTAAAGGGTATAGTCGTGCTGTATGCATGGTAGCCTGGCTGCAGGTGGACGGGGAAGAGCTAGCCTGCTCCCACATCTGTTTGTGCTGTTGCCAACTCCTGTGGTCATTGTCACTCAGCTCTGGTCAAAAGTAGTGCAAAAGTCACTGACTGTAATATCGTGATGTCCCTGGTCCTGGTCCTGGTCCTGGTCTGGTCCTGCTCTGGCCCTGGTCTGGTCCTGGTCTGACCCTGGTCTGGTCCTGGTCTGGTCCAGGCTAAACAGTGAGCTGTCCAGTAATCCTCTTTAAGTTTCTGTCACCTCCTCAGTACTAACCTGGGATTTACAGGGATCAACTGGAGAGATGGACGGATAGCTGTGTGCTGCTGCTCCACAGTGGGCTAGGGATAACATAGTGAGACTGTCTCTATGGTTAACACAGTGGGCTAGGGATAACATAGTGAGACTGTCTGTATGGTTAACACAGTGGGCTAGGGATAACATAGTGAGACTGTCTGTATGGTTAACACAGTGGGCTAGGGATAACATAGTGAGACTGTCTGTATTGTTAACACAGTGGGCTAGGGATAACATAGGGAGACTGTCTCTATGGTTAACACGGTGGGCTAGGGATAACATAGGGAGACTGTCTGTATGGTTAACACAGTGGGCTAGGGATAACATAGTGAGACTGTCTCTATGGTTAACACAATGGGCTAGGGATAACATAGGGAGACTGTCTGTATGGTTAACACAGTGGGCTAGGGATAACATAGGGAGACTGTCTGTATGGTTAACACAGTGGGCTAGGGATAACATAGGGAGACTGTCTGTATGGTTAACACAGTGGGCTAGGGATAACATAGTGAGACTGTCTGTATGGTTAACACAGTGGGCAAGGGATAACATAGTGAGACTGTCTCTATGGTTAACACGGTGGGATGGCTAACAAAGCTCTGTATATATACTACATGGCCAAAAGTAAGTGGACACCCGCACGTCAAACATCATGGGCATTAATATGGAGTTGGTCCCCCCTTCGCTGCTATAACAGCCTCCACTCTTCTGGGAAGGCTTTCCACTAGATATTGAAACATTGCTGCATGGATCTCGCTTTGTGCATGGGGGCATTGTCATGCTGAAACAGGAAAGGCCCTTCCCCAAACTGTTGCTACATAGTTGGAAGCACAGAATCATCTAGAATGTCATTACATGCTGTAGCGTTAAGATTTCCCTTCACTGGAACTAAGGGGCCAAGCCCGAACCATGAAAAACAGCCCCAGACCATTATTCCTCCTCCACCAAACGTTGTAGTTGGCACTATGCATTGGGTCAGGTAGTGTTCTCCTGGCATCTGCCAAATCCAGATTTGTCCGTCGAACTGCCAGATGGTGAAGTGTGATTCATCACTCCAGGGAACGTGTTTCCACTGCTCCAGAGTCCAATGGCGGCAAGCTTTACACCACTCCAGCCAAGGCTTGGCATTGCACATGGTGATCTTAGGCTTGTGTGCGGCTGCTCGGCCATGGAAACTCATTTCATGAAGCTCCCTATGAACAGTTCTTGTGCTGACGTTGCTTCCAGAGGCAGTTTGGAACTCGGTAGTGAGTGTTGCAACCGAGGACAGACGATTTGTACGCGCTATGCGCTTCAGGACTCGGTGGTCCCGTTCTGTGAGCTTGTGTGGCCTACCACTTCGTGGCTGAGCCGTTGTTGATCCTAGACATTTCCAAATCACAATACCAGCACTTACAGTTGACCGGGGCAGCACTAGAAGGGCAGACATTTGACAAACAGTTTTGTTGGATATGATGGTGCCACTTTGAAAGTCACTGAGCTCTTCAGTACGGGCCATTCTACTGCCAATGTTTGTCTATGGAGATTGCATGGCTGTGTGCTCGATTTTATACACCTGTCAGCAACGGGTGTGGCTGAAATAGCCGATTCCACTAATTTGAAGGGGTGTCCACATACTTCTGTCCATGTAGTGTAGATAAAGTGCATTCGGAAAGTATTCAGACCCCTTTAATTTTTTTCGGCATCAATCTACACACAATACCCCATAATGACAAAGTGAAAACAGGTATTTAGAATTGTTTTGCAAATGTATTAAAAGTATTCAGACCCTTTGCTATGAGACTTGAAATTGAGCTCAGGTGTACCCTGTTTCCATTCATCATCCTTGAGATGTTTCTACAACTTGATTGGAGTCCACCTGTGGTAAATTAATTGATTGGACATGATTTGGAAAGGCACACACCTGTCTATATAAGGTCCCACAGGTGACGGTGCATGTCAGAGCATAAACCTAGCCATGAGGTCGAAGGAATTGTCTGTAGAGCTCCGAGACAGGGTTGTGTCAATGCACAGAACTGGTGAAGGGTACCAAATCATTTCTGCAGCATTGAAGGTCACCAAGAACACAGTGGCCTCCATCATTCTTAAATGGAAGAAGTTTGGAACCACCAAGACTCTTCCTAGAGCTGGCCTCCCTGCCAAACTGAGCAATCAGGGGAGAAGGGCCTTGGTCAGGGAGGTGACCAAGAACTCGATGGTCACTCTGACAGAGCTCCAGAGTTCCTCTGTGGAGATGGGAGAACCTTCCAGAAGGACAACCATCTCTGCAGCACTCCACCAATCAGGCCTTTATGGTAGAGTGGCCAGACGGAAGCCACTCCTCAGTAAAAGGCACATGACAGCCTGCTTGGAGTTTGCCAAAAGGCACCTAAAGGACTCTCAGACCATGAGAAACAAGATTATCTGGTCTGATGAACCCAAGATTGAACTCTTTGGCCTGAATGCCAAGCATTACGTCTGGAGGAAACCTGGCACCATCCCCAAGGTGAAGCATGGTGGTGGCAGCATCATGCTGTGGGGATGTTTGTCAGCGGCAGGGACTGGGAGACTAGTCAGGATCGAGGGAAAGCTTAACGGAGCAAATTACAGAGATAACCTTGATGAAAACCAGAGCGCTCAGGACCTCAGACTGGGGTGAATGTTCACCTTCCAATACGACAACGGCCCTAAGCACACAGCCAAGAAAACGCAGGAGTGGCTTTTGACAAATCTCTGAATATCCTTGAATGGCCCAGCCAGAGCCCGAACTTGAACCCAATCGAACATCTCTGGTTAGACCTGAAAATAGTTGTGCAGCGACGCTCCCCATCCAACCTGACAGAGCTTGAGAGGATCTGCAGAGAAGAACGGGAGAAACTCCCCAAATACAGGTTTGCCAAGCTTGTAGTGTCATACCCAAGAAGACAAAGTACTGAGTAAAGGGTCTGAATACTTATGTAAATGTAGTATTTCAGTAATTTTAAATTTTTTATATATTTCTAAAAACATTTTAAAAAACATTTCTAAAAACCTGTTTTTGTTTTGTCATTCTGGGGTATTGTGTGAGGGATTTTTGTATAAAAAAACAAAAACAATTTTAGAGTAAGGCTGTAACGTAACAACATTTGGAAAAAGTCAAGCGGTCTGAATACTTTCCGAATGCACTGTATATTATCTAGTGTATGTCTGTGGTGATTTAACTCTGTAACAGTTCTGTGTCTCTATACTGGACAGTAGATTGATAGTCCCCAAACTATACAACAGCAGCTTAGGCAGTGTTGATATAACGAAAACTTTCAATGCTCATGAAAAAAAAGAAGGATAAGATGAATTATTTAAAAACCAATAACAATGGAAATCATCACTCTCAAGGTAAGGTATACAAATGTGAATGAATTGAAGCACAATATTAGTCAACCCAGTTCCCGATTGAAGTGAAAATGTGTCCCATATCTCTCCAATGCACCTCCCTCTCTCTCTCACACACCCTAGTGCTCTCATTACGAAGGGAGTCTGGCCAAATGTCCATTCTGCCTGCCTGCATGGTGCCTGTTGCGGAAGCTAGGGTGGCGTCCCAAATGGCACCCTATTCCCTATATAGTGCACTACTTTAGACCAGAGCCATATGGGCACTATGGGGTGCCATTTGGGACGCAGCCTAAGCCTGAATTGTCATGCTGCCCAGAACCTGTGAATATGCTGCCTGTCTATCGCTGTCAGGATCTCTGACTCAACCCCAAGAAGCAGGGCAGCTGGCAGAGACCTAATGTCAGGTTCTCTGACTCAACCCCAAGAAGCAGGACAGCTGGCAGAGACCTAATGTCAGGATCTGGGACTCAACCCAAGAAACAGGGCAGCTGGGAAGGACCTAATGTCAGGATCTGGGACTCAACCCAAGAAGCAGGGCAGCTGGCTGAGACCTAATGTCAGGTTCTCTGACTCAACCCCAAGAAGCAGGACAGCTGGCAGAGACCTAATGTCAGGCTCTCTGACTCAACCCCAAGAAGCAGGGCAGCTGGTAGAGACCTAATGTCAGGTTCTGGGACTCAACCCCAAGAAGCAGGGCAGCTGGGAGAGACCTAATGTCAGGATCTGGGACTCAACCCAAGAAACAGGGCAGCTGGGAAGGACCTAATGTGTTAGGATAAAGTTAAGCTGCTTGCTGGTTGATCTGTCTCTCCCATTCAGAAACTCTCCATTTTCTGAAGGACCGAGTTTTGAAATCATTGGAATGTCCAGTGGAAGCAGGGTATGATATCTAAGGAAATAGAGAAAATTATGTCGTTTGATTGCAAATATGCAGAGGGAGTCTAAAAAAGAACACACAGAAGGCTGTTGTATAAAAGACCTGTCTCCGGATTACATTTTCAAACTAAGGGCAACCATGGCATCCGTGACAGAGAGGGAGAAGCGTCCAACCATGTATACGGGTAAGAGAGTCTAGCCAGCTACATTTTCAGATATTACAAGTTTCTAATTTTGTCAGAAAGTTGTTTTCATTGCAAGTTAAAGCATACTGTTAGCTAGCTAGCTAACGTTAGCTGGCTGGTTCGCTAGCTAACGTTACGTGTATGATCTGTGTAGTAATATTATTCGTACACTACCGTTCAAAAGTTTGGGGTCACTTAGAAATGTCTTTGTTTTCAAAGAAAATCACTTTTTTTGTCCATTAAAATAACATCAAATTGATCAGAAATACAGTGTAGACATTGCTAATGTTGTAAATGGCTATTGTAGCTGGAAACGGCTGATTTTTAATGGAATATCTACATAGGCGTACAGAGGCCCATTATCAGCAACCATCAGTCTTGTGTTCCAATGGCACGTTGTGTTTGCTAATCCAAGTTTATTATTTTAAAAGGCTAATTGATCATTAGAAAACCCTTTTGCAATTAACGGACAGTGGCGCTGTTTTCCCTACCGCGGATCCATCTTTAAGTGGAAGAAAATAATTATCCCATAAGAAAAGAGTGGAGTCATCTCATCCATATAGTAGCCTATCTATATCTGTGATCTCACTCTCTCGAATCGTATGAACCAAAGATGTGTCACTCATTTTGTATCAGTAATAATCGTGTTCCTGTCAGTGCTGTGGTCAATAATCATTTAAGAGAAAACATGACTCACAGAAACAAAAACACATTTGAAGAAACTGAAATGATGTTATTAGATGTCTTAAAGCCCAATCATTTAGCCCTCCTCCATCTTTCTTCATACGGTTTCGTATTGGTATAAAGCCCTGTGAACTGTTCCTGTCTCGCTGTCCGTGGATAGCTCTTTCTCTCCCCCTCTCTCACTCTGACCCATTCCATCCTCCTCCCGTTCCATCCTCCTGTCTCTCTCTCTCGCTGCCCCGTTCCATCCTCCTGTCTCTCTCTCTTTCTGCCCCGTTCCATCCTCCTCCCTCTCTCTCTCTCTGCCCCGTTCCATCCTCCTCTCTCTCTCTGCCCCATTCCATCCTCCTCTCTCTCTCTCTCTCTGCCCCGTTCCATCCTCCTCCCATCCATCTCTCTCTCTCTCTGCCCCGTTCCATCCTCCTGTCTCTCTCTCTTTCTGCCCCGTTCCATCCTCCTCCCATCCTCCTCTCTCTCTCTCTGCCCCGTTCCATCCTCCTGTCTCTCTCGTCTCTCTGCCCTGTTCCATCCTCCTCTCTCTACTCTCTCTGCCCCGTTCCATCCTCCTCCCATCCTCCTCTCTCTCTCTCTGCCCCGTTCCATCCTCCTCTCTCTCTCTCTCTCTGCCCCGTTCCATCCTCCTCCCATCCTCCTCTCTCTCTCTCTGCCCCGTTCCATCCTCCTCTCTCTCGTCTCTCTGCCCTGTTCCATCCTCCTCTCTCTCTCTCTCTCTGCCCTGTTCCATCCTCCTCTCTCTCTCTCTCTCTGCCCCGTTCCATCCTCCTCTCTCTCGTCTCTCTGCCCTGTTCCATCCTCCTCTCTCTCTCTCTCTCTCTGCCCCGTTCCATCCTCCTCTCTCTCTCTCTGCACCGTTCCATCCTCCCCTCTCTCTCTCTCTCTCTCTTTCTCTCTGCCCCGTTCCATCCTCCTCTCTCTCTCTCTGCCCCGTTCCTTCCTCCTCCCATCTTCATCTCTCCTTCTGCTCCAGTAAGTGCCAGAGCCTGTTGAGGGCTCAGCAAGGCCCAGGAATAGCATCTCAATGGAGGCTCTGTCTATATGGGCTTTGTGTGTGTGCGTGTGCGTGTGTGTGCGTGTGCGTGCGCATGCTGCCGGGGAAAACCACTAAACCCTTTTGATTGGGACAAAAAAGTATATGGCACTGGGTCAGCCAGCCCTCTCCATGTGCTCTCAGCCCGAGAAGAAAGAAGGTAAGCAGACATTCTGTCTCATTTGCACAAAGCTGGATATTTCACTGTGTTGTGTTATATCCTGTTTTATTAACTGTAAAACGCTCCACAATTAACACTACACTGTAAACACATACTAGTTGTTTGAACTAATTGTTATTAAGTAACTGGTTCCACAGCCTTTAACTTTTTTTTATCAAAGTGTTACCTAAACTTTAAAATGTTTAGTTGACCCAAACTTAGCTCCAACTTGAGAAAATTCAATCAACTTAAAATGATGTTTTCTCAACTTGTCTCATATGTTCATTCAACTATAAATTATTCTTTGGGCATCTTCACTAAAAAAGGCTGGGAAACTGCACGCTGTGCTTTTGACATACAATGTTTTCAACTTACATGTTGACATACATGATTATACATGCATGATCATTTACACAGTGATATTATTCAACATGTCCTCACCTGGGATTTGAACTCAATCTCGTTTCACGATATACCTGTCACGGTTTCGGCCGAGGCTGCCTCTCTTCCTTGCTCGGGCAGGCTTCGGCGGTCGTCGTCTCCGGAGTACTAGCTGCCACCGTTGTATGTTTCGATGTTCGTTTGGTTTTGTCTTGATGTTGTACACCTGTTATCGTTTAGAGTTCATTATTGTCCTATAAGTTCTCGTTGTGTTTGTCAGGTGTTGTGTGTGTGATTGCGCTACTGTTGGTTGTCTGTGCTTCGTTGTTTCCTCCTCTGTTTGGAGAGGGTTCTCGCACATGTTAGTGCGCATTTTGTTTTACGCCTGTGTGCGTATTTACTCGCCTCCGGGTTTTTTGGCTCGTGTTCTAAGTGATTGTTCACTTAAGTCTTTTGGACTAAGTTTCTGCGTCCTGCGCCTGATTCCTGCACCACACCCACCTACAGCACCCACTGACAATACCGATCTTCCTGCTATTCCACCGTGTCTGTGTGAATGATTTCACCTGTATTGCTACACTTTGCACTTCAAAGTAAATCTAAACTCTGTTAATAATACACTCAAGAAAAACTATTGTATTTATCATAGTGATTTAAGGAGTAACATTTAAAAACAGAATAATATGCCCCACCAACATTAGACAACTATACAGAAAACCCCTAAAATTGCTGAAATACTGTAAGTAAATCAAATCAATGATGAGAGAATAGTCAGATAAACACAGACATGGTGGCGTAGCAGGAAGATCGGAATCATGTGAACCAAGAGATTTGTGCGTTCAAATCTCAGGTCAGGACATGTTGAATAATAATTAACTGTCTGAATGAACATGCACAATGTAATCATGTATGTCAACCAGTGTCAAATATCAAAGTTGAAAACATTCTATGTTAAAAGCACTGTTTGTGTGTGTAACCAGCTGCACAGCCTTTTTTAGTTACGATGCCCAAATAATAGTTAAATGAACATATATCAGACAAGTTAGGCAAACACATCGTTTTATGTTGACAGAATCTTTGGCCACGTTTTTTCAAGTTCAGGTAACACTTTAACCGAAAAGTTAAGTAAACAAAAAAAAGAGTCTGTGGGACCAGTTAGTTAAAGATGCACTATGCAGAAATCGCTCCGCCATTTCCTTGTTCCAAAAAATTCTAATAGTTCGCCTAATTTCAGTTTATGTGACAAAACACGCAAGTATAGCGTAGAGAATCATTGTACCATCTAAACCGCTGTGAAATATATTTGTTTGAAGCTGGTGTACAAAATCGAAAGTAGACTCAAAAAACTAAACTTAAGCACGGGAAGCATAGAAATAGCTCACATAGAACAGATCTACCGCTTCTTAGACCTGCTTTCAGTGAGTGACAGATCTATCACTAGAAAGAGATCAATCAGTCTCTCCCACTATCTGAGTGGAGCAGTTCCCATCCAGGTCACTAGAAAGAGAAACCCATCAACATCCTACTGCAGGAGACCTCAACCAGATTAGCTGTGTTTTAACCATCACATAGCCTCATGTTCCTACCCTACAGCCCAGGAATGGGCAACTTTGATTGGGGTGCGGTCCACAAAAAAATCAGAACACCTCATGAGGGTCCGCAGTTGCTCGCGGGGTCTGCGTACCCGCATCTATGCCCACACATGCAGTCAACTGATTTGTGCAATCAGTCTATTTGTGCAGTTAAACTACTTAACTCCCTTAACTAAATGACTTATACCGGTAGCCGGGGCCGGCCCTAGCCTTTTGGGGGCCCTAAGCGAGATTTGATTGTAAATAACAACATTTTACCGGGCCTTGTCTTTAACGGCAGAGAGACAATGTCCTGTAGTTCTAAACATGCTTTGCCGTTGGGTGTAGAGAAAATGTTGCAGTTTTAAAGCAAAATTTTCTGCAATTCTACACATTTTCCCATGGGGGCGGAGAGAACATTTTTCAATTTTAAAGCGAATGCCCTGCAATGTTATACATTTTGCAATGACTTATGCCATGTTAATATGATATCTGAATAAGAGCGACTAACAAAGTCAATGCGGGCCCCGTAGAGGTCAGGGCCCCTGGGTCAATGCGTTGCTCCGTAGAGGTCATGACCCCCTGGGTCAATGCGTTGCTCCGTAGAGGTCATGACCCCCTGGGCACATGCCCTGTGTGCCCGACGGCCATGATTACTACAAGTTTAGATAGCTGGCTAGACTAACTTACCAATCTAACCATTGTTTTGCTGACATGGCTAATTGAAAGACTGTCAGTGACATAACAAGAGAAAACCTACTGATGCACAACCACATTTAAAAAGTGCACCTCGTGTCTTCTACTATTCTGACTCTCAATAGTAAGTTGTGACCCAGACTGAGTTCCTTATTATGGTTGGGTGCCCCGTTTTCGGATATTGATCCGCGGGCCTACAAAAGGAGGGCATGTGGCCTGCTAGTTACCAGTTGCCCATCCCTGCTATAACCCTGGACTTTGCAGCTGTGTGTGTGTGTGTGTGTGTGTGTGTGTGTGTGTGTGTGTGTGTGTGTGTGTGTGTGTGTGTGTGTGTGTGTGTGTGTGTGTGTGTGTGTGTGTGTGTGTCTTATAACCCTGGTCCTGGAACACTTAGCAATACCTTACATAGACATACAGCACAGTATGTCAAGCAAGTATTTAGCTCCTGATGTTTAGCCTTACACTATGGCTCCTGATGTTTAGCCTACTAAAACTAGTGGCTCCTGATGTTTTTTAGCACACTAACCACTATGGACTCCTGATGTTTTAGCCTTACAACTATGGCTCCATGATGTTTAGCCTACTAACCACTATGGCTCCTGATGTTTAGCAGTACAACTATGGCTCCTGATGTTTAGCCTACTTAACACTATGGCTCTTTATTGTTAGCCTTACACTATGGCTCCATGGTGTTTTAGCCATACTAACACTATGGCCTCCTGGTGTTTAGCCTACTAACCACTATGGCTCCTGGTGTTAGCCTTACACTATGGCGCAAACTGGTTTTAGCCTAACACTATGGCTCCTGGGTTTTTAGCCCTTAACCTATGGCTCCTGGTGTTTAGCCTTACACTATGGCTCCATCGGTGTTTAGCCTACTACACTAGGCTCCTGGTGTTAGCTACTAACACTATGGCCTGGTGTTTAGCCACTAACACTATGGCCTGTGTTTAGCCTTACACTAGGGGCTCCTGGTTTAGCCTACACTATGGCTGGTGTTAGCCTACCTATGGCTCCTGGTGTTTAGCCAACACTATGGCTCCTGTGTTTAGCCATCTAACACTATGGCTCTGATGTTAGCTACTTACACTATGGCTCCGGTGTTTAGCCTAACTATGATCCTGATGTTAGCCTATAACACTATGGCCCCTGGGTTAGCCTTACACTATGGCCTGGGTTTAGCCATACACTATGGCTCCTGATTTTAGCTAACACTATGGTCCTATTTTAGCCTTTACACTATGGTCTCTGGTGTTAGCATTACACTATGGCTCCTGAGTTTAGCTTTACACTATGGCTCTGGTGTTTAGCCATAACACTATGGCTCCTGTGTTTAGCTAACTACCTATGGCTCCTGGTGTTAGCCTACACTATGGCTCCTGTTTAGCTACAACTATGGCTCCTGATGTTTAGCTATACACTATGCTCCTTGATTTTAGCCTACTAACACTATGGCTCCTGATGTTACTCTAACACTATGGCTCTGGTTTAGCCTTACACTATGGTCCTGATGTTTAGCCTTACAACTATGGCTCCTGATGTTTAGCCTTACACGATGGTCCTGATGTTTACCTTACACTATGGCTCCTGATGTTTACCCTTACACTATGTGCTCCTGGTGTTTAGCCTCTAACACTATGGCTCCTGGTGTTTAGCCTACAACTATGGCTCCTGTGTTTAGCTTACACTATGGCCCTGGTGTTTAGCCTTACACTAGGCTCCTGATTTTAGCCTACTAACACTATGCTCCGGGTGTTTTAGCTACACTATGGCTCCTGATGTTTAGCCTTACACTATGGCTCCTGGTGTTTAGCTTCTAACACTAGGCTCCTGTGTTTAGCTTACACTATGCTCCTGGTGTTTAGCCTTACATATGGCTCCTGTGTTTAGCCTTACACTATGGCTCTGGTGTTTAGCCTTACACTATGGCTCCTGATGTTAGCCTACTAACACTTTTGGCTCCTGGTGTTTAGCCTTTACACTATGGCTCCTGGTGTTTAGCCTTACACTAGTGGCTCCTGGTGTTTAGCCTTACGCTATGGCTCCTGATGTTAGCCTACTAACACTATGGCTCCTGGTGTTTAGCCTACACTATGGCTCCTGGTGTTAGCCTATACACTATGGCTCCTGGTGTTTGCCTACTACTATGGCTCCTGGTGTTTAGCCTACTAACCTTGGCTCCTGGTGTTTAGCCTAATACACTATGGTCCTGAGTTTAGCCTTCTAACACTATGGCTCCTGATTTTAGCTTACCTATGGCTCCTGTGTTTAGCCTAAAATATGGCTCCTGATGTTTAGCCTTACGCTATGGCTCCTGGTGTTTAGCCTACTAACACTATGGCTCCTGATGTTTAGCCTTACGCTATGGCTCCTGGTGTTTAGCCTACTAACACTATGGCTCCTGATGTTTAGCCTTACGCTATGGCTCCTGATGTTTAGCCTACTAAAACTATGGCTCCTGATGTTTAGCCTTACACTATGGCTCCTGATGTTTAGCCTAAAAATATGGCTCCTGATGTTTAGCCTTACGCTATGGCTCCTGGTGTTTAGCCTTACGCTATGGCTCCTGGTGTTTAGCCTTACGCTATGGCTCCTGATGTTTAGCCTTACGCTATGGCTCCTGATGTTTAGCCTTACGCTATGGCTCCTGGTGTTTAGCCTACTAACACTATGGCTCCTGGTGTTTAGCCTACTAACACTATGGCTCCTGATGTTTAGCCTTACGCTATGGCTCCTGATGTTTAGCCTAAAAATATGGCTCCTGATGTTTAGCCTTACGCTATGGCTCCTGATGTTTAGCCTACTAACACTATGGCTCCTGGTGTTTAGCCTACTAACACTATGGCTCCTGATGTTTAGCCTTACACTATGGCTCCTGGTGTTTAGCCTTACACTATGGCTCCTGGTGTTTAGCCTTACACTATGGCTCCTGATGTTTAGCCTAAAAATATGGCTCCTGATGTTTAGCCTTACGCTATGGCTCCTGGTGTTTAGCCTACTAACACTATGGCTCCTGGTGTTTAGCCTTACACTATGGCTCCTGATGTTTAGCCTACTAACACTATGGCTCCTGATGTTTAGCCTACTAACACTATGGCTCCTGGTGTTTAGCCTACTAACACTATGGCTCCTGGTGTTTAGCCTTACACTATGGCTCCTGGTGTTTAGCCTACTAACACTATGGCTCCTGGTGTTTAGCCTTACACTATGGCTCCTGGTGTTTAGCCTTACACTATGGCTCCTGGTGTTTAGCCTTACACTATGGCTCCTGGTGTTTAGCCTACTAACACTATGGCTCCTGGTGTTTAGCCTACTAACACTATGGCTCCTGATGTTTAGCCTTACGCTATGGCTCCTGATGTTTAGCCTAAAAATATGGCTCCTGATGTTTAGCCTTACGCTATGGCTCCTGATGTTTAGCCTACTAACACTATGGCTCCTGGTGTTTAGCCTACTAACACTATGGCTCCTGGTGTTTAGCCTACTAACACTATGGCTCCTGGTGTTTAGCCTACCAACAGTATGTGCCTGCTCTGCATAATGCAGCAAATCACCTGGGCTGTTACTGTAATACTGTGTTTCTGTGTGTTAGCAAGCAGACTCGGCGTTCAGGAGACAGACCGACAGGCGTGCATGGCCTCATTCTGTTGACATTCTCTCCCCAGGCATGATTCAGGCCTCAGCCTCTGCCTAGCTCTGTCTGTCTGTATGCTAAAATATTCATGCTAAACTGCATGCCTAATAGACCCTGCTGCTGGCTCAGCTGGCCTCCAGCTGGCCTCCATGGATCATGAGGCCATCACTCTGACTGTAGAGGAGATGGATGGATGGACAGACAGACAGACAGACAGACAGACAGACAGACAGACAGACAGACAGACAGACAGACAGACAGACAGACAGACAGACAGACAGACAGACAGACAGACAGACAGACAGACAGACAGACAGACAGACAGACAGACAGACAGACAGACAGACAGACAGACAGACAGACAGACAGACAGACAGACAGACAGATAGATAGATAGATAGATAGATAGATAGATAGATAGATAGATAGATAGATAGATAGATAGATGGAAAGCATTCCATGTGGGGCAGAAGGAAGATGAGACACAACAACATGGCTACCTCCTGTGTTTAGTGCTTTGTCATGAGGTTATGTTGTGTGTGTGGTTGTGCTTCCACCTTACCTTACTGCCAAGTGGAAACGGAGAGTATATAGCGTTTCCTATTGTACAACCAGGAAGTCTGAGTAGATCCATGTCATCAAGTGGAGACGGAGAGTAGACAGGGTTTCCTATTGTACAACCAGGAAGTCTGAGTAGATCCATGTCATCATGCATGGCGGCCACATTATAATCTTTACAGTAGAATGAACAGGTCAGTGAGTAATTAAGACTCATCTGTCTTAATTTCTGATGTACACAGTAATCCTACACTACATTATGATTATAGTGAAGTGGGAACATTTTGAGCTATTGCTTACACTTACCCAGTTCAGTTGTCTTGGGTCCATGGGGAGGAGAGGACTGGAGTGGACGAGGGGAGGAGAGGACTGGAGTGGACGAGGGGAGGAGAGGACTGGAGTGGACGAGGGGAGGAGAGGACTGGAGGGGACGAGAGGACTGGAGGGGACGAGGGGACGAGAGGACTGGAGGGGCCGAGGGGAGGAGAGGACGAGGGGACGAGGGGAGGAGAGGACTGGAGGGGACGAGGGAGGCGAGGACTGGATGGGACGAGGGAGAAGAGGACTGGAGGGACGAGGGGAGGAGGAGGACTGGAGGAGGAGACGAGGGGAGAGGAGATTGAGGGGATGGAGGATGAGGACTGGAGGAGACGAGGGGAAGGAGATGAGGGGAAGATGAGGGGAGGAGAGGACTGGAGTGGACGAGGGGAAGGGGAGGACTGGAAGGGCGACGAGGCGGGATGCATTAGAAGAGGGAAGGGAGGGGAGGGGACGAGGGGAGGAGAGGACTGGAGGGGACGACGGGAGGAGAGGACTGGAGGGGACGACGGGAGGAGAGGACTGGAGGAGACGAGGGGAGGAGACGACTGGAGGAGACGAGGGGAGGACTGGAGGAGACGAGGGGAGGAGAGGACTGGAGGAGACGAGGGGAGGAGAGGACTGGAGGGGAGGAAAGGAGGAATAGAAATAGGAATAGAACACCAACCATGATGTGATGGTAAATGAGTTACAGAAATCTGTCAAACTAATGAAGGCTGAAGGGAAGGACTAAAGAACAAACACATTGAATTGAAATGTCCTTCTACCTTGTGGGTCCTGCAAGGGTTCACATCGCGCCCAGGAAGTATCAAAGGGAAGTAGACTACTGGCTTCCTAGTCACACTCCTGTTTTAACCACCTATCAGACATTTTTACAGAAGGTTATACTGTGTACTCGTTTGCTATAGACAATTTAATAAGCTTGGGTTGAGCGCATTAAGACCTAGCCTGGTCCCCAATCTGTTTGTGTTATATAGCGAATGACCATAGCTGGCAAGACAGCACATATCTGGGAACAGGCTATCAGGGGTCTATGGAGGGAATCCCTTTCATGATCTCTGCTGTTTTTAACACCATGAGCTTTAAATGATGCCCCCCTCTTAGAGACTGAAATGATGCCCCCATCTTAGAGACTGAAATTATGCCCCCATCTTAGAGACTTAAATGATGTTCCTCTCTGTGGAGAGAGGGTGTCTTCCTCTGAAATGAATCTACTTCCCAAATGTGTCATCAAACGCAGGGCACTGCACTGTGATGAGAGCTGTGGGAGTCACACACTGCAGCCCTATTAGATGACTTACAACAGAGTTTCTTCTTCTTCTTCTCATTGATGTTTTATTACTTTGGTCTCTTCTTTACTTGATGTTTGAGCTGTTAGTGTAGCACAAGGGGATGTATGAAACTCCTCAGCCTGAAGTGTCCCCACTTGCACAGTCCATTAGCTAGCTTTTCGGTGGCTCAGACTGTTAAGATGCTGGGTTCTGTGTCAGCCGAATAGTGTTGAATCAAATCACGTTTTATTTGCCACATGCGCCGAATACAACAGTTATAGACCTTATAGTGAAATGCTTACTTACAAGCCCTTAACCAACAATGCAGTTTTAAGAAAAATAAGTGTTAAGTAAAAAATAGATGATTAAAAAATAAAAAATAAAAATAATTAAAGAGCAGCAGTAAAATAAAATAACAGTAGGGAGGCTATATGTGTCAATGTGCGGGGGCACAGGTTAGTCGAGGTAATTGAGGTAATATGTACATGTGGGTAGAGTTAAAGTGACTATGCATAGATAATAAACAGAGAGTAGCAGCAGCGTAAAAATGGGGGGTCAATGCAAATAGTCCAGTTAGCCATTTGATTAGCTGTACAGGAGTCTTATAGCTTGGGGGTAGAAGCTGTGAAGAAGCCTTTTGGACCTAGACTTGGCACTCCGGTACCGCTTGCCGTGCGGTAGCAGAGAGAACAGTCTATGACTTGGATGGCTGGAGTCTTTGACAATTTTTTGGGCCTTCCTCTGACACCGCCTGGTATAGAGGTCCTGTATGGCAGGAAGCTTGGCCCCAGTAATGTACTGGGCCGTACACACTACCCTCTGTAGTGCCTTGCGGTCGGAGGATGAGTAGTTGCCATACCAGGCAGTGATGCAACCAGTCAGGATGCTCTCGATGGTGCAGCTGTATAACTTTTTGAGGATCTGAGGACCCATGCCTGAGGGGGAATAGGCTTTGTCGTGCCCTCTTCACGACTGTCTTGGTGTGTTTGGACCATGATAGTTCGTTGGTGATGTGGACACCAAGTAACTTGAAGCTATCAACCTGTTCCACTACAGCCCTGTCGATGAGAATGGGGGCATGCTCGGTTCTCTTCTTTTTTCTGTAGTCCACAATCATCTCCTTTGTCTTGATCACGTTGAGGGAGAGGTTGTTATCCTGGCACCACATGGCCAGGTCTCTGACCTCCTCCCTATAGGCTGTCTCATCATTGTCGGTGATCAGGCCTACCACGGTTGTGTCATCAGCAAACTTAATGATGGTGTTGGAGTCGTGCCTGGCCATGTAGTCATGGGTGAACAGGGAGTACAGGAGGGGACTGAGCACGCACCTCTGAGGGGCCCCGTGTTGAGGATCAGTGTGGCAGATGTGTTGTTACCTACCCTTACCACCTGGGGGCGGCCTGTCAGGAAGTCCAGGATCCAATTGCAGAGGGAGGTGTTTAGTCCCAGGGTCCTTAGCTTAGTGATAAGCTTTGAGGGCACTATGGTGTTGAACGCTGAGCTGTAGTCAATGAATAGCATTCTAACGTAGGAGTTCCTCTTGTCCAGGTGTGAAAGGGCAGTGTGGAGCGCAATAGAGATTGCATCATCTGTGGATCTGTTGGGGCGGTATGCAAATTGGAGTGTGTCTAGGGTTTCTGGGATAATGGTGTTGATGTGAGCCATGACCAGCCTTTCAAAGCACTTCATGGCTACAGACGTGTGTGCTACGGGTCGGTAGTCATTTAGGCAGGTTATCTTAGTGTTCTTGGGCACAGGGACTATGGTGGTCTGCTTGAAACATGTTGGTATTACAGACTCAGTCAGGGACATGTTAAAAATGTTAGTGAAGACACTTGCCAGTTGGTCAGCGCATGTTTGGAGTACGCGTCCCGGTATTCTGTCTGGCCCCGTGGTCTTGTGAATGTTGACCTGTTTAAAGGTCTTGCTCACATCAGCTACGGAGAGCGTGATCACACAGTCGTCCGGAACAGCTGGTGCTCTCATGCATGCTTCAGTGTTGCTTGCCTCGAAGCGAGCATAGAAGTGATTTAGCTAGTCTGGTAGGCTCGTGTCACTGGGCAGCTGTGGCTGTTCTTCCCTTTGTAGTCTGTAATAGTTTGCAAGCCCTGCCACATCCGACGACCGTCGGAGCCTCTGTAATACGATTCAATCTTAATCTTCGTCGGAGGGCATAGCAGGATTTCTTATAAGCGTCCAGGTTAGAGTCCCGCTCCTTGAAAGCGGCAGCTCTACCCTTTAGCTCAGTGCGGACGTTGCCTGTAATCCATGGCTTCTGGTTGGGGTATGTATGTACAGTCACTGTTGGGACGACTTCATCGATGCACTTATTGATGAAGCCAGTGACTGATGTGGTGTACTCCTCAATGCAATCGGAAGAATCCTAGAACATATTCCAGTCTGTGCTAGCAAAACAGTCCTGTAGCTTAGCATCTGCATCATCTGACCACTTTTTTTATTAACCGAGTCACTGGTGCTTCCTGCTTTAGTTTTTGCTTATAAGCAGGAATCAGGAGGATAGAGTTATGGTCAGATTTGCCAAATGGAGGGAGAGCTTTGTATGCGTCTCTGTGTGTGGAGTAAAGGTGGTCTAGAATTTTTTTTCCTCTGGTTGCACATTTAACATGCTGGTAGAAATTAGGTAGAACGGATTTAAGTTTCCAGCATTAAAGTCCCCGACCACTAGGGCCGGCCTTGAGTCAGCACAGCTGTCCTACAACACAATATTCTATAACTTGCTAGTTTTGTCTCGTCTCTCCTTATGTCCGCTGTTAGATCTTTCCCGGGGGACAAATCCCAGAACTAAATATCCTTACAGGTGTAGGCTACATGTGGACATAATCCCAGAACTAAATATCCTTACAGATGTAGGCTACATGTGGACATAATCCCAGAACTAAATATCCTTACAGGTGTAAACTACATGTGGACATAATCCCAGAACTAAATATCCTTACAGGTGTAGGCTACATGTGGACATAATCCCAGAACTAAATATCCTTACAGGTGTAGGCTACATGTGGACATAATCCCAGAACTAAATATCCTTACAGGTGTAAACTACATGTGAACATAATCCCAGAACTAAATATCCTTACAGGTGTAGGCTACATGTGGACATAATCCCAGAACTAAATATCCTTATAGGTTACAGGCTACATGTGGACCTAATCCCAGAACTAATATCCCTACAGGTGTAGGCTACATGTGGACATAATCCCAGAACTACTAATATCCTTACAGGTGTAGGCTACATGTGGACATAATCCCAGAACTAAATATCCCTACAGGTGTAGGCTACATGTGGACATAATCCCAGAACTAAATATCCTTACAGGTTACAGGCTACATGTGGACATAATCCCAGAACTAAATATCCTTACAGGTGTAGGCTACATGTGGACATAATCCCAGAACTAATATCCCTACAGGTGTAGGCTACATGTGGACATAATCCCAGAACTACTAATATCCTTACAGGTGTAGGCTACATGTGGACATAATCCCAGAACTACTAATATCCTTACAGGTGTAGGCTACATGTGGACATAATCCCAGAACTACTAATATCCTTACAGGTGTAGGCTACATGTGGACATAATCCCAGAACTAAATATCCTTACAGGTTACAGGCTACATGTGGACCTAATCCCAGAACTAATATCCCTACAGGTGTAGGCTACATGTGAACATAATCCCAGAACGAATATCCTTACAGGTTACAGGCTACATGTGGACATAATCCCAGAACTAAATATCCTTACAGGTGTAGGCTACATGTGGACATAATCCCAGAACTACTAATATCCTTACAGGTTACAGGCTACATGTGGACATAATCCCAGAACTACTAATATCTTTACAGGTGTAGGCTACATGTAGACATAATCCCAGAACTACTAATATCCTTACAGGTGTAGGCTACATGTGGACATAATCCCAGAACTAAATATCCTTACAGGTGTAGGCTACATGTGGACATAATCCCAGAACTACTAATATCCTTACAGGTGTAGGCTACATGTGGACATAATCCCAGAACTACTAATATCCTTACAGGTGTAGGCTACATGTGGACATAATCCCAGAACTAAATATCCTTACAGGTTACAGGCTACATGTGGACCTAATCCCAGAACTAATATCCCTACAGGTGTAGGCTACATGTGAACATAATCCCAGAACGAATATCCTTACAGGTTACAGGCTACATGTGGACATAATCCCAGAACTAAATATCCTTACAGGTTACAGGCTACATGTGGACATAATCCCAGAACTAATATCCCTACAGGTGTAGGCTACATGTGGACATAATCCCAGAACTACTAATATCCTTACAGGTGTAGGCTACATGTGGACATAATCCCAGAACTAAATATCCATACAGTGCACGACACTCCATCCTGGATATGACAGTTTGCCTCATGGGTCCAGCAGGCGGAGTTCATTAACTCCAGGCAGATGTGAGACCCAGGAGGATGGCTCTCCTCTCATACTGAGTGGCCTATAGAGACATATGAGAAGACTGCCATTTGCTGAATTTATGTAGATATTGTAAACAAAGTGTTTTCATAACTTTCAAGTGTAGCAGTTCCATGTAGAATAAAACATTATTCACATCATACTGTAGAAGCTGTGCTCTGCTAATATAACAATGTGTAAATATTATACCTTCCTGTGTGGTGTCCCGTATAAGACAGGAGTTCCCTGACATGTTGGAAGAATACACAGGTTATTGTATAATTGAATGCTGAGTGCAAGGTCTCTCCCAATTTAGACATCACTATCAACCTGTCTTTCCGTCAGATGACTCATTTCAAAAGCATCCCTTCTGCCCATCTGTAGAAAAACAAGGACACATGTATTGGAAGGGTGATATTACTAAACATTTGTGATGTACTGTCTTATTAGGAATCACCTTTAGGCCCATCAGAGGTGATGAGCATGGCAGCGTAGATCAGATCCAGGCCTCTCGTCACAGATACTGGTCATGGCAGCGTAGATAAGCTCCAGGCCTCTCGTCACAGATACTGGTCATGGCAGCGTAGATAAGCTCCAGGCCTCTAGTCACAGATACTGGTCATGGCAGCGTAGATAAGCTCCAGGCCTCTCGTCACAGATACTGGTCATGGCAGCGTAGATAAGCTCCAGGCCTCTCATCACAGATACTGGTCATGGCAGCGTAGATAAGCTCCAGGCCTCTCGTCACAGATACTGGTCATGGCAGCGTAGATAAGCTCCAGGCCTCTCATCACAGATACTGGTCATGGCAGCGTAGATAAGCTCCAGGCCTCTCGTCACAGATACTGGTCATGGCAGCGTAGATAAGCTCCAGGCCTCTCGTCACAGATACTGGTCATGGCAGCGTAGATAAGCTCCAGGCCTCTCGTCACAGATACTGGTCATGGCAGCGTAGATAAGCTCCAGGCCTCTCGTCACAGATACTGGTCATGGCAGCGTAGATAAGCTCCAGGCCTCTCGTCACAGATACTGGTCATGGCAGCGTAGATAAGCTCCAGGCCTCTCGTCACAGATACTGGTCATGAAGGAGCCTGTCTTCGGCTCCTATTTCTGACCCAGCTCCTATATCACAGAGGGAGAGAGAGAAAGACTGTCATTATACAGTCATGGAAGCCAACAGTAAATAGAGCGAGAGAGAGAGAGAGAGAGAGAGAGAGAGTCATGGAAGCCAACAGTAAATAGAGAGAAAGAGAGAGAGAGAGTGTCATGGAAGCCAATAGTAAATAGAGAGAATGAGAGAGAGAGAGAGTGTCATGGAAGCCAATAGTAAATAGAGAGAACGAGAGAGAGAGAGAGAGTGTCATGGAAGCCAATAGTAAATAGAGAGAACGAGAGAGAGAGAGAGAGTGTCATGGAAGCCAATAGTAAATAGAGAGAATGAGAGAGAGAGAGAGTGTCATGGAAGCCAATAGTAAATAGAGAGAACGAGAGAGAGAGAGAGAGTGTCATGGAAGCCAATAGTAAATACACGGTTGAACATAGCCAATCAGAGATTATGATTCACAGCTAATTTACAAGGGACACGTATCAGAATGGCACTGACTGGTGGACATTACTCACTCGGGCCCAGGAGTAGTCCATTGGCACAGTGGGAGGTGGCACCTCCTTACAACATACAACACACACATACACACAGCACTGATTACATTATATCAATGGTGGCTGGGTGAATTCCAGGACAGGAAGTATTTTGACCATTGATGAGATCAAATGTGACCAGCCTGATTGAAGTGTCCTCCATTACTCTGAAACGGGGACTGGTGTCTGGCCACTGCCTCGGCCTTCTGGAACAGCTCCTGGTATGGTTCCCAATATGGTTCTTGGGGGGTTCCCAAGACGCTGCTGAACAACACATCCACCAGGTTATGTACGTAGCCTGTGAATGAATTAAAATATAATTACTCAATAAACATATAACTTTTTTAGTTTGGAAGTAATGTATATACTAAGAGAGGGACGGTGTTCTCCGGAATAGATTCAGGCCGGCGACGCTGACACCGTTACTATGCAACCTGTGTACGTTACTAAGTGCTCGCTGAGACGTTATTGTATTTGCTGCCAGAGCCATAGCTATATTTGTAGTAGACAAGTACCATCCTTTATTTTTGCTCTAGAAAATATACTATAAACTTTTATGAGAACAGGCCATGTTGTTTTGGGTTAGCAGAGCCCCCGAATGCTAGCTGGCAACCTAACTTGCAAATCCGTGTTATATATGTTATCATATCTTTGGTTTGAGAAGTGACAGTGGTTTGACAGGTAAAAGTAGTGACTGTGTCGGATGTAATCCATTCTTGGCCATCTGGCAATATTGTTGAAATGCATAGAAAGTTTACACCAACTTTATGGAAGCCCATTTTCACTCCTATTTCCCGAGCGAAATGTGCGTGAGTTGCACCCATAGGCTTGACAACAGATGTCCACATGGCAGCTGGAGGCGTACCACAACGTGTTGTCTCTGGACAATTGAACATCATTGGTAAGAGTGGGCACGTAAGTAATCCATGTAGTGGGAATGTATAGCCAACCCTCCAGTAAGTTGTGACGAACTCACTCACAAAACTACATTTTGGAACGAGACTGACCCCATTACCAAAATGATACAATTATACTATTTACACTTTGTAGTACATTTGCCACTAGAATTAATGTTTCTGACTCATATCGATTGGCACATAGGACGTTTAAAAGCATAGAAGTTTGGTTCTTCTTCTTCTTCTTTGGGATTGGGTCGCGGATCGCATCCGTTTTTTGGTGCATACACCTCCACCTACTGCAATGGTGTGTGCAGACGTGTACATTAAATTCTTGATACAGTAATACAAAATTGCGCTGCCAACTATTAGCCCTCTCTAACAAACGCACCACCCCCCATTCCACTATTTAACCCTGTCTAGTCCTACTCCAGACCAACGGTCGGTTTAAGAGGACAGAACACTACCGCTCAAGGAGAAGTTGGTTCTAAGGGGGGGCAATTGACCTTTTAAAGAGATTCTCCGGTACTTTTGTATAGCTTTAGCCAGTAGTTCTGAAAGTAGTGCATATGAGCCAAAAGTGTGCCCCGAAAATTGCATACTACATCACATATGTGCAGATTTGTGCACAACGTCATTGCTCTCTCTCTCTCTCTGCTGTGTGTGCATGGTCTCTTTCTAGCTGTCACTCAAATGGCTGAAGCTCATTGGTTAGAGCTGGAATTGCTAGGAGGCTGGCCCACATAGGGGGATATTTAGTGAAGAGGGTGCAGCACAGCTTCCAGAAAAACAGTTCGTGTTTGTTTGTATTTATTATGGATCCCCATTGGCTGCTGCCAAGGAATCAGCTACTCTTCCTGATTTTTCACCTAGTCGGCTCAGGGATTAGAACCAGCAACCTTTCGGTTACTGGCACAACGCTCTTAACCACTAAGCTACCTGCTTAATCAGTCTTGTATGGAGTACAGCTTTACCGCTAGTTACTGTTAGAGGAATGAGCAATGTCCTCAACCATGACTGATTACAGCTCTAC
Organism: Coregonus sp. 'balchen'; assembly: GCA_902810595.1. Lineage (NCBI taxonomy): Eukaryota > Metazoa > Chordata > Actinopteri > Salmoniformes > Salmonidae > Coregonus > Coregonus sp. 'balchen'. The sequence continues at coordinate 60,485,803 of LR778256.1, forward strand.
CTGCAGTTACTGCTAGAGGAATGCAAAATGAAGGCACTTATACATTTTAAAAAAACATTACAATACATTCATAACAGATTTCACAACACATTAAGTGTGTGCCCTCAGGCCTCTACTCTACTACCACATATCTACAACTCAAAATCCATGTGTACATGTGTGTATAGTGCGTATGTTATAATGTGTGTGTGTGTGTGTATGCATGTGTCTATGTTTGTGTTGCTTCACAGTCCCCGTTGTTCCATTAGGTGTATTTTTATCTGTTTTTTAAATCTGATTCTACTGCTTGCATCAGTTACCTGATGTGGAATAGAGTTCCATGTAGTCATGGCTCTATGTAGTACTGTGCGCCTCCCATAGTCTGTTCTGGACTTGGGGGACTGTGAAGAGACCTCTGGTGGCATGTCTTGTGGGGTATGCATGGGTGTCTGAGCTGTGTGCTAGTCGTTTAAACAGACAGCTCGGTGCTTTCAACATGTCAATACCTCTCACAAATACAAGTAGTGATGAAGTCAATCGCTCCTCCACTTTGAGCCAGGAGAGATTGACATGCATATTATTAATGTTAGTTCTCTGTGTACATCCAAGGGCCAGCCGTGCTGCCGTGTTCTGAGCCAGTTGCAATTTTCCTAAGTCCCTCTTTGTGGCAATGACCACACGACTGAACAGTAGTCCAGGTGCAACAAAACTAGGGCCTGTAGGACCTGCCTTGTTGATAGTGCTGTTAAGAAGGTAGAGCAGCGCTTTATTATGGACAGACTTCTCCCCATCTTAGCTACTGTTGCATCAACATGTTTTGACCATGACAGTTTACAATCCAGGGTTACTCCAAGCAGTTTAGTCTCCTCAACTTGCTCAATTTCCACATTATTTATTACAAGATTTAGTTGAGGCTTAGGGTTTAGTGAATGATTTGTCCCAAATGCAATGCGTTTAGTTTTTGAAATGTAAGTCTAACAAAACAGTTGCTTTCAAACTAGGGATTTTGTGGCTAATTGAGGTAAGACAGTAATTCTGGTCATAGATAATGCATGTATGAACTACACAATGACACATCCAGCCCAATGCGGGAGGTTGAAAAAATACTTAGTAGTTGACAAAGTTCCGGAGCATGTCTTTAAATGGACCATGTGCCTCTGTTTTTAGAGGATTGTGGGTAACACTTTTTTTTTTCTTCTTTATGATACTCATACACAATGTTGTATGGATGTTTGAAGAAAGAAAAGTATAGTTCTAAAATAGTGTTAAGCAGTTTGTTGTGCTATGAGGTGTAATTGATCGTGATGAACGGATATTAAAACCGTCAAGCAAGTTGACGTTCAATAATGTGACAAGCCATTCCCACCATCAACAAGGTCATGTTCACCACTCTTAATGAGGCTAATGCATTATTTAAAAATATATATATATATTTGTTTGTCATTTAGCAGACACTCTTATCCAGAGCGACTTACAGGAGCAATTAGGGTTAAGTGCCTTGCTCAAGGGCACATCGACTGATTTTTCACCTGGTCGGCTCGGGGATTAGAACCAGCGACCTTTCGGTTAGTGGCACAACACTCTTAACCACTAAGCTACCTGCTTAATCAGTCTTGTAAGGAGTACAGCTTTACCGCTAGTTACTGTTAGAGGAATGAGCAATGTCCTCAACAATGACTGGTTATAGCTCTACCTCCAGTTACTGCTCAACAACGCCTGCTAAAGTGGGTTCAAATGACAAATCGTCAAAAACATGAAACAATGTTAAACATTAAGACACGACCACTGAACATTACTAATCAGAACTACTTACACTTGAAAAAAACAACAATATAATATAATATGCCATTTAGCAGACGCTTTTATCCAAAGCGACTTACAGTCATGCGTGCATAATTTATTTTTTGTGTATGGGTGGTCCCGGGGATCGAACCCACTACCTTGGCGTTACAAGCGCCGTGCTCTACCAGCTGAGCTACAGAGGACCACAATTATTAACAATGAATGTTAATAATTTAAGTAGAAGAGGCCCTACATTTTTATGTTCACTACAACAAATATTAATGTTCACGTAACTTCAATTGTCATAGTTCAGAATACATAACGCAATTTAGTGTCAAAAAGACAAAATAAGTTTACGTATTCACAACTTTAAAAGAGAACCAGGCCAGGCAAGGTGGTGATGTTTCTGTGAGACTGCAGCTTACAGCAGGCCAGGTGGTGATAAGAGCAACATGGCTTTGACCTCTCTGTGCAGCCAGGCATGGCCATGTTCAGCCAGCTCCCTTTGTCTAACTGGCTATGAGAAGTGGAGGAAGGAAGAGGCAAAGGAAGGAAGGAAGTAAGGAAGGTAGGAAGGAAGGGATGGAGGGGAGGAGGAGGAGGAGAGGAGGAGATGGAGGAGGAGGAGGAGGTGGAGGGGAGAGGAGGAGATGATGGAAGGAGGAGGAGGAGGAGAGGGAGGAGATGGGAGGGGAGGGGAGGGGGAGGAGGAGAGATGGAGGGGAGGGGAGGTGGAGGGGGGGTGGAGGCGTGGAGTGGAGGGGAGAGGGGTGGGGGGAGGGGAGGTGGGGGGAGGGGGGTGGGAGGAGATGGAGGGAGGAGGAGATGGAGGGGGGGTGGGGAGAGGAGGTGGGGGGAGGGGAGAGGGAGGAGGTGGAGGGGAGGGTCGAGAGTGGAGTGGGGGAGTCCTGGGGGGGATCATCTCAGCTGTCTGCGTGACCTGCGGAGTGGTGAGTCACATGGTCCTACATGGCAGGTGGACTGACCTGCAGGTTTGAATCAGAGAGGAGAAAATGGACAAGCGCTTTGTCCCAAATGTCACCCTATCCCCTATGTAGTGCACTATTTTTTAACAGGGCTCTGGTCAAAGGTAGTGCACTAGATAGGGAATATGGTGCCATTAGGGACACACCCAGGACACGCTGGTAGATATAGAGATATAAATTGTGTGTAGAGAATGGAAATGAGTAGTTAGGAGGAGTAAATGGTTTGTACGTACAGTACATGCAGTGCATTATGGGCCTGATGTGTTGTGAATGTATGGCTTCTCAGAGAGTATGGGAGGAGGATGAAACGTATGCTGCCTCGCTCAGCCCTCACTAATGCATAAACATCCAATCAATAATGCTATGTCTCTCTCTCTCGCTCTTTCTCTCTCTCTCTCTCTCTCTCTCTCTCTCTCTCTCTCTCTCTCTCTCTCTCTCTCTCTTTTCTCTCAGAAACAACTGAAATAAGATTATTTTGTGTTATTAGTTTTATCTGTATCTAAAGGATTTGTATAGTTGTGTTCAAACTCAGACTCGCTCTCTCTCTTTCTCTCAGGTGGATCGTTTTGGATGGGTAACATCACTCCCTGATCCTCCCTGTCCCGGCCCACCTATTTAACCCCTAACCCCTGATCCTCCCTGTCCCGGCCCACCTATTTAACCCCTAACCCCTGATCCTCCCTGTCCCGGCCCACCTATTTAACCCCTAGCCCCTGATCCTCCCTGTCCCGGCCCACCTATTTAACCCCTAACCCCTGATCCTCCCTCCCTTAATACCCTAGTCACCATGACATCATCTACATCCTGGCCTCAGCTGCTGGCCTTCAAACTGGCCCCTCCACCACATGACCCGGGGAGCCCTGAGAGGGTGGTCAGCTGTGACGAGGCCATAGAGCGTCGCTACGAGATCGTTCCCTCTGTGGTCTGCTCCATGTGCTGCCTCTTCGGCATCATATACTGCTTCTTTGGTAAGATGATAATCCTGTTATAGATTTACAACAGAGCTATCGCACTGGGCAAAAACTGGTTGAATCAACATTGTTTCCACGTCATTTCTACAAAAAAAAAAAAACATGATATGTGATGACGTTGAATCAACATAGAAAACTGTTTGGATTTGAAAAAACTCATCAACATAACGGAATTTTGTATTTTTTTTCCACCTCACTTTTGAACCTATATCCAATGACATGGTGACATTTTTTGTTGATTTCACGTTGAATTCAGGTTAGTTGACAACTCAACCAAATATAAATCAAAAACTGTACGTTGAACTGACGTCTGTGCCCAGTGGGAAGTTAACACAACCTGCTTCTTTGGTAAGACCATAGAGATATGTAATGTAGAATGTAATGTGTATTGTCCATTTTCCATCAGAATTACATTGAGTTCATCTTAACTCATCATCAGCAGCAACCAACCAATCCACAACAACATGTTGACCTTGTCCATTCTTATTTACATGAATAACCATAACCGCATAAGTTTTAATGTGGATAAAAACACTGTCACATCGTCTCAAATCTGAGCGAGCAATCTCAGTTAATTGCTGTTGGTTTATAACTAACATAACAGCTGTCGTCTCACCATGGTTGTCACTTCCCAATCTGTTCCATGATCAAGACAAACCAAGAGAAGGGAAAATACTATATGTTAGAGTTTGTTAGTCCTCTTTGTTAGAGCAAGAAAAATACAATGATTTTATCCTCCTTCACTTAATGCACAAGATAAATAACCTGGTTTACTCAGAGGAGATGAAGAGGACGTTGTTTCATAGGGCCTCAGCTGTAGTCTTGCTAGATTTCAGCCAGATAGTTGTCATAGGGCCTCAGCTCAAATGAGCAAAGAGAAACGACAGTCCATCATTACTTTAAGACATGAAGGTCAGTCAAACCTAAACATTTCAGGAACTTTGAAAGTTTCTTCAAGTGCAGTCGCAAAAACCATCAAGCGCTATGATGAAACTTGCTCTCACCGCCACAGGAAAGGAAGACCCAGCGTTACCTCTGCTGCAGAGGATAAGTTCATTAGAGTTAACTGAACCTTAGATTGCAGCCCAAATAAATGCTTCACAGAGTTCAAGTAACAGACACATTTCAACATCAACTGTTCAGAGGAGACTGCGTGAATCAGGCTTTCATGGTTGAATTGCTGCAAAGAAACCACTACTAAAGGACACCAATAATAAGAAGAGACCTGCTTGGGCCAAGAAACACGAGCAATGGACATTAGACCGGTGGAAATCTGTCCTTTAGTCTGGAGTCAAAATTGGAGATTTTTGGTTCCAACCGCCGTCTTTGTGAGACGCAGAATAGGTGAACGGATGATCTCCGCATGTGTGATTCCAACCGTGAAGAATGGAGGAGGAGGTGTTATGGTGTGGGGGTGCTTTGCTGGTGACACTGTCAGTGATTTATTTAGAATTCATGGCACATTTAACCAGCATGGCTACCACAGCATTCTGCAGCGATACGCCATCCCATCTGGTTTGCGCTTAGTGGGACTATCATTTGTTTTTCAACAGGACAATGACCCAAAGCACACCTCCAGGCTGTGTAAGGGCTATTTGACCAAGAAGGAGAGTGATGGAGTGCTGCATCAAATGACCTGGCCTCCACAATCACCCGTCCTCAACCCAATTGAGATGGTTTGGGATGATTTGGACCGCAGAGTGAAGGAAAAGCAGTCAACAAGTGCTCAGCATATGTGGGAACTCCTTCAAGACTGTCGGAAAAGCATTCCTCATGAAGCTGGTTGAGAGAATGCCAAGAGTGTGCAAGCTGTTATCAAGGCAAAGGGTGGCTACATTGAAGAATCTCAAATATACATTATTATTTACACTTTTATGGGTACTACATGATTCAACATGTGTTATTTCATAGTTCTGATGTCTTCACTATTATTCTACAATGTAGAAAATAGTAAAAATAGAGAAAAAACCTTGAATGAGTAGGTGTATCCAAACTTTTGACTGGTACTGTATATATATTATTTTTTAAGTTTAGCTCACATAATATCATTTAAAAGTATACATTAATGTGTCTGTAATAGAATAAACATGTTAAAAACACATGTAGACATTAGTATCTGCATTTCTATAGCTTCCAAAATCTTTTTTTACAACGGTGGGGGAGTGCCAAGATGGAGGCGGTGGCTCCAAAACAGCACCACCTGCCAGTCATCTAGTGTATATATTAATCATTGGTTGAGATCCTGACTGAGTTCCTAAAAAATGTGGTGGAAGTTGATCCGAGGTCCTTCAGAAGGCATGAGGGCCACGAGTTGCCATCCCAGCCCTAACCTGTCTCTCTCTCGCTCCTCTCAGGTTACCGGTGATGTTCCTGACAGGCCTGATGTTTGGTTATCATCTTCATGCTGTCTGTCTGCCCTGCAGGCTCATACCTGTCTGTCTTTCTCCTGTCTGTCCTTCAGGCTCTAACCTGTCTGTCTGTCCTTCTAACCTGTCTCCTGTCGGTCTGTCCTGCAGACTCTAACCTGTCTGTCTCCTGCCTGTCTGTCTGTCCTTCAGGCTCTAAGCTGTCTCCTGTCTGTCCTTCGGGTATAACCTGTCTCCTGCCTGTCTGTATTGCAGGCTCTAACCTGTCTGTCTTTCTCCTGTCTATCCTTCAGGCTCTAACCAGTCTTTCTGTCTCCTGTCTGTCCTTCAGGCTCTTACCTGTCTGTCTGTCTCTCCATCAGGCTCTAACCTGTCTGTCTGTCCTTCAGACTCTAACCTGTCTCATCTCTGTCTGTCTATCCTCCAGGCTCTTATCTGTCTCTCTCCTCCCCTCATGCTTTAACCTGTCTCTCCTCCCCTCAGGCTTTAACCTGTCTCTCTCTCTCCTCCCCTCAGGCTTTAACCTGTCTCTCTCTCCTCTCCTCAGGCTTCAACCTGTCTCTCTCCTCCCCTCAGGCTTTAACCTGTCTCTCTCTCCTCCCCTCAGGCTTTAACCTGTCTCTCCTCTCCTCAGGCTTTAACCTGTCTCTCTCCTCCCCTCAGGCTTTAACCTGTCTCTCTCTCCTCCCCTCAGGCTTCAACCTGTCTCTCTCCTCCCCTCAGGCTTTAACCTGTCTCTCTCTCCTCCCCTCAGGCTTCAACCTGTCTCTCTCCTCCCCTCAGGCTTTAACCTGTCTCTCTCTCCTCCCCTCAGGCTTTAACCTGTCTCTCTCTCCTCTCCTCAGGCTTTAACCTGTCTCTCTCCTCTCCTTCTCTCAGGCTTTAACCTGTCTCTCTCTCTCTCCTCTCCTTCTCTCAGGCTTTAACCTGTCTCTCTCTCTCTCCTCTCCTCCTCTCAGGCTTTAACCTGTCTCTCTCTTCTCCTCTCCTTCTCTCAGGCTTTAACCTGTCTCTCTCTCTCTCTTCTCCTTCTCTCAGGCTTTAACCTGTCTCTCTCTCTCCTCTCCTTCTCTCAGGCTTTAACCTGTCTCTCTCTCTCCTCTCCTCCCCTCAGGCTTTAACCTGTCTCTCTCTCTCCTTCTCTCAGGCTTTAACCTGTCTCTCTCTCTCCTCCCCTCAGGCTTTAACCTGTCTCTCTCCTCTCCTCCTCTCAGGCTTTAACCTGTCTCTCTCCTCTCCTCCTCTCAGGCTTTAACCTGTCTCTCTCCTCCCCTCAGGCTTTAACCTGTCTCTCTCTCTCCTCTCCTCCTCTCAGGCTTTAACCTGTCTCTCTCCTCCCCTCAGGCTTTAACCTGTCTGTCTCTCTCCTCCCCTCAGGCTTTAACCTGTCTCTCTCTCTCCTCCCCTCAGGCTTTAACCTGTCTCTCTCTCTCCTTCTCTCAGGCTTTAACCTGTCTCTCTCTCCTCTCCTCAGGCTTTAACCTCTCTCTCCTCTCCTCCTCTCAGGCTTTAACCTGTCTCTCTCCTCCCCTCAGGCTTTAACCTGTCTCTCTCTCTCCTTCTCTCAGGCTTTAACCTGTCTCTCTCCTCTCCTCCTCTCAGGCTTTAACCTGTCTCTCTCTCTCCTTCTCTCAGGCTTTAACCTGTCTCTCTCTCCTCTCCTCAGGCTTTAACCTGTCTCTCTCTCTCCTCCTCTCAGGCTTTAACCTGTCTCTCTCTCCTCTCCACCCCTCAGGCTTTAACCTGTCTCTCTCTCTCCTCCCCTCAGGCTTTAACCTGTCTCTCTCTCTCCTCCCCTCAGGCTTTAACCTGTCTCTCTCCTCTCCACCCCTCAGGCTTTAACCTGTCTCTCTCTCTCCTCTCCTCCTCTCAGGCTTTAACCTGTCTCTCTCCTCCCCTCAGGCTTTAACCTGTCTGTCTCTCTCCTCCCCTCAGGCTTTAACCTGTCTCTCTCTCTCCTCTCCTCAGGCTTTAACCTGTCTCTCTCCTCCTCTCAGGCTTTAACCTGTCTCTCTCCTCTCCTCCTCTCAGGCTTTAACCTGTCTCTCTCCTCTCCTCCTCTCAGGCTTTAACCTGTCTCTCTCCTCCCCTCAGGCTTTAACCTGTCTCTCTCTCTCCTCCTCTCAGGCTTTAACCTGTCTCTCTCCTCCCCTCAGGCTTTAACCTGTCTCTCTCTTTCCTCCCCTCAGGCTTTAACCTGTCTCTCTCTCTCCTTCTCTCAGGCTTTAACCTGTCTCTCTCTCTCCTCCTCTCAGGCTTTAACCTGTCTCTCTCCTCCCCTCAGGCTTTAACCTGTCTCTCTCTCTCCTCCCCTCAGGCTTTAACCTGTCTCTCTCCTCCCCTCAGGCTTTAACCTGTCTCTCTCTTTCCTCCCCTCAGGCTTTAACCTGTCTCTCTCTCTCCTTCTCTCAGGCTTTAACCTGTCTCTCTCCTCTCCTCAGGCTTTAACCTGTCTCTCTCTCTCCTCTCCTCCCCTCAGGCTTTAACCTGTCTCTCTCTCTCCTCCTCTCAGGCTTTAACCTGTCTCTCTCTCCTCTCCTCCCCTCAGGCTTTAACCTGTCTCTCTCTCCTCTCCTCCCCTCAGGCTTTAACCTGTCTCTCTCTCTCCTCCTCTCAGGCTTTAACCTGTCTCTCTCTCCTCTCCTCCTCTCAGGCTTTAACCTGTCTCTCTCTCTCCTCTCCTCTCCTCAGGCTTTAACCTGTCTCTCTCTCCTCTCCTCCCCTCAGGCTTTAACCTGTCTCTCTCCTCTCCTCCCCTCAGGCTTTAACCTGTCTCTCTCTCTCCTCTCCTCTCCTCAGGCTTTAACCTGTCTCTCTCCTCTCCTCTCCTCTCCTCAGGCTTTAACCTGTCTCTCTCCTCTCCTCCCCTCAGGCTTTAACCTGTCTCTCTCTCTCCTCTCCTCTCATCAGGCTTTAACCTGTCTCTCTCTCTCCTCTCCTCTCCTCAGGCTTTAACCTGTCTCTCTCCTCTCCTCCCCTCAGGCTACCGTTGCTTCAAGGCGGTGATGTTCCTAACAGGCTTGATGTTTGGCTCCGTCGTCATCTTCCTGCTGTGTTATAAGGAGCGTGTCTTGGACACCCAGCTGAGTGTGGAGGCCTCGGTGGGCATCGGCCTGGGTATCGGTACCCTCTGTGGCCTGGTCACCATGCTGGTACGCTCGGTGGGACTATACATGGTGGGGCTGCTGCTGGGACTACTGCTGGGCATCGCCTCACTGGTAAATAAGAGAATTCAGTCTTTATCTGTGTGTGTGTGTGTGTGTTTGTGTGTGTGTGTGTGGGGTGTGGGGGGGGGGGGGGGGGGGTGTATTTATTAGGGATCCCTAATAATGCCAAGGCAGCAGCTACTCTTTCTGTGGTCCAAACATATTAAAGCACTTAAATTACATATAAAACAAAATATAAAACAGTACATCATATGACATTATTACACCACTACCTATCTACAATACAAAATGTTTAATAGCACCATACATTAGGTTACTTATATTGTGTCTACCGACGCCCCTGATGTAATGTACATTTGCTGAAGCATTTTGACAACTCTGCGTCACAGTGGTAGGGATTAGCTGAGCTGGGCTTGGGTCATTGCTAAGTCATTGTCTCAATGCAGCCTTATAATGCTGTGAAAGGATCCAGGAACCCAAATGATTTGGGTGGATCCCATCCTTCTTATAAAACGTGTTTTGTTTCCAAAAGGTATCGAAATTGTCAACAAAAGTTACACCCATTGAGCTGCAATAATCACGTAGCCAATTGTGAAGAGCAAGAATCCTGCTAAAGCGTTCAATTCCACGATTCAGAGAGGGCACAGGGACAGATATGATGGGTTATTTGTTAGTGTCTAGCAGAAAGTCAATCAGCTCTTTTAAAATCGAGTTAAAACTGTTCAGAGCTGCCCTTCATAATGTCATTAAAACCCACATGGACTACGGTGGAATCCATTTCCATGTCCTGACGTAGTACATTCGGTTGCAGCTTAGTAATGTAATTTACTCGAGCTCCGGGATAGGACATTGTTTTTGCACCAGGAACGGTCACATTTCTTACCATGGGAGCTGCCCAAAATCACGACTGGCGAGAAGGACGAGGCGGAGATGCATCCAACAAGCGCGAACGCCGTCCAGCCACCGGCGTAGAAAAGGTAAACATTCCACTCTGCGTTTTCCACAGTTTCTTACGTAGGCTGGCGACCTGCGTGATCAAGGAAGCCACCTCAAGCCTATAATCCTCGGCAAGCAAACAATTGGCGCATTGGAACTCCGAGTGATCCGGTTTGTCCCGAAACAAAGCGTAGTAGATACAGCTCCTACAGCGCTGGAACCGTTCATTTAGTTCTCCAGACAAAGAGGGCTCCATTGGAAAACTCATCTGGGACTAACTCCGTTAGCTTGATGGCTAGCAGCTTAGCGTCTCTGTCAAGCAGGCTTCAAGCTGGGGGTTGTGTGTGTGTGGGGGGGGGTTGTGTGTGTGTGTGTGGGGGGGGGGGTTGTGTGTGTGTGTGTGTGTGTGTGTTGGTGGCACTGCTCCTCTGCCTACTGCTAGGCTCCATGTCAATGATGAAATCACACCAGAAGACCAATTTGTTTAGGTCTGGAAGAAAACAAACACATTTATTTTTGAATGTAAGTCCCTTTTAGTTGCGCATCTGGCGAGTGAGTAATGTGCAGTCTACTGTGCTGGTCTATGGTTCTGTACTGTTGCTGCTCATTTCACGGTAAAGTTAGCAAATAACAAATCGTAGATACAAATGATATACTTACTCATGATATACTTCTGCCAGGTAACCCTACTTTGCAGTTAACCTTTAATTGAGAAGGTTTTGGGGAAAGTATTTCTGTCAACCCACGAGATGGTTATCAGAGTTGTCAAAATGCTTCAGGGGTCGTCGGTAGACACAATATAAGTAACCTAATGAGTGTCCCTCTAACTGCCCTGAATGCCTCTGCTGATCCTACAGCTATTGTGTGCAGTAATCATGTGCCTAAGAACCAGATTTATACTGTTAGCACTGAGCCGGTGTGCCCGAGGAGGAAGGCCACTGTGTGCAGCTCACCCTGCACTAACATAAAGAACATGAGCACATCTACTGCTGCTAAGCTTCCCAGTAAAGCAATAAAAACAAGTAAGCATCCCAGAAGAAAAGTGCTCAAAATAGCCCACGTTAACATATGTACCTTAACAAACAAGGTTCATGAAATTAATAATTTGCTAGTAACAGATGACATTCATATTCTGACTCTCTGAAACTCACATAGATAATACCTTTGATGTGGTAGCAATACAAGGTTATAACATTTACAGAAAAGATAGAAATGCCAATGGTGGAGGTGTTGCTGTTTATATACAGAACCACATTCCTGTGAATATTAGAGAGGATCTCATGTTAAATACTGTTGAAGCAATATGGCTAAAGGTTCACCTGCCTCACCTAAAGCCCATTCTGGTGGGAAGCTGCTATAGACCACCAAGTGTTAACAGTTAGTATCTGAATAACATGTGTGAAATGCTTGATAATGTATGTGATATGAATAGAGAGGTATACTTTCTGGGTGATTTTAAATATTGACTGGCTTTCATCAGGCTGCCCACTCAAGAGAAAGCTTCAAACTGTAACGAGTGCCTGCAACCTGGTTCAGGTTATCAGTTAACCTACCAGGGTGGTTACAAACAGTACAGGAATGAAGTCATCAACATGTATTGATCATATCTTTAATAATGCTGCAGAGATTTGTTTGAAAGCAGTATCCAAATCCATTGGATGTTGTGATCACAATATAGTAGCCATATCTAGGAAAACCAAAGTTCCAAAGGCTGGGCCTAATATAGTGTATAAGAGGTCATACAATACGTTTTGTAGTGATTCCTATGTTGTTGATGTAAAGAATATTTGTTGGTCCGTGGTGTGTAATGAAGAGCAACCAGACGCTGCACTTGACACATTTATGAAATTGCTTATTCCAGTTACTAATAAGCATGCACCCATTAAGGACATGACTGTAAAAACGGTTAAATCCCTGTGGATTGATGAGGAATTGAAAAATTGTATGCTTGAGAGGGATGAGGCAAAAGGAATAGCAAATAAGTCTGGCTGCACAACCGATTGGCAAACGTATTGCAAATTGAAAAATCATGTGACTAAACTGAATGAAAAGAAGAAGAAACAACACTATGAAACAAGAATAAATGACATAAAGAATGATATTAAAAAGCTTTAGAGCATATTAAATGAGATTTTGGGCAAAAAGGCAAACTCAGCTCCATCATTCATTGAATCAGATGGCTCATTCATCACAAAACCAACTGATATTGCCAACTACTTTTATAATTTTTTCATTGGCAAGATTAGCTAATTTAGGCATGACATGCCAGCAACAATTGATGACACTACACATCCAAGTATATCTGACCAAATTATGAAAGACAAGTATTATAATTTTGAATTCCGTAAAGTGAGTGTGGAAGAGTTGAACAAATGATTGTTGTCTATTAACAATGACAAGCCACCGGCGTCTGACAACTTGGATGGAAAATTGCTGAGGATAATAGCGGACAATATTGCCACTCCTATTTGCCATATTTTCAATTTAAGCCTACTAGAATGTGTGTGCCCCCAGGCTTGGAGGGAAGCAAAAGTCATTTTGCTACCTAAGAATAGTAAAGCCCCCTTTACTGGCTCAAATAGCTGACCAATCAGCCTGTTACCAACCTAAACTATTGGAAAAAAGGGTGTTTGACCAGATACAATGCTATTTTACTGTAAACAAATTGACAACAAACTTTCAGCATGGTTATAGAAAAGGACATTCAACAAGCACAGCACTTACACAAATGACTGATGATTGGCTGAGAGAAATTGATGATAAAAAGATTGTGGGGGCTGTTTTGTTAGACTTCAGTGCGGCTTTTGACATTATCAATCATAGTCTGCTGCTGGAAAAATGTATGTGTTATGGCTTTACACCCCCTGCTATAATGTGGATAAAGAGTTACTTGTATAACAGAACACAGAGGGTGCTCTTTAATGGAAGGCTCTCAAACATAATCCAGGTAGAATCAGGAATTCCCCAGGGCAGCTGTCTAGGCCCCTTACTTTTTTCCATCTTTACTAACGACATGCCGCTGGCTTTGAGTAAAGCCAGTTTGTCTATGTATGCGGATGACTCAACACTATACACGTCAGCTACTACAGCAACTGAAATAACTGCAACACTTAACAAAGATTTGCAGTTATTTTCGGAATGGGTGGCAAGGAATAAGTTAGTTCTGAATATTTCCAAAACTAAAAGCATTGTATTTGGGTCAAATCATTCACTAAACCCTAAACCTCAACTACATCTCGTAATGAATAATGTGGAAATTGAGCACGTTGAGGTGACTAAACTGCATGGTGTAATCCTGGATTGTAGACTGTCATGGTCAAAGCATATTGATACAACAGTAGCTAAGATGGGGAGAAGTCTGTCCATAATTAAGTGCTGCTCTGCCTTCTTAACAACACTATCAACAAGGCAGGTCCTACAGGCCATAGTTTTGTCGCACCTGGACTACTGTTCAGTAGTGTGGTCAGGTGCCACAAAGAGGGACTTGGGAAAATTGCAGTTGGCTCAGAACAGGGCAGCACGTTTGGCCCTTAAAAGTACACGGAGAGCTAACATTGATGACATGCATGTCAGTCTCTCCTGGCTCAGAGTGGAAGAGAGATTGACTTTGTGTTAATCACTGCTTGTTTTTGTGAGAGGTGTCGACGAGCTGAATGTACCGAGCTGTCTGTCTGGAATACTGGCACACTGCTCGGACACCCATGCATACCCCAAAAGACATGCCACCAGAGGTCTCTTCACAGTCCCCAAGTCCAGAACGGACTATGGGAGGTGCACAGTACTACATAGAGCCATGACTACATGGAACTCTATTCCACATCAGGTAGCGATGCAAGCAGTAGAATCAGATAAAAAAAAAAAAAAGAAACTGGTAGAAATACACCTTGTGGAACAGCAGGGACTGTGAAGAGACACACACACACAGGTACATACACACATACATATAGACACTCACTCTACACACACGTACACATGGATGTTGTATTGTAAATATGTGATAGTGGAGTAGTGGCCTGAGGGAACACACTAAATGTATTGGGTGAAGTGTTATGAAATATAATGTCATGTAATATTTTTAAATTGTAAATAACTGCCTTAATGTTGCAGGACCCCAGGAAGAGTAGCTGCTGCCTTGGCAGGAACTAATGGGGATCCTTAATAAATACAAATACATAAACTACAGACGGAGTGATAGACAAGGGCTATATTGCTGGAAATGAATTGGCATGTATTGTGATAGGTTTGGCATTTTTAAGCCAATAGTGGCTATCCAGGGGTGGGATAATGTCATTTTAAGCCAATAGTGGCTATCCAGGGGTGGGATAATGTCATTTTAAGCCAATAGTGGCTATCCAGGGGTGGGATAATGTCATTTTAAGCCAATAGTGGCTATCCAGGGGTGGGATAATGTCAAGGTTACGTTGATTAGATAGTAGCTGAGAACATGTGTCCTGGTGTACTATTGGCTATCTGAATAAACTAAACTTAACATATCTCCATTCAGGTGGTAATGGAGGAGTTCCACCACCCCCGGACGGTTTGGGTGCCCCTGGGGGTGTTGTTGGGGTCAGGCATGCTGTTCGCCGTCCTCACCCTCCAATGGCAGCGCTTCTTCACCACCCTCTCCACCGCTGTGTTTGGCTCGGCTGTCATCACCGTCACTGTGGACTACTTCATCGAACTGTTCGCCCTTGTCAGGTATGTTATTACTGCTCTCTCCTCTCCTCTCCTCTCCTCTCCTCTCCGCTGTGGTTCAGTTGGCAGAGCGTGGTGCTTCCAATGCAGGCTCTTGGGGCCACTGTAAGTGGCTTTGGATAGGAGCATCTGTGGTGTGCTGGTGCTCTAATCAAGATTTCAGATGATATTATATATTACATATGAATATATATATATATAGATATATATTATATATTACAGATACATATTATATATTACAGATGATATTATACCGTGCATTCGGAAAGTATTCAGATCCCTTGACTTTTTCCACATTTTGCTACGTTACAGCTTTATTATAAAATTGATTAAATAGTTTTTTCCCCCTCATCAATCTACACACAATACCCCATAATGACAAAGCAAAAACAGTTTTTTATATTTTTTTGCGTTTTGTTTTGTTTTTGGAAATATCATATTTACATAAGTATTCAGACCCTTTACTCAGTACTTTGTTGAAGAATCTTTGGCAGCGATTACAGCCTCAAGTTTTCTTGGGTATGACGCTACAAGCTTGGCACACCTGTATTTGGGGAGTTTTTCCCATTCTTCTCTGCAGATCCTCTCAAGCTCTTTCAGGTTGGATGGGGATCGTCGCTGCACAGCTATTTTCAGGTCTCTCCAGAGATGTTAGATCGGGTTCAAGTCCGGGCTCTGGCTGGGCCACTCAAGGACATTCAGAGACTTGTCCTGAAGCCACTCTTGCTTTGTCTTGGCTGTGTGCTTAGGGTCGTTGTCCTGTTGGAAGGTGAACCTTCGTCCCAGTCTGAGGTCCTGAGCACTCTGGAGCAGGTTTTCATCAAGGATCTCTCTCTCGCTCCGTTCATCTTTCCCTCGATCCTGACTAGTCTCCCAGTCCCTGCCGCTGAAAATCATCCCCACAGCATGATGCTGCCACCACCATGCTTCACTGTAGGGATGGTGCCAGGTTTCCTCCAGACGTGACGCTTGGCATTCAGGCCAAGTAATTCAATCTTGGTTTCATCAGACCAGAGAATCTTGTTTCTCATGGTCTGAGAGTCCTTTAGGTGCCTTTTGGCAAACTCCAAGCAGGCTGTCATGTGCCTTTTACTGAGGAATGGCTTCCATCTGGCCAGTCTACCATAAAGGCCTGATTGGTGGAGTGCTGCAGAGATGGTTGTCCTTCTGGAAGGTTCTCCCATCTCCACAGAGGAACTCTGGAACTTTGTCAGAGTGACCATCGGGTTCTTGGTCACCTCCCTGACCAAGGCCCTTCTCCCCCGATTGCTCAGTTTGGCCGGGCGGCCAGCTCTAGGAAGAGTCTTGGCGGTTCCAAACTTCTTCCAATTAGGAATGATGGAGGCCACTGGGTTCCTGGGGACCTTGAATGCTGCAGAAATGTTTTGCTACCCTTCCCCAGAGCTGTGCCTCAACACAATCCTGTCTCAGAGCTCTACAGACAATTCCTTCTACCTAATGGCTTGGATTTTGCTCTGACGTGCACTGTCAACTGGGGGACCTTATATAGACAGGTGTGTGCCTTTCAAAATCATGTCCAATCAATTGAATTTACCACAGGTGGACTCCAAGTTGTAGAAACATCTGAAGGATGATCAATGGAAACAGGATGCACCTGAACTCAATTTCGAGTCTCATAGCAAAGAGTCTGAATACTTATGTAAATATGGTATTTCTGTTTTTTATTTTTAATACATTTGCAAACATTTCTAAAAACCTGTTTTCGCTTTGTCATTATGGGGTATCATGTGTAGATTGTTGGGGGGAAATTTAATTTGTTTTAGAATAAGGCTGTAACATAACAAAAAGTGGAAAAAGTCAAGGGGTCTGAATACTTTCCAATGCACTGTATATTATAGATACATATTATATATTACATATTATGTTATATATTACAGATACATATTATATATTACAGATATATATTATATATTACATATGATATTATATATTACAGATACATATTACATATTACAGATATATATTATATATTACATATGAGATTATATATTACATATGATATTATATATTACAGATACATATTATATATTACAGATATATATTATATATTGCATATGATATTATATATTACAGATACATATTACATATTATATTATATATTACAGATAAATATTATATATTACAGATACATATTATATATTACAGATACACATTATATATAACATATGATATTATATATTACAGATACTGTACATATTATATATTACACATGATATTATATTTTACAGATACATATTCGAGAGGATCAAGGTGGCTCCGCCCCGTACTGTCTGCTGGTTCACCTGGGTCATCATGGGGGTGTGGCCTGTCCTGGCATTGCTGGGGGTCCTCATCCAATGGAAGGTCACCGCCGAGGGATACTCACACACTGAGGGTAAGTCTGAACCCTAACCTTTAACCCTAACCCTAATGGAGGGATACTCACACACTGAGGGTGAGTCTGAACCCTAACCTTTATCCCTAACCCTAATGGAGGGATACTCACACACTGAGGGTGAGTCTGAACCCTAACCTTTAACCCTAACCCTAATGGAGGGATACTCACACACTGAGGGTAAGTCTGAACCCTAACCTTTAACCCTAACCCTAACAGACTGTCTTGCCAGCTGCTGTGGTCATTGTGATACGTAGTCCAAGAAATGATTTAAGTCTAGTCCTAGTGATTAAGTCCAAGACTAAGACGTAGTGATTAAGTCCTAGTGACTAAGTCCTAGTGATTAAGTCCAAGACTAAGACGTAGTGATTAAGTCCTAGTGATTAAAGTCCAAGACCAAGACGTAGTGATGAAGTCCTAGTGATGAAGTCCTAGTGATGAAGTCCTAGTGATGAAGTCCTAGTGATGAAGTCCTAGTGATGAAGTCCAAGGGCCCAGGACTAGGCTTAAAGTGAAATTTCCCAATTTTTCAACTTCATATTCGTCGTCTCCAGCACCACCTCAACATCAACATATGTGAAAATGGAGCCTTTCTAGGTTTGGTAGTAAAAAAGATAGAGGAAGATGAGTGTTTCATCGTGTGATTTCAACCAATTATGAGTAGGCATTGCCTGCTAATTGCCTTCTAATTGCCTGCTAATTGTCTACTAATTGTCTACTAATTGGTTGATGATGTCATTGGAAACATTTATCTTCCTCTATCTTTTTTACTACAAAACATAGACACGCCCCATTTTCACATACAATATATATAAAAAAGTATGTGGACTCCCGTTCAAATTAGTGGATTCGGCTATTTTAGCCAATCGAGCACACAGCCATGCAATCTCCATAGACAAACATTGGCAGTACAATGGCCTTACGGAAGAGCTCAGTAACTTTCAACGTGGCACTGTCTTAGGATTATACCTTTCCAACAAGTCAGTTCGTCAAATTTCTGCCCAGTTAGAGCTGCCCCGGTCAACAGTAAGTGCTGTTATTGTGAAGTGGAAACGTCTAGGAGCAACAACGGCTCAGCCGCGAAGTGGTAGGCCACACAAGCTCACAGAACGGGACCGCCGAGTCCTGAAGCGCGTAGCGCGTAAAAATCGTCTGTCCTTGTTTGCAACACTCACTACTGAGTTCCAAACTGCGCCTGGAAGCAATGTCAGCACAATAACTTATCGTCGGGAGCTTCATGAAATGGGTTTCCATGGCCGAGCAGCCGCACACAAGCCTAAGATCACCATGCGCAATGCCAAGAGTCGGCTGGAGTGGTGTAAAGCTCACCGCTATTGGACTCTGGAGCAGTGGAAACGCGTTCCCTGGAGTGATGAATCATGCTTTACCATCTGGCAGTCCGACGGACGAATCTGGGTTTGGCGGATGCCGGGAGAACGCTACCTGCCCCAATGCATAGTGCCAACTGTTAAGTTTGGTGGAGGAGGAAAAATGGTCTGGGGCTGCTTTTCATGGTTTGTGCTAGGCCCCTTAGTTCCAGTGAAGGGAAATCTTAACGCTACAGCATATAATGACATTCTAGACGATTCTGTGCTTCCAACGTTGTGGCAACAGTTTGGGGAAGGCCCTTTCCTGTTTCAGCATGACAATGCCCCAGTGCACAAAGCGTGTTCCATACAGAAATGGTTTGTTGAAATCGGTGTGGAAGAACTTGACTGGCCTGCACAGAGCTTTGACCTCAATCCCATCAAACAACTTTGGGATTAATTGGAACGCCGACTGCAAGCCAGGCCTAATCGCCCCAATGTTCCATCATTTAGTGGAAAGCCTTCCCAGAAGAGTGGAGGCTGTAATAGCAGCAAAGGTGGGACCAACTCCATATTAATGCCCATGATTTCGGAGTGAGACGTCCACATACTTTTGGTCATGTAGTGTACGTTGATGTTGGGGTGGTGCTGGAGAAGATGAATATGAAGTCGAATTTTTTTTTTTAAATGTCCCTTTAATCAGGGTCTAACTGGCCTACAGTGTGCTGTTTGTGTGAGAGGTTGGAGGTAGGCTGTACACCACCACAGAATCGGATGTTTTACCAGTTCCCTGTAACTCAGTCGATAGTGCATTGCGCTTGCAACGCCAGGGTTGTGGGTTTGTTTCCCACGGGGGGCCAGTATGAAAATGTATGTACTCAATAACTGTAAGTCGCTCTGGATAAGAGCGCCTGCTAAATGACCCCAAAAAATAAATAAACACACATATATATATATATATATATATATATATATATATATATATATATATATATATATATATATATATATATATATGCTTTAACAAGAAGTCACACATCTAATGCGATAAATCTGTGAACATGTGATGGCTTGTGATCAAAAGCAAGGGAGGCGAAGAAGCTTTGGATGTGGTGTTGTGGTTGTCATAGTAACGGCCTGGTAATGTGGTAATTGTGCCACCCCCTCCTGCCCCCCCCCCCGCTCCCACCCTCTCCTGGGTTAAAAGCTTTGATGCTGGGGCTTGAAGGGTGTCAGGGGAAAGGAAAGAGGGGTGAGAGGGTGAGGGGGGGGGGGCAGGGAGCTTGGGGGGTGGGATGGTTTGGAGGGCAAGAGGGGGTGAGGGTGAAGGGAGGGGGGTTGGTGAGGAGGCAGTTTCAGCGAGGATGCCAAGAGGCTGGTGAGGGGGAAGAGGAGACCGGTGGGGGGGGGGTGGCCAGGAGAAGAGGCAACGAGATGCAGACAGCCGGGTTGGTGGGGTGAGATGGTACGAGAGGAGGGTTAGTGGGTGTGGGGAGGCAGAGAGGAGGGTTTAAGTGGGGGGTGGGAGGCAGAGAGGAGTTTAGTGGGTGGGAGCAAGAGGAGGGTTAGTGGGGTGGAGGCAGAGAGAGTGTTAGTGGGGTTGGGAGGCAGAGAGGAGGGTTAGTGGGTGGGAGCAGAGAGGAAGGTTTCTTGGGGTGGGAAGGCAGAGAGGAGGGTTAGTGGGGGTGGCAGAGAGGAGGGTTTTGTGGGGTGGGGAGGCAGAGAGGAGTGTTAGTGGGGTGGGAGGCGAGAGGAGGTTAGTGGGTGGGGGAGGCGAGAGAGGGTTTTAGTGGGTGGGAGCGAGAGGAGGGTTAGTGGGGGAGGCAGAGAGGGGGGTTTTATGGGGTGGGAGCGAGAGGAGGGTTGTGTGGGGGAGAGAGGGAGGTTAGGGGTGGGAGGGGAGGGAGGTTAGTGGGGTGGGAGCGAGAGAGGGTTAGGGGGGGGGAGGGGTAGGGGGGGGAGGAGAGGGTTAGTGGGGGGGGGCAGAGGTTAGTGGGGGGGGGAGCAGAGAGAGGTTAGTGGGGTGGGAGGCAGAGAGGAGGGTTAGTGGGGTGGGGCAGAGGAGGGTTTAGTGGGGGGAGGCAGAGAGGAGGTTAGTGGGGGGGGAGGAGAGAGGTTAGTGGGGTGGGAGGCAGGGGGTGTTATGGGGGGGAGGAGGGTTAGTGGGGTGGGGGAGAGAGAGGGGTGTTGGGGGGGGCAGAGAGAGGGTTAGTGTGGGGGGAGGCAGAGAGGAGGTTTAGTGGGGGGAGCGAGGAGGGTTAGTGGGGTGGGAGGCAGAGAGGAGGGTTAGTGGGGGGGAGGCAGAGAGGAGGGTTAGTGGGGGGGGAGGCAGAGAGGAGGTTAGTTGGGGGGGAGAGAGGAGGGTTAGTGGGGGGGGGCAAGAGGAGGGTTAGTGGGGTGGGAGGCAAGAGGAGGTTAGTGGGGGGGCAGAGGGAGAGGAGGGTCGGGGGGTGTGGAGGCAGAGAGGAGGGTAGTGGGGGGGGCAGAGAGGAGGGTTTGTGGGTGGGGCAGAGGAGGGGTTAGTGGGGGGGTGGCAGAGAGGAGGGTTTAGTGGGGGTGCAGAGAGAGGGTTAGTGGGGGGGGCAGAGAGGAGGGTTAGTGGGTGGGAGCAGAGAGGAGGGTTAGTGGGGGGAGGCAGAGAGGAGGGTTAGTGGGGTGGGAGGCAGAGAGGGGGGTTAGGGGGGGGGGCAGAGAGAGGAGGGTTAGGGGGGTGGAGGCAGAGAGGAGGGTTAGTGGGGTGGGAGGCAGAGAGAGGGTTGGGGTGGGGAAGAGGGGGGGGGTGGAGCAGAGGAGGGTTAGTGGGTGGGAGCAGAGAGGAGGGTTAGTGGGGTGGGAGGCGAGGGAGGGTAGTGGGGTGGGCAGAGAGGGGGTTAGAGGGGGGGGGGAGGAGAGGAGGGTTAGTGGGGTGGGAGGAGGAGGGTTAGTGGGGTGGGAGGCAGAGGAGGGGTTAGTGGGGGGGCAGAGAGGAGGGTTAGTGGTGGGGGGAGAGAGGGGTTAGTGGGAGGGGAGGAGAGGGGAGGGTTTGGGGGGGGGTCAGAGGGAGGGAGGTTGTGGGGTGGAGGCAGAGAGGAGGGTTGTTGGGGGGGGAGGGGGTGGGGAGGCGGGGTTAGGTGGGGGGGGAGGCAGAGGAGGGTTAGTGGGGTGGGAGGCAGAGAGGGGTTAGTGGGGGGGCAGGAGAGGAGGGTTAGTAGGGGTGGGAGAGAGGGGGTTAGTGGGGGTGGAGGTGGGAGGAGGAGGGAGGGTTAGTGGGGTGGGAGGCAGAGGAGGGTAGTGGGTGGGGGGAAGGAGGTTTAGGGGTGGGGAGAGGGGTGTAGTGGGGGGGAGGCAGAGAGAGGGTTAGTGGGGGGGGAGGGCGAGGGAGGGTTGGGGGGGGGAGGAGAGGGAGGGTTGAGTGGGAGGGTATGGGGGGGCAGAGAGGGTTGTGGGGTGGGCAGAGAGGAGGTAGTGTTGGGGGGGGGGAGGGGTGGGGAGGGTTAGAGGGGGTTGTGGGGGGAGGAGGGGGTTATTGGGGGGGAGGGAGGTAGGGGGGGTTAGTGGGTGGGGGGGGGAGGGGTAGGGGTGGGAGGCGAGGGAGGGTTTAGTGGGGTGGGAGCATAGGGATTGTGGGGGGAGGAGAGGGTTGTGGGGGGGAGGGAGGGTTATGGGGTGGGCGAAGAGGTTTATGGGGGGAGAGAGGAGGGTTAGTTGGGTGGGAGGAGAGGAGGGTTAGTGGGTGGGAGGCAAGAGGATGGTTGTGGGTGGGGGAGGGAGGAGGGAGGGTTAGGGGGTGGGGGAGGCAAGAGAGGTTAGTGGGGTGGGAGGCAGAGGGAGGTGTGGTGGGGGGAGGCAAGAGGAGGGTTAGGGGGGGTGAGATTGGGGGGAGAGGAGGTTATGGGTGGGAGGCAGAGAGGGGGTAGGGTGGGGGTGGGGGAGAGCGGAGGGTTAGTGGGGGGGGGGGGGGCAGAGAGGGTAGTGGGGTGGAGGCGAGAGGGGTGGGGGGGGGGGAGGGTAGTGGGTGGGGAGGCAAGAGGAGGTTAGTGGGGTGGAGGGTGGGGGGGCAGAGAGGAGGGTTGTGGGGTGGGAGGCAGAGAGGAGGTTAGTGGGGGGGGGGGAGAGGGGTGGGGGGAGGCAGAGGAGGTTTGGTGGGGGCAGAGGGGTTGGGGGGCAGAGAGGTGTGGGGGGGGCAGAGAGAGGTTAGTGGGTGGAGGCAAGAGGAGGGTTTTGGGGTGGGAGGCAGAGAAGGGTTAGTGGGGTGGGGAGGAGGGGGGGGGAGAGGAGGTTAGGGGGGGGAGGTGGGGAGGGGGGGGAAAAGGGTTAG